>CM056498.1:15862094-16462094 GCA_029783415.1 Anisodus acutangulus
TGTGGAAATACTAGTCAGTTCTTTTCACAACTATTGTCATTGTCCAACATTTTCAATTAATAGCTCACAATCAAAACGATACAATGAACAAAATATCTCATATGAACATTTCAAAATTGGAACACAGTAAACTGTTAGCTAAGTAAAAATCGTTTGTCAGTTCAAAAAAAAAATTCTTAGCAAGGTTACATTTTTAGCAAGGCAAATTTTTTTACATGTGGATTCAGATCCGATCCGTGGACCCAGCGGATCCGGATTTGGATATGATTTTTATGGACCCAATGGATCTGGATTCAGGTATGAAAAACGAATCTGGATCTGAATCTAGTAGGATCCGATCCAGATCCGATCCGTTGCCATCACTAATCTCTATGGACGTGTCTTGCATTGAATATTCCATTTTGATTTGTATAATATTTATATTAAAATAATAAATTATACTTGCATGTGGTGTGGCCACCTAATATCTAAATTTAATATACTTAGATATTGTTATTACATTAAAACACGAGTTCTCTGATTTTGTAATTATGAGATCTTATACTACAAAACACTCTTTTCTTTTTTCTATTGATAATCAACTTGAAAAAAATATCTTTATGAATCAAATAGTAGTCAAATAGTGATTGGCTAGCAGGCCAATTTTTGTTTGTTTAGTTATTTACAACGATTTTCTAATGTTGATATACCCCAAATTGAAAATATTGATATACCACTTGTTTCCTTATAGTTGTTGCAAGTGAATAGTTGTTAGAAATTTAATGTATATGAGTCTTAAATTATTTTCTGGATTACAAAGATCTCAGAAGACGTCACCTTATCTTTTGAGGTCTACTTATGCATGATTTGTTTGAGAATAAAAATAAAAATAAAAATAAAAATAAAAATAAAAATAAAAATAAAAATAAAAATAAAAATAAAAATAAAAATAAAAATAAAAATAAAATGGACTGTTCATTATTCATGACCTATTATGATGGCATCTTTGAACTTTACAAAATCATGGAAAAGACGACTATCTTGTACAACTTGTTTGGATAGTTGTTACCGATTGTGTAACGACCCAATCAGTCGTTTTTAGCTAAAGACCCTTATTTTTTATTTGACCCTTCCCGTAGATTCTATGTGGAATTTGTGATACGCGGTGATGGGTGTTATGGATCCCGAGGTTCATTTATATGAGTTTCGGATGAAAAACCCAAAAGCTAAAAACTTAGAGTTGAATAGTTTGACTCAAAGTTGACTTTGGCTAGATGGGTTCGTTTTCGGATTCCGTCGCTTTTGGTAGCTCTGGAGAGTCAATTATGACTTAGTCGAGTCATTAGTTTGCTTCCTAAGGTAATCAGATGTATTTTGTGGCCTTATTTGTGAAATTTTGATATTTGGTTTTTCCAGATGATTCTTTAAAAAGTATGTCTTAGCTCGGTTAGATGGGAAATCCGAGGGTATGAGTAAGTGTTTAGCGCTGTTTACCTTAGACGAGCATGTATGTTTTGTGTCTGAGGGATCTCGGGAGTGTTTCAGGTGTTTGATAGGAGTTCAGGCTGTTTTTCCCATTGTTGGTGTCTGGTGTCCGCTTCGGTAGTACTAGTGCTCGCTCCGGCGTGTCCGCCTTGGTGAGAGGTTGGTTTTCCAAAGTGGGAGTTAGGAAAATGTTGGTTTCCACCTTGGCATAAGGTCTGTCCGCAGGGGTGAGTCTGCCTCTGCGGAGTGAAGTTCATCGTGACGCTGAGGTGAGGTGTCAAGTGACACCGCCTCAGAGGGGATTCTGTTCGCTGCAGTGGGTCTACTCCAGCGGATTTGATTCTGCCAGGGCAGAATCACTGTATGAAGTGTCCTATAAAATTCCTTAGGTTAGAATTCTGTTCCTAAATTAGAAAACCTCGAGACTAGAGCCACCATATAAAATTTTCAAAAGTCTAAGAGCAATTTCATCCTTGGTGTAAGTGATTTTTCCTTTGTGAATTAAGTGTATGCTTCTAACTTCTTTAATAATGGTGATATAGCATGAATATAAGTTGGGGAAGATGAGTTATGCATTCTTGTGAGAAGAAGAGAGTTAAATCATTGATTTACGAAGAGTTTATGGATTAGTTTACTTGAATTAATGTGAATTAGTGATAGATATAATTAGATGATCATGTTATAAGCCTTAATTTGGATATAGAAACCTATTTCAATTGGGTGAAATTTCTAAGGTTTCAATTTGCAGCTTTTGTATATTGTCCAATTGAGGGTTCAAATGTGTGTATATTTTCAATTAACTTAAGGATGTGGCTACCTAGTATGTATTCTTGATATTCGAGTATTAAAGTTTGAGTCTTGGTAGCGTGGGTCCGGGATTGGTATATATGTCTTGCTCTATATTGTGTATGCATTATATTGACGATCATAATATGAGTGATTAGACTTTGATTATCACGAGGCCTAGAAGAAGGGCAAGGCTATCGTCGAGGCTTGATCGTGTAATGCTCCTGTTCGGACCAAAGGTAGGCTACATTTTAGTTTTTCGAGACTTCGATAAAAGTGCATAATTAGTTTTAAATATTGAGGGGTACTGGACGTATTTGGGGGTCCCACTCAGCCAATTGTGATGAACGTTTCAGTGGGTATCAGTGTTGAACTATGATGATGGGAGATTTGGGGAATCGGCCTTGTACTGGTTCCGACTACTGCTTATTTGGGCTTGTTGCCATATGTGGGCTTGTCGCCATGTTTGCTATTATTTGTTTACTCATCACACATGCTTTTAATATGATATCTTGATTCTGACTTAGATTATATAAGTGTGTTATTGAATCTTGAAAGCATGTGACATGTCATCTCTATACTTGATTTCATCTCATTATTTCATGATATCTTGCCTTGTATTGTCATTTGCATTCATACACTCATAGTTCTATGATATTGGTATGAAAATGGTATGGATATGTTGTGGGTACAAAAGGCCGGAAAGGTAAGAATACTATGAGATTATGAAAATATTGAGATGATATTGATACGCGGGGAACAGAGTGCACGCCTGCAACATGATATTATTCAGCCAAAAGCTGGGCTCTAATGGGATATTTCGGAGGGGTATATTGACTTCGCGGGTCCCTCATGAGTGTACATATTATAATAAAACCTTGACGTACTGTTTACCGGATTGGAAAAGGTACCTGACATATGCATTGCATTCATATCATACATGTATATGTCATTACATTGATTAATTGTGGTGGAACTTGTATTTAAGTGATTGATGATGACTTGATTGGATTGTTGAACATGAAATACTTGAACTTGCTAGTTGAGACTAGGATCTCTGTCATTGAACTATTAGAATGGGGTTACTTGAGTGATTATGAAATCCTATTAAAAAGATGTTGTGAAATTCTATGCCATATTCTATGAACATTGTGACATTAATTGAACTAGTTGAATTGTTGGTATAGAATTATTTGGTGTCAACTTGGTATTTATCTCTGATTATGTATCTTTCATCGTTGTCGGCCTATGATGTCTACGGGGGTACATTGTGTACTCATACTACGCTTGATGCATTCTTTTTGGATGCAAATTCAGTACCTTCCACCTCCGCAACACCACGTGGCTGAGTTCGAGTAGTGGATCTCCAACATTCAGGGTGAGGATGCTATCTCCAACATACCCTTGGTGTTATATCTATTTCAGTCTTCTGTTGCATTTGAGATACATGACAAACTTTCTTAGACTATTTATTTGGTTTTTGGCCTGCGTGCCTATTCAGACTTGTACCAGATTTATTAGTGCTTTTGTATCTACATACTAGATCACTTGGGGATGTTTTGGTGTATCAAATTTATTCCTTCTTTTGCGTTCATATTATGAGACAACTTATGTAGTATTTCCTATCTTTCTCTTTTATTTATATCATATCTTGTGAATGATTGGGAGTGGTTCGCCTACCGAAGAGATTATGTAGGTGCCACCACAATTCTTGAAAAGGGGTCGTGACATATTATTACTTTAAATACAATGTTAGTTTTGAATGTATAAAAATCAATTTTTACTCCCATACAAGACACTGAATATCTGATTTGTTAGTTTTATTATTGTCACGACCCAAAATATCCTTATAGCCGTGAGGCCACCTACCCAACTCGTAGGCAAATCCAAGTCAATTTACAAGTCTTTAAACCAATTATTATCCTCAAATAAAATAAGACTAATGAATAAGTCAATAAAAGTGTCTCAATACTCAAATACACAGAAACAAAACCTTGCAAAACTTGGAGTCATTGTAATGACCTGTACGGTTGTTATGAACCTTCCATCTAAATTTCTATTATATCTCTCACCCGGGCATTCGCCGATGACTCTTAAGCATGGGATTTATGAGTCAAGTAACTCATATGGTTAGGAAAAAAGATCTACTGAAGTGAAGAGTTACTGGAGCAATGTCCGCTCCGATGAAATCGTGTCCACACCAGCAGACGTATTAAGTCTGTTCCTGAGAAACCATTTTCTACCTTGACGTTGAGGTGAGGTTTCAAGTGCATATGCCTCAGCGGTCCTATTTTATGATGCAACGTATCTGCGCTAGCAGAATCAAGTCCGCCGCGGCGGAAACGCTAGTTGACCAGTAAGTTTTAAATGCCCTAAAATATTTCACTTTCCAAAATTGTGTATCTCGAAACTGGGTTAGTCTAAGGATCCTCCCTATAGTTTTTGACCTAAAATTCCTCCATGAAAAGTAATCTCTCCCTTCCCTTTGATTATTCTCCCATGTTTCTAGTAATTGGGGTAAAACATGAGATGGGTAAAATGAATTGAAAACTCTTTGGTGGTTGGAATTAAGTGAATAATGATTAAGAGTGTAAAATGATATGGTAAACCTTGGTTTCTTTAAATAAGTTATTGTGTTGAATAAAAGACCATGTTATAGAGTTTAATTCGATTATGAGAATCCTTTTCCTATTTGGAGAAGAACCCTAGGGTCTGTAAAATTGGGGTTTTAATGAATCACGAAATCGAGGGTCAAAATAAGGTGGTTTTCAAAATTAACTTCAGGTTATAACTAGTAATCATGTTTGAAGCCATTTTGAGTAATAAAGTTTGAATTTTGACACCGTGGGCGCGAGGTAGATTTTAGGTGTCTCACGTTTAGTTAAGGATTAAGTCTTTGTGTGTGCTTGTGTTGATATTAATATGTAGAACCTGCATGTTAGACTATGTTCGCTACAAAGAGTCCCGAAGAGTCAGAGATACGGGTTGAGGATCGACCGTTAGTTGCTCTTTCTCAGCATTGAGGTAGGCTACAATTTACTTTCACAAGACTTTGATAGAAGTGCGTAATTAGTTATAAATATTAACGAGTATTAGGCATGTTTGGGTCCCACTCAGCTGGTTATGATGAACGGCTGAGTGGGTAACAATGTTGAATTGTGTTGATGGGTGATTTGGTGAATCAACCTTGTGTTGATTATGACTGCTGATTTATTTGGGCTTGTCGCCATATGTGAACTTGTCGCTGTATTTGCCATTATTTGTTTATTCATCACTCCTGCTTCCGATATGATTTCCTGATTTGTACTTGGATTATTATGTGTTAGATTCTTGGAAGCATGTGATATTCATCTCTATACTTGGTTTCATCTCATTACATCATGATTTATTGCCTTATATTGTCATTTGCATTCATACACTCATGGTTCTGAGATATTGATATGAGAGTGGTATGAAATGTTGTGGGTTTAAGAGACCGAAAATGTGAGATTACTTATGAGATTATGGCAATACTAAGATGATGATGATGATGATATTCGAGGGGATGGGTTGCACGCCTGCAATATGATTCTATTTAGCCAAGATCTGGTCTCCGATGGCTAATTCCGGAGAAGTATCTGGACTTCGTGGGTCCCCCATGGGTGTGTGTCTCATAATAAAAACGTGAGCGCATGTATACTGGATTGATTATATTGGATCTAAATGGGTTTTTATGATTGGTCTGTTTATGTGGATTGGACTGTGTGGTTACACCTTATGAGTATGGATATTTTTTGTCGTACCTATTTGTGGTCATTTGAATTTATTGGCTTGTACTCCTTGGTGAGTGACATTGTTTTTAGATAAGGGTTCTAATATGGATTGTCAGTCTGGTTTGAGTTGTTGTTGTGGGGTCTGGTTGGTATGTATATATATGTTAAACTGTTGTCTTGGTAAATAAAGGTAAATTAATCGGTTATGGTCATACTTGTGGTCAAAACTAGGGATGATAATGAGTGCCAACAAGGTGTCCTCTATTCTAAACTTATATCATGAAAAGTCTAAGGTAGAGGTTTAATGGATTATGTGTCTAATTAACTTGTGTTGTCAAATCAAAATAGTGAGGTCAAGTATAAAGTTTGTCATTAATAAACCTATGTGTGAGTTTGGGAGACTCTCGAAATATATGAAGTTATTTGTGATTGGGTAGCTATGTGACTTATACAACTTGGTGTGTTTGATGTTAATAGAGGATGGTAGTCTTATGTGTTTGTAAATCCTACTTGATTTCGTTAATCTTTACATGAATAGGTTGAATTGATAATTCTATGAACTATTGTGTAAACAACATGACATATTCAACTAAATGACTTGATAGCGATAGGATTATGTGGTGTCAACTTGGTATTTATCTTTAATTGTGTAGCTTCCATTGTTGTCGGCCTACGATGTCTACGAGAGTACTTTGTGTACTCATGCTATGCTTGCTGCATCTTTTACATAGATACATGTACACGGTCCATCAGGTTGTAGATTGGAGCACGGGTAGCTGAGGCAGACTACTCTTTTCGGTGGGCTTAGTTTCTGTCATATGTAGAATGTTCCTTCATTCGGACAGTATTATTGTATTTATCTTTCAGTCATTGTATCGTGGAGTTCTTGTATAAGTCAGACCAAGTTTTGGGAAAAGAAAATTGTGGCATGAATCAGTTTACTTAAATGTTTTAATGAATCCGTTCAAGTTTTATAATTACATTCTCTTCCACATTTATATTTAACCTTCTTCATTACTGTTTTGGGAACTGGTTCGCCTACCGAGGGGGATTGTGTAAGTGCTACCACAACGCCCGTGAATTGGGTCGTGACAAAGTCGGTATTAGAGCTAGGTTCACCGGTCTCACAAGTATAATGAGAATGTTTAGTAGAGTCTCGCGGATTGGTACGATGACATCCGTATCCATCCTCAAGAGGCTATGAAGCATCTTTAGGAACTCTTCCCTTCTTTCACTCCTATTGTGCTTCCTCATTTAATTCTATATCCGGTTGATTAAAATTGGTATCTAGTCGATTCTAATTGGTAAATGGTTCTAACATCCCTTTAGGGTGGATCATGTATGGAAATTATGTCCGGAAGTTATTGCGAAGTTGTGAATTGTTGATTTCTAAATTCTGTTCTGTTTCAGGTATTTCTGCCCTAGCAAAAAGGTTTCCGCGCCTGCGAAGCCAAACAAGAGAATAGTGGGCCGCAAGAGCGAGTGCTCTATCCTTTTACTGAGTTCGCTATGGTAAATGTTGTCCTCCTTGGCAAGATCGCATCTGCGGAATATCCTCTGTCGCAACAAACATTTGTGTCTTGTCTGCAGTCCGCCTAAGCGAAATCTTTCACGTAGAGGCGTGCCCGCCTCAACGGATATCATTCGCGCGCCAGAGGAATCACTGGGCAGAAACCAATGAGTTCTGCCCCTGTTCTCTATTCTTCAACCTGTGCATTCATAACATATACCATGGCAAAAGAAATCAGAGAAAAGCTAGCAAGACAATTCAGATATCCAAATGATCAAGCATCCTACAATCACAACCAAAGCAGAAATGAAAAACTAGCTACAAATATCCCAAACACCCGAAGCATTCATCGAACCAAGCAAAATAGAAAATAAAAGCAAGCAAGGCAAAACAAATTATCCAAATATCCAACAAGCACCAATTAAAATTGTTTGAAATAAAGCTCGACATGGGCTAACAACTAATACCAAACATGAGCTTAATTTTGCCTCCTCGAACTTGTCGCCTCGCCACCTCCCTCAGTGCTGCTGCCCCTTTCCCCGCCATCCATATTGCTGTGGAAAGAATAGTCATCATCATCATGTCCATCCTCCACCAGAAGGGGGTCCTTGTAATCCAAATGCTTGAACAAGCCCTTGGTGGCCCTTCACATCTTTACTAGAAGTTTGCTCCTAGACTTGTTTCTCTCATTTTCATTCTTAAAGCTTATGTAGAGGCTACTATGATCCTTAGTTAAATCCTTATACGCCATCTCAGGAGAAGTAGTCATCAGGGATGCCTGAAGTGCTTGCCCCGGTGGAAGGCCTAGAAAGTCCGGTAACCAAATCTCTAATCTCCTGCAACTGAGAACCCATGGCACCAAATGGCCCATGTGGCTGCTGATGCGACTACGACTGAGACTCATCCTCAGCATCATCATCCCCGATCACATTCAAGTCCACCTTCCTATTCTTACTCTTCACCAAAGTACCCGCTCCTGATACCTTCAGATGACGGAAGACCCCCTCAGGATCTATCCAGTCATCGTCAGGCTTATCTGACAACCAGCCCTCCAGCACAACTCAGTAATCAGAGAAGGAAACATCAGACTTGGCCTTCCCTTAATCAGATAGTCTATCCACTCCCGGATGATATGATTTTCAATATTTACCATGATATCATCCAGTATGCAAGTTACCATCAGAGCGAGAACGTATGTGCAGTCAGATTTGTTACTAGAGGGACACACCCTGCTTGTGATGATGCTCTGCCACCTCATAGCCTCAGCAGTAAAGTACTTATTTGTAATCTCGGATTTTTTGTTGGACTAAGTGATCCTCCCTCTATGATCCACATCTACTATATGTGACACCAACTATGTCATACCCAAACCTTGTGGGTGTGACCGACACCCATCACATGGATTGCCCGAGCGTACCACCTGAATATCATCATGCGAACGTATAACCGTCTGGGCCGACAAGGCCTCCGAATGATAGTTATAAAACAACCCAACATAATATCCTACAAACAGAAGAACCCAATCTAAGCATATATATACATATTGAAGCCCACAAGGCCAACATAATCTCTAACGAACATCCAAGCATGTAGGGTCGTACTGAACGAATTGTACAACACAAGACATGTCTACAAAGTCTCTAAAATGGAACATAAACATAATACATAAGTAGAGACAGGGCCCCTGACATATCTACACTACCAAAAGGATACAAACATGACCTTGACTCGATAATGATCCAGGAGGAGATGGATCTCACTAACAAAAGCAGATATCTGGAGGCAATCTACAACGACAGATCCTCTCCTCGCCTACCTAAACCTGTGTGACATGAAACACAGCATCCCTAGGCAAATGAACGTTATTACGAATAATGTAGTAAATATATAAGGCGGAAATAAAATACAATAGTAAGTAACCATAAAAGAGAGAGATATACAAATTAACCTGAACTCCTGAAATGCCATCGAGGCCCATAATATACATAACAATCATTTTTATCTTATAAACACACTTTATAGCTCTATATCAACTTCGTAAATCTAACTTTTCCACTGCCCAACTGATTAGTGGTAACTGCCTAACCGATCGTAGCTCGCTGGTAAATAACGCGCCTGCCCAACCGGTGGTAAATAATGATATATATAACTGCCCAACCGGTGGTAAATGGCCGACCGGTCATAACCCGATGGGTAAATAATATGTTTGCCCAATCAGCGATAAATAATGATACATAATTGACCAACTGGTGGTATCTACCCAACCAGTCGTGGCCCCGTGGTAAATAACATGTCTTCCCAACCAACGGTAAATAACGATACATAACTGCCCAACTGGTGGTAACTGTCCAACTGGTCGAAACCCGATGGTAAATAGAGCTACATAATCAGGCTACTATAGGTATTGTATCTGCGTATATAATACATTACTCGTTTACCTATGTACATACAATGCATGAAAAGCCTTTCAAGATCATTAGAATATCTTTCAGAGTGATCTATAGCCGTTCACCATCCGATTATGTTATGAATATTAACGTCTATCCCATATGCTATAATAGGGACTTAGGAATATATTTAGACATGCTTTGAAATAAATTTCATAGGGAATGAATAACATGGACATCCTTAACTACTAAGAGTATAACCATTTATGGGATAACATTACATTTACATTTTGTTACTTGGATCATGCCAACAGAAGAAAATATTAGCCTTAACATACCTCGATAACATCTTCAGATTACTACGACGAGTCAATC
This sequence comes from Anisodus acutangulus, assembly GCA_029783415.1. Lineage (NCBI taxonomy): Eukaryota > Viridiplantae > Streptophyta > Magnoliopsida > Solanales > Solanaceae > Anisodus > Anisodus acutangulus. The sequence continues at coordinate 15,872,369 of CM056498.1, forward strand.
CTTCGTGTAGACATATATCCGTAGATACACATACGAACTTATAGAAGGCCGTAGCTACGGATCAACCCTTGGATCCTCTTTCTCTAACCTCTCATAACTTTATTTCCCGATGAAGTAACCTTCGGTACGCTCATTTAAGAACAAAATTATTAGCTAAAAATAAGAGTCTAAATGCAAGTTTGATGTACGTTTCTTTTTTTTTTTTGATAATATCTAAAAGGAGAAAGTCTCCAAATAGAAAGTACATTGCAGCATCCATTTTTTTGCAAAAAATCACTATGAAAATGAAAATAGCAAATATTCTCCACTTGACACATGTAACCCCTCTGACTAATCATACTAGCTCATCACCAAATAAAGCAACAACATCCTTTTGCACGCAATTAACTAAATTATTGCCACTTGTCCATAACACATGAACCATATCCACCTATTAATTATCCAATAATATCAATTAATTTATTTATTTCACCTAAATATTGTACAAAACATAATTTATCAAATTCGTATTTTCCAACCTAAAAAGTGCAATTTTTTGTACTATAAATTTCAAAACGGGAAAAGATAACTTTTCTTATGAAAAGGTAATTTCTATATATATAGTAAATAAAAACCTCTTTATAAACTTCCTCATATCATGTATATAATTTAAAGTGTATCCAAAAGTAGTAATATTAATAACTATATAAAATTATATTTATCACACTTTTACAAAAAATGTCACTTACAGAAAAATACCATATCAAGCTATTATATATAATGGTTTCAAAATTCCTCAAACGTACACGGTCTTACAACTATAACCACATGTACAACCTTAATCCATTCCCACTCATATGGTATACTACGACGCATCCTAACGTTAAGGTACGGGGTGTTACATCCTACCCCCATAGGAACACTCGTCCTCGAATGTTGGTCCGTAACCCCAAGCTTTAGCACACGATTTACACATCTAAGGGACGTCTGGTCTGATAAGGACTTTGCGATTACTCATCGCTTTAGTCATAATCATATAAAGCGGAATGATCTCTTAACATAGGTTTATCGCACGATTTGGAACACTAAAGAAGGGTAACATTTCCTAAAAGCCATGTAGCCTCCCAATTATAAGTGCGGCATGCAACACACCCATAAGTAGGACTCTACCAGACATGACTTTGTAGACTCCCTAGGAAGAACTACTCTGATACCAAGTTTTTCACACCCTAACCTTAGGGGTGTGGCCGACACCCAGCCCCTGAACGGCCCGAGCATTCCACCTAAATATCATCATGTGAATGTATAACCGTCTGGGCCGACAAGGCCTTAGAATGATAGTTATAAAATAACCCGACATAATATCCTACAAACAGAAGAACCCAAACTAAAATATATACATACTGAAGTCCATAAGGCCAACAGAATCTCGAACCAACATCCAAGCCTACAGGGCCGTATTGAAAAAAATGTACAATACATGTCATGTCTACAAATCCTCTAAAACAAAATGTCAACATAATACATATGTCGGGACATGGCTCCTGACATACCGACAGTACCAAAAAGATATAAATATGACCCTGACTCGGCAATGCTCCAGGAGGAGATGGAGCTCACCAACAAAAGCTGATATCTGGAGGCGATCTACAATGACAGATCCTCTTCTCGCATACCTGAACCTGTGTGGCATGAAACACAGCATCCCTAAACCAATGGACGTTAGTATGAATAATTTACTGAATATGTAAGGTTGAAATAAAATACAATAGTAAGTAATCATAAAAGAGAGAGAGAGATATGAATTAACCTTAACTCCTGAAATGCCATCGATGCCTACAATATACATAATGATCATTCTTATCTTATAAACACACTTTATACCGCTATATCAATGTCGTAAATCTAACTGCTCGACTTCCCAACTTATCAGTGGTAACTGCCCAACCGACCATAGCTCGAGGGTAAATAACGTGCCTGCCCAACTAGTGGTAAATAATGATACATATAACTGCCCAACTAGTGGTAATTGCCCGACTGGTCATAGCCCAGTGGTAAATAACATGCCTGTCCAACTAGGGGTAAATAATGATACATAACTGCCCAACTGGTGGTAACTGCCTAATCGGTCATGGCCCGGTGGTAAATAACGTATCTTCCTAACCTGCAGTAAATAACGATACATAACTACCCAACTGGTAGTAACTGCCCAACCAGTCGAAGCCCGATGGTAAATAGAACTACATAACCATGCTTCTATAGGTACTGTATCTGCATATATAATGATATTACTCATTTACCTATGTACATACAATGCATGAAAAGCCTTTCAAGATCACTAGAATATCTTCCGGAGTGACCAATAGTCTTTCACCCTCCAATTATGTTATGAATATTAACATCTTTCCCATATGCTTCAACAGGGACTTATGAACGTATTTAGACATGTTGTGAAATAAATTTCATAGAAATGAATAACATGGACATCCTTAACTACTAAGAGAGAACCATTTATGAGATAACATTATGTTTACGTTTCGTTACTTGGATCATGCCAAAAGAAGTAAAGATTAGCCTTAACATACCTCAATAAAATCTTCGGATTACTACAATGAGTCAATCCTTCTGGTAGACATCTATCCTTAAATACTCATACGAACTTGTAGAAGGTCGCAGCTATGGATCAAGCCTTGGTTTCTCTTTCTCGAACCTCCCATAACTTTATTTCCCAACGAAGTAACCTTTCGTATGCTCATTTAAGAACAACATTATTAGCTAAAAATGAGAGTCTAAACGCAAGGTTGATGTACGGTTCTTTTTTGGATAAAATCTAAAAGGAGAAAGTCTCGATATAGAAAGTACATTCCAACATCCATTTTTATGCAAAAATGACAATGAAAATGAAAATAGCAACTTTAAAAAAAATATTCTCCACTTGACACATGTAACCCCTATGACTAATCATACTAGCTCATCACCAAATAAAGCCACAACACCTTTTTGCATGCAATTAACTAAATTATTGCCACGTATTCATAACACATGGACCATATCCACCTATTAATTATCCAAGAATCTCAATTATTTTGTTGATCTCAATTTACTTAAATATTGTACAAATTATCAAATTCCTATTTTTCCAACCTAAAAAGTACAAATATTTGTACTATAAATTTCAAAATGGGAAAAGATAACTTTTCTTCTGAAAAGATAAATTCTATCTATATATTAAAGAAAATACTCTTTATAAACTTCCTCATACATGTATATAATTTAAAGTGTAGACAAAAAGTAGTAATATTAATAACTATATAAAATTATATTTAGCACACTTTTACAAAAAAAATTACTTAAAGAAAAATACCATATCAAGGTAATATATAATAATTTCAAAATTCCTCAAACTTACGCGATCTTACAACTATAACCACATTTATGACCTTAATCCATTCCCACTCATATGACACTGCCGCATATAGTGGCCAGGACTCCCTCACCAATAACACAAATCAGAACCCTGACGATACTGTCTCGTGTGTGTCGTACCACACTAGCCATATGGTGGCAATGGAGGCCTCATCTGTCCTAATCCTCCTTGCCTCTAAGAACCAAAAGCTATCAAACTCTGTCCAGGTCCTAACTGAGATACCTGTCATACCTCGACTCCTAAAACTGGGATTGAGTACTATTAGCAAACCGAGGTAGACACTTGGGAAATTGGTTTTACTACGATGCATCATAACGCTAAAGTACGGGGTATTACAAATCACTCCCCATTTCCACAAGCCTTACTGGAATCCATATCCTCCGGAGGATGGTTTGGCTGCCCGTAGATAGCATTAATCGCCTCAGCCCTAATTGGTACCATTTTGCCCCGAATCCTTATCAGTGAATTAGGCTCTACAGCCTCATCCGTTTTAGATTGAAATATAACTATCTCACCCAATATTCGTTGGCTTTGCAGGAAGCTAGAGCAAAGCAATTCCAGCCTATTTGCATTAGCTGGTTGTAAAAGTTAGGAAGGAGCTCTTCCACTCCAGTCATGTCTATGCCCATCTTTTTCAACAACTTGTTGTCTCTCAAATTTTCATAGTAATTGTTCTGAAAATATCTAGACATGAACTAAACTATATCATAGTCAGCTACTGGCTCCTCATCGACGAGTCCATAAGTCCGAGCAAGGTTGTCCATTGGATTATGTTCTATTTCTTCGAATACACCTGCATTTATCAAATTATATGTCAGTTCAGTGATATAGTCATAAGTATCATGCTATTACGTGCCTAACGAGCCAAAGAAATCAGTAAAAATAGACCTGAGTCGACCGTGCGAAGCTACTGTTTGAGCATTGGTTTTGTTTTGTTTCTGCTTCAGTAGAATGTGTGTTGCTGGAACGAATCCTCTCCAACAAGGAAAATGTCTTCTTCATCGGAAGTCTCTGTGTTCCTGTCTGTTCTCTTTGGGGAAGACATTTTATGCCTCAGCGGACCCGCTTCTACGGAACATATCTGTTGAAGCGAGGTCATCATCCCAGACTAACCCCTCTAGAAACCTAGTAATTTCACCATACTTTTGGCTGAAAAATCCCTCCCTTTATTTTGTATATGAGTATGCTTGATGTATAGAATTATTTTACACCATTATTTCACCCGATCTGTGGATCTACCCCCATAACCACCACCACCCAAGAATTTTCAAAAGATTTCATGAAATCCTCAACCCGGTATTATGTTCCTACCCTATTTCTCTGATGTAATCATATGTAACATAAAGTTATTAAAACTTATCGAGTGGCGAAGAATGAGTTGTTAAAGTTGTGAAGGATTTTGTGTGCCTCGGTGTGCATACCACCGTCGGGTCTGACTTTGGTGTGATAAAAGAGTGTAGAGCAATGGGTGTGGAGATAATGTTTGTGGGAAAAGAGAGAGTAAACCATGGGGGGTTGGGGTTTTTGATGGGTGTCCTTGGTAGTGTTGTTGAGGGAAGATGAGGGGGGAGGAGTGTTAGAAGTTAGAAGGTTGGGGGAGGTGTGAGAGAAGTGGGGGACCGATCAGCTTTGGAGACTTCTTGAATTCTATGTTTTCCGCTCCAACGAACTTTATCCGCTCCAGTGCGTCCGCCAGAGCAGGAAAATAAACTGCCCCTGCGAGTTCGATTCTTTTCCTTATTGACTGCTACGGCGGTATATGTTACGCATATGCGGATGCGTGCCCGCGCACTTTTCTCTACCATGGCGTGGTCCCAAAAATTCAATTTGAGATGTTTCTGGAAACAAGATCTCTCTTGGCGAGTATTTTGTTCCACTTGTTTTGTATGACGACCTACATTTTAGGTCTTATTTAACTTTTACAAAACATCAGGCCCGCCATTATTTTATACTACGTATTCCTTGCCCGAGATTAAATAAATGAACCAATAAAGATAGACGATGTTACAAACTCTGTAGTATCGATAATAAACGACGTAGTGTGATATACGATAGTGTAACCAATGGCATGACGTTATACAACGAGTTTGTAAAGCCAAAATTCTCCTAACGACTAGTTCATTTTCATAAGATCATGATTATAGTAAGATATTACATCGACTAGTTCGGGTTGTTCGCAATGAAAATTATGTTGACTCAGAGTCGATGATGTGGAGTCCTAGTAGTATTGTGTGATGTTATTTTAGTCATCGTTGTGCAAAATCGATAAGAATCTCTTTTGGGACCACGTCCCGAGTCCTTCCTATTGTATATTATCCCCTTTAGAGGATGAATTTTTGTTTAATTGGTATCTGATGTAATGACCCATTCAGCCATTATGAACCTTCCGTATAAATTTCTATTATATATCTCACCTGGGCATTTGCTGATGATTCTTACTCATGGAATTTGTAAGTCAAGTAACTCCTATGGTTCGAAAAGAAGATATATTGAAGTGAAGAGTTGCTAGAGTAATGTCTGCTCCGGCGAAATCGTGTATGTGCCAGCGGACTGATTAAGTCCACACCTGCAAAACCATTTTCTGCTCCAATGTTGAGTCAAGGTGTGTAGTGCCTATGGCTCAGCGGTCCTATTTTACACTGCATCGCATCCGCTCCAGTGGAATCGAGTCTGCCATGGCGGAGCGCTGGTTGACCAGTAGGTTTTAAATGCCCTAAAATATTTCACTTTCCAAAATTATGTATCTCAAAATCGGGGTTAGTCTAAGGATCTTCCCTATAGTTTTTGACCTAAGATTCCTCCATGAAAGGTAATCTCTCACTTCCCTTTGATTGTTCTCCCATGTTTATAATATTTGGGGTAAAACATGAGATGGGAAAAATGAATTGAAAACTCTTTGGTGGTTGGAATTAAGTGAATCATGATTAAGAGTGTAAAATGATATGGTAAACCTTGGTTTCTTTAAATAAGTTATTGTTTTGAATAAAAGACCATGTTATATAGTTTAATTCGATTATGAGAATCCTTTTCCTATTTGGAGAAGAACCTTAGGGTTTGTAAAATTGGGGTTTTAATGAATCATGAAATTGAGGGTTAAAATAAGGTGGTTTTCAAATTAACTTCGGGTTATAACTAGTAATCATGTTTAAAGCCATTTTGAGTAATAAAGTTGAATTTTGACACCGTGGGCCCGAGGTAGATTTTAGGTGTCTCACGTTTGGTTATGGATTAAGTCCTTGTGTGTGCTTGTGTTGATATTAATATGTAGAACCGGCGTGTTAGACTACATTCGCTACAAGGAGTCCTGAAGAGTCAGAGACACGCATTGAATATCGATCGTTCATGTCTCCTGTTCATCATTGAGGTAGGCTACAATTTACTTTCATATGGTTTTGATAGAAGTGAGTAATTAGTTATAAATATTGAGGGTTATTAGGCGTGTTTGGGGTCCCACTCAACCAGTTGTGATGAATGACCGAGTGAGTACCGGTGTTGAACTGTATTGGTGGGTGATTTTGTGAATCAGTCTTGTGTTGATTCCGACTGCTGATTTATTTATGCTTGTCGCCATATGTGAGCTTGTCGCTGTATTTGCCATTGTTTGTTTATTCATCATATCTGCTTTCGATATGATATCCTGATTTGTACTTGGATTGTTATATGCTAGATTCTTGGAAGCATGTGATATTCATCTATATACTTGGTTGCATCTCATTACATCATGATTTCTTGCCTTATATTGTCATTTGCATTCATACACTCATGGTTCTAAGATATTGATATGAGAGGTATGGAATATTGTGGGTGCAAGAGATCGGAAATATGTGATTACTTATGAGATTATGGCAATGCTGAGATGATGATAATGATATTCTAGGGGATGGGTTGCACGCCTGCAACATGATTCTATTTAGCTAAGAACTGGTCTCCGATGGGAAATTTTGGAGGAGTATATGGACTTCGTGGGTTTCCCATGGGTGTGCATATTATAATAAAAATGTAAGTGCCTGTATACTAGATGAAAAGGTACCTAGTATGTGCATTGCATTCATATTCATATATTGACTAATGGTAGTATGGTAATGTGACATAGTTTGATTGCTGGAGATTGAGTAAAATCCTGATTTAGATACAACACGATTGGATTGATTATATTGGACCTAAATGGGTTGTTATGATTGGTCTGTTTATGTGGATTGGACTGTGTGGTTACACTTTATGAATCTGAATATTTGTTTTCATACCAATTTGTGGTTAGTAGAATTCATTGGCTTGTACTCCTTGGAAAGTGACAGTGTTTTTAGATAAGGGTTCTAATATGGATTGTCGGTCTGGTTTGAGTTGTTGTCGTGGGGTCTGGTTGGTATGCATATATATGTTAAACTGTTGTCTTGGTAAATAAAGGTAAATAAATTGAATTACTTAGGATGTACGGAAGGTGTCTAATAAACTAAGAGGTGTCCTGCTTGTAATCGGTTATGGTCATACACGGTTAAAACTAGGGATGATAATTAGTGTCAACAAGGTGTCTATTCTAAGCTTATATCATGAAAAGTCTAATGTAGAGGTTTAATGGATTATGTGTATAATTAACTTGTGTTGTCAAATGGAAATAGTGAGGTCAAGCATAAAGTCTGTCATTAATAAACCTATGTGTGAGTTTGGGAGACTCTAGAAATATATGAAGTTATTTGTGATTGGGTAGCTATGTGACTTATACAACTTGGTGTGTTTGATGTTAATAGAGGATGGTAGTCTTTTGTGTTTGTAAATCCTACATGATTTCGTGAATCTTTCTATGAATAGGTTGAATTCATAATTCTATGAACTATTGTGTAAACAACATGACATATTCAGCTTAATGACTTGATAGTGATAGGATTATGTGGTGTCAATTTGGTATTTATCTCTAATTGTGTAGCTTCCGTTGTTGTCGGCCTACGATGTCTATGAGAGTACGTTGTGTACTCATGGTATGCTTGCTGCATCTTTTACATAGATGCAGGTACACGGTCTATCAGGTTGCAGATTGGAGCACGGGAAACTGAGGTAGACTTTTCTTTTCGGTGGGCTTAGTTTATGTCATATATAGACTATCCTTTCATTCGGGTAGTATTATTGTATTTCTCGTTTAGTCATTGTATCGTAGAGTCCTTGTATAAGTCAGAACAGGTTTTGGGAAAAGAAGGTTGTGGTATGAATCCGTTTACTTAAATGTTTTAATGAATCCGTTCAAGTTTTGTAATTACATTCTCTTCCGCATTTATATCTAACCCTCAAAACTGTTTTGGAAACTAGTTCGCTTACCAGGGGGATTGTGTAGGTGCCACCACGACGCCCGTGAATTAGGTTGTGACAGTCATAAATAAAGAGCTACTAATGAAATAAGTCTTGTTGTCTACAAGACTGTCCGAAAAACAAAGACAGAAAGTAAAATAGAGATGGAGTGTCGTGTCGCGGAACAACCAACAGCTCACCCTGACAAATCCAATAATAACTCCTCAAAGATTAGCGATAACTCAACTACTACTAGTACTCGGGTTAGAACCTGCACACAAAAAGGTGCAACAAGTATAGAGTGAGTATGAAAAATCAATGTATACTCAACAACATCATCAACTGAATCTAAATTAAAACAGTGGCGAGGGTTGGTGCTCCGAATGCTCACTCCCACACTTAACTACTATTAGTTCATAAGGCATATTTGCAATCCAACAAGTAAAGATAATAAAAGCTCATTTCAACAAGTATATATGTAGTCCGTCGATCGAGACAACTACATTCAAAACAAGTCTACAAGTAAATAAAACAATAAAGCATCAATGATATGATATGATATGATATGAAATGACATGCAAATGCAATACAAAGACCATCAATCACTGGTATACACACTCTCTGTAATATGAAATATGTGATCCATGAGGTACGCATGAGGTCCATACACCACTAGGGACCATTTCCCATCAGGCCTAGCCATTTTGGGTTCTTAATTTAAACACTTAGCCAATTCAGCTCTCGATCTCAACACTTAGTCCATATTCGAGTATCATTCACATCACTAAGTGCGGAATCATTTTTCATCGAACATCACATATGTATCAAGTGCAATATGCATGAGATATCATATGAAAGCATAAATATGACATGCACACATAATAAGCAACAAGCTCCTCTTAATTCCCTTGTATAATTAGACGAGCATTCAGAGTTATGAGAAAACATAAGCAACGACTAAGAGATCGACGTATCATATAAGTAAAAAAATAAGACAAGAGTATCCCAAATAACAATCAATTAATCATTATCAACTATCATCTAATGCCCACATGCTTTGGCATTCTGACCACATACATAATGACTCAAATACGATACAAATTCCTAAATCATGGCACTGGTACCCGTATAAGTACTCATTACCTCACGAGACCCCCTTATTGCCCATTACTTCCTCTATATTAGTTAATTTTACCAACCACACGTTTTATATAGAGTCAAGTAAGGTCTCAACATTCCTGATATCGAAGCCCAACAATCCCAACCAAGCCTTGAACTTTCATAGAGCTTCCAAATGATCCAAATATGATCAATGAAATCTACATAAACATAAGTGTCTATAGACACCCATATTTCTATTTTACAATTTTGAAGCCGAAAAGTCACCCAAAAAGGCAATCCTGAACCCTGGAAGGAAAAACTTTGATTTCGCGATAAAATTTGTCTACCCATAGGCCATAGATTCTAAATTCTGAAATGACCCAAATCTGACATCCAATTTGTAGAATTTCATATTTTCAACTTACGGCTTAAAATCTCAATTTTACAATCCAAATTATGACTTTAACAATGAAATCCCGTAAGAATCTTAGATAATTCAATAAAATGGAGGTTACAATCTTACCCCCGTGATGAATCTTGAAAATCCCTTAAAAATCGTCCAAAACTGAGGTCTCTATATCATGATATGAAATGAAATGACTAAATTTGAATTCGGGATTTTATGTCCTGCCTAGGTGAAATCTTCTTTGCGATCGCAGAACCACCCCTCGCGATCGCGTGCCGCTGAGTCCGTAAGCATCGTGATCGTGGCCCTGACATGCAACTGCGATGACTAATAGCCCTGCACTTAGCGATCACGACCTCCTATCTCATAATCGTGTAGAAGAAAACTAGATGACTGAATCTGGTACCATGGAAAGTAGAGTATAGTGACTAAGCTTTAAAAGTGATAAGTAGCAATAAGTAGCATTATTACTATTTTGTTAATAAAATATAGTAGCTTTAATTAATTAATATGCATTATAGAATACTATTAATCAGTATGATATAATATTTGAGGTAGATAAATAGTGGGTCCAATTTTAAATTGCATGTGATTACTTTTTATTTAATACACTTGGCTATGTAAAAGATAATTGTAATGGACCCACATATATGTTCAACTTTAAATTGGATTAGTATTTAATAAAGAGTGATACATTATGTATTGTAATAAGAAAGTGGTGTACATGAGTTTGGATATCATTTGTTGAAGAGTTTTAGGTGGCACTCTTTTGGGTAAGAATCATCTACTGTTAACACGTGGCTTTGGGAATTTTACAATATTAAATTAGAGATCCTTCATGACTAAGTAGTAGGTAATATATACTAAAGTGATGTAGTAGAAATAGGTAACAGTTGACTCACTTTCACATACACCTTTAAGGAAAAGAACCCATTTTGACGTGAAAAGGACTTCCATTATAGATTAGATGTTGTAGTGAATTTCCCCAAATTGTGGCATCGATTCTTTGAGATCGAATTCAAGAATTAGAAGTTTATCGGAAGAATTGACTCATTGTAGTCATTCAAAGATAGAATCAAGCTATGTTAAGGCTAACTCTTCCTTCTTTTGGCATGACCCGTATGTAAGCGAAACGTAAACGAATGTCCGTCTAAAGTAACTCTACTCTTGAAAGCTAGAAATGCATATGTCCTTTGTTCTATTGAAGAAGTTTATTGACTCATAATGAAATGTCTGTTTATATGTTAGTTTCATAATGTTAATCGGAGGTGCAATGACCTTACGTCACTCTGATAGACTCAGAATGTTTTATTATCATTCATGCATTATGTACATGTATAAACCTTGACTTCAAAGGCGTTATATACGCTACTATATGGTATGCATTATATATATGTATGGGGTATGGGAAAAGGGAAGGCGTTATAAACACACCACCACCTGATCAGCTGGTAGATGATGATGATTATGCCAAAAGAGGTCGATATGATATGATGGGGTTCCCGCAGAGGTTTGATGGCGTTATATATATGTATGACCATGCATTATATATGCACATGTATGATACTTATGCATATTATGGCCCTCAAAGGCATTTAGTACATGTTGATTCTCTCTTGTCTCATGTTATTTTCATGCCCTACATACTCGATACATTATTCATAATGACGTCTCTTTTGTTGGGGGACGCTGTGTTTCATGCCCGCAGGTTCTGATAGACAGGGCGATGGATCGCACCAGTAGGTTGCCTATTAAGCTCATATTGGACCACTCTACTTGTTTTAGAGTTGCAATCTAGTCTTGACACGATATTTTTGATATGCATATGGGTATGGTAGGGACTTGTCCCGACCTTATGGTGTCACGTATTCCAGTAGAGGCTTGTAGACAATTATGATGCAGTCAGATATTATGTGGCCTCCTCGGCCTATGTTTTGTTATATAGTCATCTATGGTAGCCTTGTCAGCTCGTAAGGTCATGTCCAGTATCTATGTATATATATATATATATATATATATATATATATATATATGCCATGTCGGCCTTGCATATTTTTAGCTTATTATTTTATTTACGATTATGTGGTGAATGTATGTCTAGTGGTGCTCGACAAGTAAGGTCCGGGTGCCCATCGTGACCTTCCGGTTTAGGTCGTGACAAACTTTATATCAGAGCAGGTCAGTCATAGGGATGTCTATGAGCTGTGTCCAATAGATTCCCAGAAAATATTACGAGTTCATCCAAATTGACACATAATCCATAGAGATTGAGCACAACTATTTCAGGAACAATCCGGAGGCCATCGAGTACTACAAATTTACGATTAAAAAGATAAGAGACTTATATAGGCCTCTGAGATGTTTTAAACTATCATTCCTACTTTACAGGTGGACGACAGAGAGAGAATGGCTTCTGCTTTACTGAAAGGTCAAGTGCCTCTTCCTGGGTAAGAATCATCTACTGTTAACACGTGGCTTTGGGATTTTAAAACATTAAATTAGAGATCCTTCATGACTAAGTAGTAGGTAATATATACTAAAGTGATGTTGTAGAAATAGGTAACAGTTGACTCACTTTCACATACACCTTTAAGGTAAAGAACCCATTTTGACATGAAAAGGACTTCCATTATAGATTAGATGTTGTAGTGAATTTCCCCAAATTGTGTCATCGATTCTTTGAGATCGAATTCAAGAATTAGAAGTTTATCGGAAGAATTGACTCATTGTAGTCATTCAAAGATAGAATCAAGCTATGTTAAGGCTAACTCTTCCTTCTTTTAGCTTGACCCGTATGTAAGCAAAACATAAACGAATGTCCGTCCAAAGTAACTCTACTCTTGAAAGCTAGAAATGCATATGTCCTTTGTTCTATTGAAGAAGTTTATTGACTCATAATGAAATGTCTGTTTATATGTTAGTTCCATAATGTTAATCGGAGGTGCAATGACTTCACGTCACTCCGATAGACTCAGAATATTTTATTATCATTCATGCATTATGTATATGTATAAACCTTGACTTCAAAGGCGTTATATACGCTACTATATGGTATGTATTATATATATGTATGGGGTATGAAAAAAGGGAAGGCGTTATATACACACCACCACCTGATCAACTGGTAGATGATGATGATTATGCCAAAAGAGGTCGATATGATATGATGGGGTTCCCACAGAGGTTTGATGGTGTTATATATATGTATGACCATGCATTATATATGCACATGTATGATACTTATGCATATTATGGCCCTCAAAGGCATTCAGTACATGTTGATTCTCTCTTGTCTCATGTTATTTTCATGCCCTACATACTCGTTACATTATTCATAATGACGTCCCTTTTGTTGGGGGACGCTGTATTTCATGCTCGCAGGTTCTGATAGACAGGGCGACGGATCGCACCAGTAGGTTGCCTATTCAGCTCATATTGGACCACTCTACTTGTTTCAGAGTTGCAATCTAGTCTTGACACGATATTTTTGATATGCATATGGGTATGGTGGGGACTTGTCCCGACCTTATGGTGTCACGTACTCCAGTAGAGGCTTGTAGATAGCTATGATGTAGTCAGATGTTATGTGGCTATATGTTAGTTCCATAATGTTAATCGGAGGTGCAATGACCTCACGTCACTCCGATAGACTCAGAATGTTTTATTATCATTCATGCATTATGTACATGTATAAACCTTGACATCAAAGGCGTTATATACGCTACTATATGGTATGTATTATATATATGTATGGGGTATGGGAAAAGGGAAGGCGTTATATACACACCACCACCTGATCAACTGGTAGATGATGATGATTATGCCAAAAGAGGTCGATATGATATGATGGGGTTCCCACAGAGGTTTGATGGCGTTATATATATGTATGACCATGCATTATATATGCACATGTATGATACTTATGCATATTATGGCCCTCAAAGGCATTCAGTACATGTTGATTCTCTCTTGTCTCATGTTATTTTCATGCCCTACATACTCGATACATTATTCATAATGACGTCCCTTTTGTTGGGGGACGTTGTGTTTCATGCCCGCAGGTTCTGATAGACAGGGCGACGGATCGCACCAGTAGATTGCCTATTCAGCTCATATTGGACCACTCTACTTGTTTCAGAGTTGCAATCTAGTCTTGACACGATATTTTTGATATGCATATGGGTATGGTGGGGACTTGTCCCGACCTTATGGTGTCACGTACTCCAGTAGAGGCTTGTAGATAGCTATGATGTAGTCAGATGTTATGTGGCTATATGTTAGTTCCATAATGTTAATCGGAGGTGCAATGACCTCACGTCACTCCGATAGACTCAGAATGTTTTATTATCATTCATGCATTATGTACATGTATAAACCTTGACATCAAAGGCGTTATATACGCTACTATATGGTATGTATTATATATATGTATGGGGTATGGGAAAAGGGAAGGCGTTATATACACACCACCACCTTATCAACTGGTAGATGATGATGATTATGCCAAAAGAGGTCGATATGATATGATGGGGTTCCCACAGAGGTTTGATGGCGTTATATATATGTATGACCATGCATTATATATGCACATGTATGATACTTATGCATATTATGGCCCTCAAAGGCATTCAGTACATGTTGATTCTCTCTTGTCTCATGTTATTTTCATGCCCTACATACTCGATACATTATTCATAATGACGTCCCTTTTGTTGGGGGACGTTGTGTTTCATGCCCGCAGGTTCTGATAGACAGGGCGACGGATCGCACCAGTAGATTGCCTATTCAGCTTATATTGGACCACTCTACTTGTTTCAGAGTTGCAATCTAGTCTTGACACGATATTTTTGATATGCATATGGGTATGGTGGGGACTTGTCCCGACCTTATGGTGTCACGTACTCCAGTAGAGGCTTGTAGATAGCTATGATACAGTCAGATGTTATGTGGCTATATGTTAGTTCCATAATGTTAATCGGAGGTGCAATGACCTTACGTCACTCCGATAGACTCAGAATGTTTTATTATCATTCATGCATTATGTACATGTATAAACCTTGACTTCAAAGGCGTTATATACGCTACTATATGGTATGTATTATATATATGTATGGGGTATGGGAAAAGGGAAGGCGTTATATACACACCACCACCTGATCAGCTGGTAGATGATGATGATTATGCCAAAAGAGGTCGATATGATATGATGGAGTTCCCACAGAGGTTTGATGGCGTTATATATATGTATGACCATGCATTATATATGCACATGTATGATACTTATGCATATTATGGCCCTCAAAGGCATTCAGTACATGTTGATTCTCTCTTGTCTCATGTTATTTTCATGCCTTACATACTCGATACATTATTCATAATGACGTCCTTTTTGTTGGGGGACGCTGTGTTTCATGCCCGCAGTGTTCGACAGATGTATGACGGATCACACCAGTAGATTGCCTATTCAGCTTATATTGGACCACTCTACTTGTTTCAGAGTTGCAATCTAGTCTTGACACGATATTTTTGATATGCATATGGGTATGGTGGGGACTTGTCCTGACCTTATGGTGTCACGTACTCCAGTAGAGGCTTGTAGACAGCTATGATACAGTCAGATGTTATATGGCTATATGTTAGTTCCATAAAGTTAATCGGAGGTGCAATGACCTTACGTCACTCCGATAGACTCAAAATGTTTTATTATCATTCATGCATTATGTACATGTATAAACCTTGAATTCAATAGCGTTATATACGCTACTATATGGTATGCATTATATATATGTATGGGGTATGGGAAAAGGGAAGGCGTTATATACACACCACCACCTGATCAGCTGGTAGATGATGATTATTATGCCAAAAGAGGTCGATATGATATGATGGGGTTCCCACAGAGGTTTGATGGCGTTATATATATGTATGACCATGCATTATATATACACATGTATGATACTTATGCATATTATGGCCCTCAAAGGCATTCAGTACATGTTGATTCTCTCTTGTCTCATGTTATTTTCATGCCCTACATACTCGATACATTATTCATAATGACGTCCCTTTTGTTGGGGGACGCTGTGTTTCATGCCCGCAGGTTCTGATAGACAGGGCGACGGATCGCACCAGTAGATTGCCTATTCAGCTTATATTGGACCACTCTACTTGTTTCAGAGTTGCAATCTAGTCTTGACACGATATTTTTGATATGCATATGGGTATGGTGGGGACTTGTCCCGACCTTATGGTGTCACGTACTCCAGTAGAGGCTTGTAGACAGCTATGATGCAGTCAGATGTTATGTGGCTATATGTTAGTTCCATAAAGTTAATCGGAGGTGCAATGACCTTACGTCACTCCGATAGACTCAGAATGTTTTATTATCATTCATGCATTATGTACATGTCTAAACCTTGACTTCAATGGCGTTATATACGCTACTATATGGTATGCATTATATATATGTATGGGGTATGGGAAAAGGGAAGGCGTTATATACACACCACCACCTGATCAACTGGTAGATGATGATGATTATGCCAAAATAGGTCGATATGATATGACGGGGTTCCCACAGAGGTTTGATGGCGTTATATATATGTATGACCATGCATTATATATGCACATGTATGATACTTATGCATATTATGGCCCTCAAAGGCATTCAGTACATGTTGATTCTCTCTTCTCTCATGTTATTTTCATGCCCTACATACTCGATACATTATTCATAATGACGTCCCTTTTGTTGGGGGACGCTGTGTTTCATGCCCGCAGGTTCTGATAGACAGGGCGACGGATTGCACCAGTAGGTTGCCTATTCAGCTCATATTGGATCACTCTACTTGTTTCAGAGTTGCAATCTAGTCTTGACACGATATTTTTGATATGCATATGGGTATGGTGGGGACTTGTCCCGACCTTATGGTGTGACGTACTCCAGTAGAGGCTTGTAGACAACTATGATACAGTCAGATGTTATGTGGCCTCCTCGGCCTATGTTTTGTTGTATAGTCATCTATGGTAGCCTTGTCAGCTCGTAAGGTCATGTCCAATATCTATGTATATATATATATATATATATATATATATATATATATATGCCCTGTCGGTCTTGCACATTTTCAGCTTATTATTTTATTTACGGTTATGTGGTGAATGTATGTCTATTGGTGCTCGGCAAGTAGGTCCGGGTGCCCATCGTGGCCCTCTGGTTTAGGTCATGACAAACTTTATATCAGAGTAGGTCAGTCATAGGGATGTCTATGAGTTGTGTCCAATAGAGTCTTATTTACGGGTGTGTAGCGTACTATACTTATAAACATAAGTCTATTGGGAATTTAGGATTTTCTCCTTCCTTCATAATCTAGATCGTGCAATAGAGCCGAGTCGTAAGAAAATTTGTTCCTAATTCTATTTTCCCGTTTGAAATTGTTGCGATGTCTATGACGAGAGAGACCCAGTTAGTAAGAGTGTGGGTATGGCTGTGAGGGAAATACTAGACAGGTACCACCCACTAGTATGGGTCAGAGGGCTACAGAAGTAGTAAAAGGAGGTGTAAGTTACACTATTGAGTCAGACCCGTCAGAGATCATGTTTTCTATTGAGCAGGACCCATCGAGACCCTCAGTTTCAGTATCGAGGTCTGTTGATCATGGTATGAGTGGAGCAGCACTCCCGGGTTCCCCTCAAGCGCAATACTATGTCAGGGTATTTACCGACACCAACTTTTCTAAGGTTCCGAATAGTCCACAGTCTTGGGCATCTGTCAATCAGGGCTTGCATGTGTATGTCATGAAATACGAGGAGGAAGAGGAGAGTAGTCAGGCCAAGAGGATGAGAGTAGTTGATCAATATAAGAATGTTTCGCTCTGAAGTGTGCCTGATCAAGGAACACAGATATGACCGATGCAGGAAACTACGAGTACATTAATCCATTTATTGAAATTGCTTATATATACACATTTTCATAAACCCAGAAAGCAACTTATTATTTGTTATAAGGTGACGAATATAGGTAAGACCTCGGATTAAGCCCATCAAAACAAGTGAGCTGACAATTTTCGTAAGTTATGGAGAGGCCGGTATCGCCTGAATGAATTCTGAGGAGTTAAAAAAACCTAGGAGATGTCGAATACCGCCCTGGTAGAAGAACAAGTGAGTTAAATAATGAGAGGTAAGAGAATCACGTTTAAGAATATAGTCTACGATAGAAGTAATGGTTCATCGAGAAAGGATTACAACTATCACATGGGATTAGAATATCTCCCTTAAGAGGAATTAGTAGTGGATAGCCGAGAGGGTAGATTATCCTTTAAAAGAGAGTATTGATTAATATTTCTATAGACTCACATTAGTAGCCCCTTTTTATGATTATTTATCCTATTGACAAACTAGTTGTATGAGATGAGTAAATTAAAGGTATCCCATCCTTGTATGGAGTAAACATCATTAGCGTCACACGATAGACATAAGATAAGCTAGATACAACTGAGAGTCAAAGCATTCATACATATAGCTTTCCCTAAGTAGTGTGGCAAGTACATGTTACGACTAAGAGATTAAGTGCTCCTACAATTAACTATGTAAGAATCACACCCTTACATTCGAGGATATTTCCTAAGGGGGAGATGATGTAACATCTCGTACACTAGCTTTAGGATACATTGGGGTAAACACACATGTGTTTAATGAGATTGAGGTCATTCATAAAGTTATATAAGATTCATATCAATGTTGAAGAGGTTACACGAGGATTATAGGTTAAACGAATTAGAGAAATAAGTTTCGCCAAAGTTCGGAATATGGAGCAGGTTATAAAGATCATTTAGAATTTTCGTCATAGGATGAAGAGCTCAGTGTATAAATGGGCGAAGTCGCAAAACAATTTAGAATTTAACAAGTGTGATGACGGAATTAATAATAATAGTTTGTATGTCCCAAAAGAGGTTATGGACTAATGCTATATTACATGAGTATGTGAAGTGTGTTAAAATGATTAATATTTAAGTGAATTGAGATTAAGAATTAATTAAATGGATAAGTGTAATTAGTGGAACACAAAAAAGAATATAGTGAATTAGCATGGGATAAGAGTCATATATAGTAAATCCACGTGTAACATGAAAATTAGATTATAATGTCTAAGCTTTAAAAGTGATAAGTAGCATTATTACTATTTTATTATTAAAAGATAGTAGAGTTACTTAATTGATATACATTATAGAATACTATTAATCAATATGATATAATATTTGAGGTAGATAAATAGTGGGTCCAATTTTAAATTACATGTGATTACTTTTTATTTAATACACGTTGCTATGTAAAAGATAATTGTAGTGGGCCAAACCCACATATACGTTCAGTTTTAAATTGGATAAGTATTTAATAAAGAGTGATAAATTATGTAGTTTAATAAGAAAGTGTTGTACATGAGTTTGGATATCATTTGTTGAATATTTTTAGGTGGCACTCTTTTGGGTAAGAATCATCTAATGTGAACACGTGGCTTTGAGAATTTTACAACAATAAATTAGAGATCCTTCATGACTAAGTAGTAAGTAATATATACTAAAGTGATGTTGTAGAAATAGGTAACAGTTGACTTACTTTCACATATACTTTAAGGAAAAGAGCCCATTATGACGTGAAAAAGGACTTCCATTATAGATTAGATGCTGTAGTGAGTTTTCCCAAATTGTGGCATCGATTCTTTGAGATTGAATTCAAGAATTAGAAGTTTATCGGAAGAATTTACTCATTGTAGTCATTCGAAGATTGAATCAAGGTATGCTAACTCTTCCTTCTTTTGGCAGGACCCGTATGTAAGCGAAACGTAAATGAATGTCCGTCCAAAGTAACTCTACTCTTGAAAGCTAGAAATGCATATGTCATTCATTCTATTGAAGAAGTTTATTGATTCATGTATATCTTGTCTTATTGACTTATAATGAAAGGTATGTTTATATGTTAGTTCCATAATGTTAATCTGAAGTGCAACGACCTTACGTCAGTCCGATAGACTCAGAATGTGTTATTATCATTCATGCATTATGTACATATATAAACTTTGACCTCAAAGGCGTTAATTACTCTACTATATAGTATGCATTATATATATGTACGGGGTATGGGAAAAGGGAAGGCGTTATATACGCACCTCTACTTGATCAGCTTGTAGATGATGATGATTATGCCCACAGAGGTCGATATGATATGATGGGGTGCCCACATAGGCTTGATGGCGTTATATACGCATATATATTTATATATATATGGATGACCAGGCGTTATATACGCACATGTATGATACTTATGCATATTGTGGCCCTCAAAGGCATTCAGTACAAGTTGATTCTCTCTTGTCTCACATTATTTTCATGCCCTACATACTCGGTACATTATTCATACTGATGTCCCTTTTGTTGGGGGACATTGCGTTTCATGGCCGCATGTTCTGATAGATAAGGCGACGGACCGCACCAGTAGGTTTCCTATTCAGCTCATATTGGACCACTCTACTTGTTCCAAAGTTGTAATATAGTCTTGGTACCATAATTTTGATATGCATATGGGTATGGCGGGGCCCTGTCCCGACCTTATGGTGTCACTTACTCTAGTAGAGGCTTGTAGACAGTTATGATGTAGTCAGATGTTACGTGGCCTCCTCGGCCTATGTTTTGTTGTATAGTCATCTATGGTAGCCTTGTCAGCTCGTACGGTCATATCCATCATCTATGTGTATACATATATGCCCTATCGATCTTGCACCTTTTCAGCTTATTATTTTTATTTATGGTTATGACGTGAATATTTGTCTAGTGGTGCTCGGCAAGTAAGGTCCGGGTGCCCGTCGTGGCTCTCCGGTTTAGGTCGTGACACTTTAAAATTTTGGATTGTTGAACTTGCCCTAAGTTCAGATATAATTGAGAAGTATGTTTATATATGACCTAGTTGGTATGTAGAGTAATTCAGTACTTATGTTGGTGGAAGGTAACAAGTATATTCAATGCTATAGTAACTTAAGTTGGCCTATACTCTAACCCTTATCCAGGAAAAAGTAGGTTGTTAGCTGTGCTTAGTGAGAAGCCTCATAAGTAGGTGAAGGGAAGTGATGGAGAAGAAATGTAGTGGATTGGAAGGTCTATCGTTGCTAACATTTAGGTTTTTCTTTGTATGTGCATGTATATATTGCAAAATTGGGAAAATTGGCCATATTAATTTACCTTCTTGAGAGGTCTGTTTGATATCTAAAAACTGCTCAACAATAGTTGGACAAGTGGGAAATGTTGGGGTGAACCAGAAAAATTCTGAGATTTTATTTATGTTGGAAATTTGCCTTTGGTGGGGAGGTGCGTCCACCCATATTTAATGACTTAAACACTAGTGTTTCGCATGTTGTAGGCTTTGTCTCTTCACACGTGCATAATCTACTAAGTGAGTAGATGACCGTAGGGCCAAGGATCGTCAAATTTCGTTAAGAAATGAAAGAGATATTGGTCCACGAAGTAAGGTATTTGAGGCATAGAAATATGGTGTGGGACAAATCTACCACATCGGTGGAAAAATGAAGATTTGTTCTCTTTATAAGTCTCAAAATTGGCTAAGGGTTTGGGACCCCAAGGGGTAACCCATGTGTTTGAAGGAGAGAGGACCTAGATGTGCTTGGGTTCGAGGCTAAGTCCAAACGCGCGCCGCCGCCGCCCGCTCGTCCCGTCTGGTCCGGGCTCAGGTCTCGGGTCGTGGGGCTTTAGGCTTCTTCTGATATTATCTTTTTGGACCCAAATTGCATTAATCTGCACATAACTCCTACCTAAAAGCTCATTTATGTTGCACATTAAATCAGTCATTTACTTGGCTGATTAACTCCACACTACTGGCATTACTTGGCTATTAACATCTATTAGTTGGCAGTTGAGAAGTGTCCTTCTCCTTATACTATATATTGAAGCCTTTGGCTCAATTGTTGAGACTAGGAAAAAGACACAAACAGAAGAGAGAATGAAAATAAGAGAAACTCAGTCCAAAAACGTGAATAGAAACATTGGACAAACAGAAAACTCTTCCTTCCTTTTCCATTCTTCAGCAAGTCATTTTGTGTTTGTTTTCTTCATCAGAATCAACCTATTTCCTTTGTAGTTGATGTTTTATCTTGGGAGACTGTTGTCCGTTAACTTAAAAGCATATATACGCGGCAATCTTGTCTTAAAGACAGAGAGCCATCTCTCGACTCAGTCACAGTTGTAACAATCCAGATTTAGTGTTTCTTGATTTTAGGTTATCAAGATTCAAGACTCAACCATCTTGCAGCAATTATAATATTGGCTTGTTTGTTTATCCTTTCGAACACTAGTAATATTTATTTACTCCCCGTACTGTAATTATATCCTACAATTTTAAGACAAGACTGTATTAGTGTTCGAAAAATGTCGGTCAACAGTTGTGTGACCAAATCTGGCTATGGATGTGGTTTTCTGGTAGAAGAGAGTTTTGATTATGTTGTTGAAGGTCAAGGTGTTCATGGTGTCACCGCTCCCGATAGTGGTGGGAACAAGCGCCCACGAGAGGCTGAGGATGTCAATTGGACAAAAGGAGAAGGCTGAAGATGTGGTTCTATCTTGTAGCAGAAGGCCTATATCTATCCCAGACAAAGGATCCGACTTATGGTAAGGAGGAAATGGACACTCAGTCCGACGAAGTGACTGAAGTGGGCCAGAATCCAAAATTGGGATAAGTAATTTTTCTTCCTTGTCAAGAATAAGATTTAAATGATGTCTGATTAAAAAGAGCTTAAAGTAAGGAGGACTATGAAAATATTTTTTCGATAATTTATATTCCTTACGCTTTAAAATCAGAAGTTTAATCTCACCTTCCCTCCCGTTGAAAGATTGGACTATTGTAAACAACGACGTAAAAGATCCATTTTTGGGTGTAATAATTAAAAGTGTGTAAAGTATATTCGCACATACGAATGAGAGAGATCCGCTGACCGTGCGAAAACTGTTACCACTCTTACGCAAGTGCCAAGAATTGTCCGGGCACCAATCTCAAGGGAAGAAGACAAAAAGATAATGGCTTATCTTAAGATGTTGACCTTGTCACACTATTTGACAGAAGATCCTTCATTTGATAAGATGATATTGGACACTCAGTCATACAAAGCCTACGGGTGACTGGAGTGGGTCAGAATTCATTTAATAGGATGATTTTAGACACTCAGTCGTACAAAGCCTACGGGCGACTAGAGCGGGCCAGAATTTCAGGTCTTAAATGATCTGAAGGCCAAAATAAAGGTAGAAAAGTAATGGACACCTAGTGAGGTGAGCCAGAGTTTTCAGGTCTTAAATGATTTGAAGGCCAAAGGGAAGGCAGAAAAAAATTGGACACTCAGTCTGCCAAAGCAACTGGAGTGGGCCAGAGTATCCAGATCACATATGATCCGGTTACGCCCTAACCACAGGCAAGATGTTGTTCGTGTGAAGCAACGCCACCTCTAAAGTAGAAGGGGTTGGAGAGGTTGTCCTCAATAGGACTTCAGGGAATGGGATCACTCTAAAAGGAGGTCATACATGTCCCAAACTTGGTTTAAGGGACGATGTTGGTCAAGATGGTATGAGACTAGTCCAACAGGTCTGTAATAACTAAGAATGGTACAGTATGTATGTAGCCAAATGAATGATATATTTGTAATTTATGCATCTATGTCATCATAGATTCAGACACGTTAAATAGAAAGTCATTCAAAAGCTAACGAAGTTGAGATTGTTGCCTTCTGTCGACATAAACCCTCAAAATAAATGTGAGGTAGGCGAAGAGGCAAAATCACCTTTCCATTTCGTCAAAGGAATAGCGAAAGAAGCACCGCTCCTCTAGAACTTAATGACACCTACATGTGTGATTTGAAGTTTATACAAAATAGAGGGGGAGACAGCTACTTTGTGACCTTCATTGATGATGGTACAACATATTGCATCCTTTGTTTGTTGAAAATCAAAGATGAAGATGTTGAAGCGGATAAGCGCTACAAAGCAGAAGTTGAAAATCAACTAAGCCTACGGATTAAGGAATTCATAGTGATAGAGGGGGAAATTGTGAAACATCGTTCATCAAACTACTGCTCATTACTCACCTCAGTCTAATAGTGTTAGCCAAACGCAAAGCCGTACACCCAAAATGTGTGGGGCAAGACGATCCTTACCGCTAATGCGATTCTCAACAGAACTACGCATAAAGATAAGGATAACCCTCCATGTGAAATATGGAAAGGATCCCCCATACAAATGTTGTGTTATGGGGTGACTTGGTAGAGGTTGAAATACCAAAACATGTCAAGTTGGACCTAAGACTGTAAATTGCATATCCACTGGATCTACAAATAATAGTAGTGCATATCGTCTCTTGGTGTCAAAGAATGCTGAATTATTTGAAGATAACTTTCCTTGAAAAGGAAAAAGAAGTAATTGCTCGAGGTTAACAAGAACTCGTAAGTGCATGACTATTCGGAACTAGACGTTCCGTATCCACAGGACTCGAAAGTTGCTGACTATCCGGAACTTAATATTCCAGATCTACAGAACTCAATGATTCTAGATGTTGAACCGAGACGGAGCAAAGAAGGGATAATGACTTGTTCCAGGCGTTCTAGCTTGTATGGTTAAGAATGAACCATGGACAATTAAAAAATAATTGTCATCTATAGAAGTGTTACTTTGGAAAGAAGCTACAGAGAGAAATAGATTCCATCATATAAAACCATACTTGTGTAATTGTTGACCTTCTTCCGGGAAAAGAACCTTTGGGTTGTGAAAGTGGACACTAAAAAATGAGTACAAAGTAGATGGATCTACTGACGTGTATACGGCCTCGGCTACTTGTACATGTGCTCCCTTGTGAATAGCTTAACATCCAGGGCCATTGTAGTCTTGTATGACATGGATGTTGAAACAACCTTCCTAACCGGAGAGTTGGAAGGGGAGGATCAGAGTTGGTTTGTTCGATTGTTGGGCTTCTTCCTGAACTTTCATTTTGGTCCCTGAAATGTTTATATTTTGGTCCTGGAAGTTTAAGATAAAACAGAAATAATGAATCTGACAACAGAGACATTTACTCTGAAGTTAGAAAGCCAACAGTTGAAAAACCAACAGTCTAAAAGTGGAAGTCATATTGAAACAAAAGTCTCAATATGAAAGATATGGGTATCACAGATGACATCTTAGGAATTGGAATTTCTAAGACATCTAACGGACTGGTCTAATTCCAAACTCATTTGTGAGGTAGTTGACAGTCTCGTTGAAGCCACAAATGGATATGAATCATATAACTGATTGGAATCGTGGTGCACCCATATACAAGGAGCGATATGCGCAGGTCACATATAGTTCAATATATGTTACACACTACAACCGACCTAGTATCGGTCTACAAAGTAGATCAATTGAACTAAGGTTCACTCATAGTTTTTAAAAATGATCAATAGAAGGCGGTAAGTTGGATATGACGATATCTGAAATATTCGCTTATTTACGGATTATGATATTCTAGAAGTCCAGTAGTTCTGGGAGAACACATTGTTGCAAACTGGACATCAGATATGAAGAAAACCAAAGATACAAGTAAATATGTAAGGTGGGTCTTGGAAAATCCTCTAAGCAAACTTGCATCAGTCGATTCATGATGGAATCGGAGTTTATCGCTTTAAACAAAACATGAAAAAAGTTGAGTAACTTCACGACTCCTTAGAGGACGTCCCTTATTGGGAGAAACTCGTGCCTTCAGCAGTTATACACTGCGGCTAGCCGGTCGACTTCAGGAAGAGCACGGATAATGGTGTCTGGACATATCTGTCAGAGACATAAGACCGTATGACAGTTGATCATCACAGGTTTCACTTCTTTGGTTATTAATCAAAGGATATAGCGGACCCTTTAACTAAAGGACTACCCAAAGATCAAGAATTCTGCATGTCTAGGGGAATGGGCTTAAAACCCAAATAATACGAACCTTTGCGGTGGTAACCCAACCATACTGACTGGAGATCCCAAGAATCTAGTTCAATGGAAAAACTAAGCTGCAAAAGGTTCAATTGAGCGCTTCGGTGGAAGCAAGAGCACTTCGGATAATGATTTCTGTATGGAAACATGAATCCCTACCTGCATGGTGGGTAAAGGTTAAGTTTTCAGACCTTTAACGATCCTCAAACGGTTGAGGTTAAGGTTGGGGAAACTTTTATTGATTCCTAACACATGTGAAGTCGGATATATCAGAATACCTTATAGGAGATCATCTATTTAAGTGCGAGGACATGCCGCATCAAATGAACGCACTTAAGAATCCAAGTGTGTCCACGGCCACAACGGACAGAACAATAAGAATGAAAACGAATAAGGAGAGTTATTGTGTTGGTGTCATTGTCTTGGCTTACACTAAACACTGACGGTTCAAGACATCACATTCACCGCGCAGTAAGTAAGTTCAGTGGTATTCAACTAGGGAAGGTTCAAAGCGGAAGCTACCTCTCCTGATGCAATATCTTTTCGCTGAAAGATTGCTGAAAGTATGCACCTTGTGTGTGCACCAAAATCTCTTTCAACAGGGGATTGTTGGAAATTTGCCTTTGGTGGGGAGGTGCGTCCACCCATATTTAATGACTTAAACACTAGGGTTCCGCATGTTAGAGGCTTTGTCTCTTCACACGTGCATAATTTACTAAGTGAGTAGATGACCGTAGGGCCAAAGATCATCAAATTTCGTTAAGAAATGAAAGAGATATTGGTCCACGAAGTAAGGTGTTTGAGGCATGGAAATATGGTGTGGGACAAATCTATCGCATCAGTGGGAAAATGAAGAATTGTTCTCTTTATAAGTCTCAAAATTGGCTAAGGGTTTGGGACCCCAAGGGGTAACCCATGTGTTTGAAGGAGGGAGGACCTAGATGTGCTTGGGTTCGAGGCTAAGTCCACACGTGCGCCGCCGCCGCCCGCCAGGTCCGGTCTGGGTTCGGGTCTCGGGTCGTAGGGCTTGGGCTTCTTCTGATATTATCTTTTTGGACCCAAATTGCTTCATATTTATAGTTTGGTCCCTGGAGTTTCTGAAAAAATGAAATTGGGAACGACGGAAGGAAAAAAGTTTCTGCCTGCCTTTTGGGTTGTTTTTAGAGCGTTAAAACTCCATTAATCTGTACATAACTCCTCCCTAAAAGATCCTTTATGTTGCACATTAAATCAATCATTTACTTGGTTGATTAACTCCTCACTAATGGCCATTACTTGGCTATTAACAACCATTAGTTGGCAGTTGAGAAGTCCCTCTCCTTATACTATATATTGAAGCCTTTGGCTTAATTGTTGAGACTAGGAAAAAGACAAACAAAAGAGAGAACGAAAACAAGAGAAACTCAGTCCAAAAACGTGAGCAGAAACATTGGACAAACATAAAACGCTTCCTTCATTTTCCATTCTTCAGCAAGTCGTTTTGTGTTTGTTTTCTTCGTCAGAACCTATTTGCTTTGTAGTGTTGATTAGTTGTTGTTTTATCTTGGGAGACTATTGTCTGTTATCGTAAAAGCATACAGACGGGGCACTCTTGTCTTAAAGACAGAAAGCCATCTCTCAACTCAGCCACAGTTGTAACAATCCAGATTTAGTGTTTCTTGATTTCAGGTTATTAAGATTCAAGATTCAACCAGCTTGCGACAATTATAATATTGGCTTGTTTGTTTATCCTTTCGAACACTAGTAATATTTATTTACTTCCCGTACTGCAATTATATCCTACAATTTCATCATCATTCAATACTGGTTCACATTTTTTTATTATCAATTAATAGATTTTTTTTACTTATATTTTTTAGTGGAAGACATTCTACCCAATAAGGCTGATACTTCGATCCTTCTTGGATGAAACAGAATATATTATCAATAAATAGAAGTACACAATTAACGGTAACATTCTGAATGAGGTCAATAATCTGAGCTAACTTGCAGAGTTTTGTTGTACGATAATCAATAACTGGTTCCATTCCTACGACACTGTCTAATATCTTTTTTTTTGTTGACGAAGGAACCCGCAGTCGCTACTCTTTCGAGTGCGCACAGGGTAAATCCCGGACTGACGCAATAGCCTGCAAACCACGTCAGCCGATTAACCACACTTGGCAAGCCATGTGTGACAGGCTCAACCAAGAAGGTTTATGCAGGGGATCGAACTCGTGACTTTGCGGTCCCGCACTCTACTGCTACACCAACTTGGCTACCCTTACGGGTGACACTGTCTAATATCTTGTCGCTTATTGTCATAGATCTGGCATACAATAGCCTTTCTGGTCCTCTCCTATTTGATGGGAGAAACATGTTGTCAACTATGAAGATCTTAGGTATATCTAACAATCAAATTTCTGGTTGCATTCCTTCCAACATTTGCCAGCTCACAAAATTCAAAATTTTGTCCATATCTCCCAACAACGAAACAGGAGAAATACCCAAAAATATTGGTTGTTTGTCAAAGCTCGAGGAGTTTTATATAGGTGATAATCCAATTAAAGGGACTATTCCTACTTATTGGGAAATATTTCTACTCTGCTATATTTTTATTGTGAAAACAATCGCTTGGAGGGGCCAATTCCTCCAGAATTGGGGAAGCTATCAAATTTGAGAGAATTAGATTTTGAAGAAAATTATAATCTTATAGGTCAGATTCCAAAGGCTATTTTTACTATATCTTCTTTGGAATTTATTGCGTTAACTTTAAACAATCTGTCTGAGGGGGGGAATTCCAAACACTATAGGTCTTCATGTTCTGAACCTTGAAGAACTTCACTTGGGAGGCAATTAGCTTGGAATACTTGGATTTGTATCTTGTTAGGTACTATTCCTAAGTCTTTAACTAGGCTCTCATACCTTAAAACTATGAAATACCTAGTGGCGTGTTTTTGCGAATTCCGCTATACAATCTTTCATTGGGAACATAGGTCTATGCGCAAAGCATTTATTGGAGGTACCTACTTGTCCTATTGCTAATTATAGAAAACAATCAATGTCTCAGAAGCTTCTGCTAAAAGTTGTTACTCCAATGGTTATTTCATCCTGCATGGTGCTCTTGTTGGCCTCAATTTGGATAATGAAACGACAGAAGAAAGGGAAGTCCAGAGACATGGAAATGGTACCGAAGATCAGGACTCATCAATTAATTTCTTATCACGAGATTCAACGAGCAACAAATATTTTTTATGGATTAAATTTAATTGGCGTGGGAGGTTCTGTCCCTGTATACAAAGGCACATTATCTAGTGGAATTGTGGTTGAAATAAAGGTTTTGGATTTTCAAAATGAGCAAGTATGCAAGAGACTTGATACTGAATGTGAAGTGATGAGAAATGTTAGGCACAAAAATCTTGTCCCGGTGATTACTTCTTGTTCTAGTGAATACACAAGAGCATTTGTTCTGCAATTTATGCCTAATGGAAGTATTAAGAATTCGTTGTACAGAGAAGAGTCCCACTTGAACCTCCTTCAAAGATTCACCATAATGCTTGATGTGGCTTTGTCAATTGAATATCTACATCATGCTTATGACACTCCGATCTTTAATTGCGATCTAAAGTCAGCAAATATTCTTTTGGATGAAGATATGGTGGCTCATGTAGGTGATTTTGGAATCTCTAAAATTTTAGTTGTAAGCAAGTCAATGGCACATACTGATACATTAGGCACTCTTGTTTACATTGCACCAGGTATTAAACTAGTCTCTTCCTTTTCTTTTTTTTCTCTTATCATAAAACGTTTCTTGTTTATTTTTTTATTGTACTTAATCCCTTTTAGATTTTAGTAACAAAACACAAGTCTTTTTGTTAGTACAAAATTATTGTTTCACTTAAGATAAGTAATTGCCTTTTTTCATTTTCATTCTTCTAAGAATATGGCTCAGAAGGAATAATATACACTAGTGGTGATGTTTATAGTTATGGCATTACGTTGATGGAGGTTTTGACAAAAAGGAAACCAACAGATGAAGAGATACACAATGAAAATCTTGGCTTGAGGCAGTGGATAAGATGAGCATTTCTGAGGAGTATGATGGACGTTGTGGATACCAGTCTTTTTCATGAAAAAGAACAGATCACATCCAAAAGTGAAATCTACATATCTTACATGATAGAATTATCTTTGGACTGCACAAATGAAAATCAGAATCAAGAATAACCATGAAAGATGTCAAAAGGCTTAAAAAATTAAGAACACAATTTCGAAAACATAGAAGTTAGCATCTCTTCCGATGGTGTTCTTTCTGCGTTGCAAGTTAACATGTTGCTTTTTGTTTACCTGGTTTATTTAATAAGGTCTTTTGAGTCGAGGGTCTATCGGAAACAACTTCTCTAACCCATAAAGGTAGAGGTAAGGTCTGCGTACAACCTATTGTAATGACCCGTTTGGTCGTTTAGTCATTTTACCCTTTTACCCCTGTTGAACTTCCCATAGCATCGTTATAGTTATAGTGTATTTGGCTTGCGGGTGTAAAAAAGGATATTTTTAAAACCCTTAAGTTAAGAAATGAAGAAGTTTGACCAAAGTCAACAGCGAGGGTACATGAGTCTTCTTCGAAGTTTCGTCAATTCCATTAGCTTTGGAATGTGATTTATGACTTAGTCGAGTCATTGGTTCGGTTCCCGAGAAGTTCTGGTGTGATTTAGGTGATTGGTTGAGAAACTTACTTTTACGATGAATTGTAGTTGACCACGATCAACATCATGTCAAGACGACCTCCTTTTGGTATTTTGAGGGTTCGGGCTAGTCCGTACGATGATTTTGAACTTGTCCACAACTTTTGATGAGATTCCGATAGTTTCGAATGGATTTGGGTTATGGCGCACTCTTATTTGAGGTTTAAGCATCGTCTCTTTGGAAAAAAAGGATACCATATTGATCAAACGACCTTTTATATGTATTTTATTAAACCATTAGATCTGTATTGTAATTATGGAACCATAGAAAAAAGAATCGTCGAATTCAGACATCGTATGAGGGAGTTACCCCATTTTAGTGACGGAGAGGATAACTAAAGCTGGTGCTTCACAGATGTGAAGTGGGGTCCGCACCCGCGACCCCGCATGTGTGAGAAAAGTTCTGCATGTGCGGAAATGACACCTGGCAGGATACAGGTGCGAGTTATTGGCCGCAGAAATCGCTGTGTATAAAAAAATCAGACTGCTTTCATTTAGTATTTTGAGCATATCTTGAGTTATAGAGCTCTGTTTGAGGTGCTTTTCACGAAGTTGTTCTCATCTCAGCAAGGAGGTAAGTATTAACTTTTATTTTGATGTTTCCTCAGGTTTAGCTTCGTTGGTTATCGATTTTATTTGTGTTTGGTTGGGAAAATTGGGATTTTGAACTTAAAAGTTGAAAAGTAGTAAACCATGCATTTGAGGATCAAGATGAAGGTTTTTTGAATGGGTTTTCTGAATCTAGACTATATAAGTTATGGATAATCCAATTTTTAAATAAAATTCCAATTTTCGCCTTGGGAGCTCGGGGTTACCTTTTTGGGTTTGTTTGTTGATTCCGAATTAAGGTATAGCAATATAGGTATCATTGGTCTCGTTTAAACTCGTAGAGTACTATTTTGACTATATTGAACCCAATTTTTTAACAAAATTATAGTTTTGCCCTTGAGGCTCGAGTTTGGCTAGTTAGGGTCCATTTTTGGGTTTCGGGAAAAAAATATTAAAAAATGAGTATCCATGCATTCGTATTTTAACGTAGAATTCATATTTGATAGAATTTCATCATTCGAAGATATTTCATAAGGGAAAGGCTCCGGCTTGAGTAGGCTATGATTTTTCTTTTGTAGATTTCGAGACAAGTACGTATTAGTTATTATTGTTGAGGGGTACTGGGAGTGTTTGGCGGTCCGACCTTAGTGGTTGTGATGAATTCTTGGGTGGGTACCGATGTTGAACTGTAATGATGGTTGATTTGGGGAATCAACCATAAGTTGATTATGACTGTTGTTGTTTGTCTTGTCGTCATTATGTGGGCTTGTCACCATTGTTGATATTGTTCTATTTATTCATCACATTACTTTCGATATGATATTTTGATTTACATGGATTATGTGTTAATGAGTTTCTGAAAGCGTGTGGTATTCATCTCTTATACTTGATTGCATCTCATATATTATGATTACTTGTCTTGGATTGTCATTTGCATTCATACACTCATGGTTTTGATTATATTGCAATGAGAGTGGTATGAAAATGTTATGGGTCCAATGAGACTGGAAAATGTAAGGATATTATGAGTTGGTTAGAAACATTGAGATGATTGATATGACTCCAAAGGGGTCTTAGTTTGATGATAATGAACATATGCGGAGGGCGGGGTTGCATGCCCGCAATGGATGTTATTACAGCCAAGAGCTGGGATTCATTAAGAAATTTTGGATGAGTATATGGACTGTACGGGTCCCCCATGAGTGTGTAGTTCATAAAATTTGAACGCCTTTATACTGGAGATGAAAGATACATGGCATATGAATTACATTCATATCATTCATTCATAGTTTGATTACTTGTTATTTGGTAACGTGATATGGATTGGTTATTGGAACTTGGGTGAATTCCTGATTAAATGGATTTGGATGATTGAATTGATTATATTAGATTGGATTAGTTGCCACGATTGGCTTGTTCTTTGTTAATTGGGTTTGTGGTTACACATTTATGAGTTTGAGTACTCGATGTTGGACTTTAATATGGTCGGTGGACTTTATTGTGTTCGGTTCATTCTATTAGCTTGTATTACTTGGTAATTGAAAGTGTTATTTGATAAATGGTCTAGTAAAGGATTGGTCGAGGTGTTGTTGTTGTAGTTAAATGACTTGTATATTATGCATGTGTAGATCCCCTCCTTAATCAAGGATGTACGGTGTAGACTTCTACTTAGAGTATAATAAAGATGTGAAATGAATGAGTATGTGTCCTGCCCTTACTGCTATATAACTGTAGTCAAGCCCAAGAGTTAGAGAGAATAAGAAGCTAATATTGTTATGATCAAACTAATCTTGATGCCCATTGAGAAGGATTGTGATATAATGTTGTGTACTAGGGTCAACCTATCTTAATTGATTATTTGATAACTTGGGTATGTGGTGACAACATAAATATGACTTAGATAGAGTTTACTGGTCGGTGGGTATTGAGTGTAAGATCCATGTGTGCAATATGTATTCAATTGTATTTGACTATGATTAAACCCTTATGTGAATATGGTGACTACTTAAACTACCTAGAATAGGATCTATTTGAGATTCAACTTGATGTTTATTCCTATTATGTAACTTCCGTCATTGTCTGCCTATGATGCATATGAGAGTACATTATGTACTCATGCTACGCTTTCTGGATCTTTTACATGGATGCAGGTATACAGTTGGTTTAGGTTGCAGATGGGGCATGTGCAGATTAGGGCATGTCATTCCTCCTATCATCGACCTTGGTCTTTGTCTTAGTTAGAATATTCTTATTCATCCAAAATAGTGGTTGTTTATATCTCTTTCTATTATATTCTTAGTAGTCTTTGTACAAGTCAGACCAAGTTTTGGGAGTAAACGTTGTAAGGGTTAAATAATGTTATTTTATGGATTATTGGTATATTATGTACTTTTCCTTCATTTCCACATTGTTGAACTATTGAATGTAAATGATTTTGGGATTCATAGATTAGTTTTTGCATGCCATGTCAGATATTCAGACTTATTATGTTTTTTTAGATATTTTCGCTATTATATTTCAGACTATCTTTTCAGTATCCAGCTTTACATGTTTTAAATCATTGTTATTGCAAGGTTTTGATGCTCATATTGATTCATCATCATATGTGGTTCGCTTGGTCACATGCATTCAGGAACCAAGTGTCGTGTTTTGCCCAAGCCATGGTTCCGGCGTTACAGTTGGATTTCAATTCATAACGGAGGTATGATAATATTACTGGTTCTCATTGAAGTTGCAACTAGGGTTGATGATATTCCCCGGATGACAACAATTCAGACAAATCTAATGATTTACATGGGTACTTGGTATGTATTGAGGAGGTGAAAATGGTTATGGGAAGTCTTTAGAGTGATCAGTTGATTTTCTACGGATTTGACATTGCAAGATAATCAGTAGGTATGCTCATAGTATGGTGATTTGGAAATCGAGAAGAATTAGGCAATGGATTTGACTAAGTTATTTTAACTTCGGGATACAGAACTAACGAGATTAGAATTAGCACAATTGTCCTTGGATAAGATCAATTTTTGGATGAAATTACTCAAAATTTTCTCAAATAAAGCAAGGATTCTTTTCTGGCGAAAGGAAGTCATGATTTGGGCTTGTGTTGTATGTCTATGTGTTTCTAAGGAATCTTGGTGCCAAAGACAGCCCGAGAAGGTGTGAGAGAAGGATTGGTAGAATCAGAATATTTTATTGTTACAGGTTCAACAATGGTTTGTGGCTACAACTAAAAGATGATGGTGATTAAGGTGATATCTTTGGATGCAATCGAACACGTATAGAGGTATGGTTATGATCAAATCATTTAGTTTGAGCGGAGTTAGTTCTTACATTTGAGAATCATCTGTGAAAGGAATCTCGATTATGAAGACATGAAAATTTGGGTCTTCGAGTTAAGTTAAGGGAAGCATTGAATGATAAGGCGAGCAAGCGGTGCTATAGGTATATTTATTGCATACTGGGCTTCATGGTGCTATAATGGAGATTCTTTGGTCACTTGTCGACTTTGGTATTGCTCTTTTTTGTTCGAGGATGAACATTTGTTTAATTGGTATCTGATGTAATGACATATTTGGTTGTTTAGCCATTTTACCCTTTTATCCCTGTTGACCTTTTCTCTAGCATCGTTAGAGTGTATTTGGCTTGCGGGAATGGGTGTTGCAATTCCCGAGGCTTTCGGAGGAGTTGGGTATAAGAAAAAGGATATTTTGGAAATCCTTAAGTTAAGAAATGAAGAAGTTTGACCAAAGTCAACATCGAGGGAAAATGAGCTTTCTTCAAAGTTTCATCGATTCCATTAGGTCCAGAAATATGATTTGGGTGTGATTTAGGTGATTGGTTGAGAAAATTGTTTTTGAGATGAATTGGCGTTGACCAAGGTCAACTTCGGGTCAAGATGACCTTTTTTGGGTGTTTTGAGGGCTTGAGAAGCTCCGTATGATGATTTTGAACTTGTCCACAAATTTTGATGAGTTTCAAATGGATTTGGGTTATGGCGCGCTCTTATTTGAGGTTTAAGCATCGTCTATTTGGAAAAGAAGGGTAACATATTGATCAAACAACCTTTGATTTGTGTTTCAATTGAACTATTAGATCCGTATCATAGTTACGGAACCATAGAAAAAAGAATCATTGAATGTGGACATCGTATGAGGGAGTTATGCCCATTTTAGTGTCGGAGAGGATAGTTGGTGATGGTGCTTCGCAGATGCAAAATGGGGTCCGTACCCGCGACCCTGCGAATGAGAAAATAGGTCTGCAGGTGCGAAAATAACACCTGACAGGCCGCAGGTGCGAGTTATTGGCCGCGGAAGAGGAAATTGTTGTGTATAAAAAACCAGACTGTTTTCATTTAGTATTTTGAGCATATCTTGAGTTCTAGAGCTCCGTTTGAGGTGATTTTCACTGCGATGTTCTCATCTCAGCAAGGGGGTAAGTATATAACCTTTATTTTGATGTTTTAGCAAGTTTATTTTTGTTGGGTATCGATTTTATCTATGTTTAGTTGGGAAAAATTGGGATTTTGAATCTAAAAGTTGAAAAGTGATAAACCATGGATTTGAGGATCTAGATGAAGGCTTTTTTAATCGGTTTCTGAATATAGACTATATAATTTATGGGCAA
The DNA here is from genome assembly GCA_029783415.1 of Anisodus acutangulus. Classification (NCBI taxonomy): domain Eukaryota; kingdom Viridiplantae; phylum Streptophyta; class Magnoliopsida; order Solanales; family Solanaceae; genus Anisodus; species Anisodus acutangulus. The sequence goes on from CM056498.1 coordinate 15,908,453, forward strand.
TCCAATTTTTAAATAAAATTCTAATTTTTCCCTTGGAGGCTCGGGGTTACCTTTTTGGATTCATTTTTGGATTTTGAATTAAAGTATAGCAATATGGGTATCATTGGTCTCCTTTATACTCGTAGAGTACTATTTTGACTATATTGAACCCGATCTTTCAATGAAATTACAATTTCATCCTTGGGGCTCGGGTTTGGCTATTTTGGATATATTTTTGGGTTCGGGTAAAAATATGACAAAATGAGTATCCATAGATTTGTATTTTAACATAGAATTCATATTTGATAGACTTTTATCATTTGGAGATATTTCATAAGGGAAAGGCTCCGACTTGTGGGTTCGTGGCTCATGCTCGGCAATGAGGTAGGCTACAGTTTTTCTTTATAGACTTCGATAGAAGTACGTATTAGTTATAATTATTGAAGGGTATTGGGAATGTTTTGGGGTTCTACCTTAGAGGTTGTTATGAATGCTTGGGTGGGTACCAGTTTTGAACTATGATGGTGAGTGATTTGGAGAATCAATTTTAAGCAAATTTCGACTGCTGTTGTTTGGGCTTGTTTCCATTATGCAGGATTGTCCCCATTGTTGATATTGTTGTATTTATTCATCATATTTCTTTCGATATGATATTTTAATTTACGTAGATTATGTGTTAATGACTTTCTGAAAGTGTCTGGTTTTCATCTCTTATACTTGATTGCATCTCATGCATTCTGATTACATACCTTGGATTGTCATTTGAATTCACACACTCATAGTTCTGATCATATTGCAATGAGAGTGGTATGAAAATACTGTGAGTCCAATGAGATCGGAAAAGTTAAGAATATATTATGAGATGGTTGGAAATATTGAGATTATTAATATGAATCCAAAGGGTCTTGGTTTGATGATAATGATGATATGCGGAGGGCCGAGTTGCATGCCTACAAAGGATGTTATTACGGCCAAGAGTTGGGATCCATTGAGAAATTCTAGATGAGTATATGGACTTTGCGGGTCCCCCTTGGGTGTGCAGTTTATAAAATTTGAACGTCTATATACTGGAGATAAAAAGTACCTAGAATAAGCATTGCATTCATATGATTCATACATTCATTCATACTTTTATTACTTGTTGTTTGGTAACGTGATATGTATTGGTTATTGGAACCTGTGTGACTTCCTGATTAAATGGATTTGGATGATTAGATTGATTATATTGGACCCGATTAGTTGCCACCATTGGCTTGTTTTCTGTGAATTGGGTTTTGTGGTTACACCTTTTTGAGTCTGAATACTCGTTGTCAGACTTTATTATGGTTGGTGGATTCTATTGGTTTGTATTGCTTGGTGATTGATAGTGTTTTTTTATAGAAGGTCTAGTAAAGGATTGGTCGAGGTGTTGTTATTGTAGTTAAATGACATGTGTAGATCCATGTGTGTAATATAAATTGAATTGTACTTGACTGTGATTGACCCCTTATGTGAATAAGGTGAGTTGTTGGACTGCTTGAATTGCCTAGAATATGATCTATTTTAGAGTCAACTTGATGTTTATTCCTGTTATATAACTTTCGTTGTTGTTGGCCTATGATGCCTACGGGGGTAAGTTGTGTACTCATGCTATGCTTGCTGCATCTTTTACATGGATGCAGGTCCATAGTTGGTTCAGGTCGCAGATGGGGCACATGGAGATTAGGGCATGCCATTCTTCTTATCGGCGGCCTTGGTCTTTGTCTTAGTTAGACTGTTCTTATTCATCCAAGATAGTGATTGTTCATTTCTCTTTCTGTTGTATTTTTAGTAGTCTTTGTACAAGCCAGACTAGGTTTTGGGAGTAAACGTTGTAAGGGCTAACTAATGTTAAATTTTTTAAGGAGTATTGTTATATTATGTACTTTTCGTTCATTTCCGCATTGTTGAACTATTGAATGTAAATGATTTTGGGATTGGTTCGCTTACCAAGAGGATAGTGTAGGTTCCACCACGACGCTCGTGATTTGGGTCGTGCCACCTACCCTCCCTAGACTCCACTTATGAGATTACACTGAGTATGTTGGTGTTATTGGTTTATTTAATAAGCTCGTCTGTACTATTTGTACTTCTGAGTGTTGTGTTTCCCTCATTTTATGATTTCAAATTTGAGTGGTTTTGAACCTATTTTACATTTTTAAGCGGTTTTTGGTATGAGTGCTTGAATAAACCATAACTAAATCAAGAAATATTATGAATGTATTTAGTTGCAATATTTTGCTTTCTGTTTGGAAGCTTGGAAATATATATCTCTTCCACCTCTTCTACCCTCTCCATATTTTTGATTCATTAGCTTCTTCTGTTGTATTCAACTATTTACTAAATGGAAATTAAATGCTATGTTGGATTCCTTTTACAATGTAAATGTATATAACTTACACTCAAACTCTAATTTGATCACACTTTGTAAGTATTTTATCAGTTTTCCCTTTGGAAATCTAGGAGGGAGGGATAGGTGTAACATCCCGAACCATGGCCTGGGCAAAACATGACATTCGGTATCTAACTTTATGTGACCGAACAAATCACATGGCTTGCTGAATCAACATGGGCATCAAAAGCATGCAATCGTAATGACAGTGAAACATGTAAAAATGTATACTGAAGTAATCTGAAATAATCATAGCGGAAATAATCTGAAGATATAATAAGTCAGAAAACCAACGCTGACATGACATACTAAACTAGTCTATGAAACCTATGAACATGAGTCTTACTTCAAAACTATTTACCAGGACAAGGCCCTGACATACCTCTGTCATAAAAAAATCATAAAAGTAACTAGACTGACACCCCGAATGAGATGGGGCTCACCAAATGGTTGATACTGAAGCAATCCTCTTTAGCGGATCCATCTCCCTGAAACTCAACACTTGTACCGTGAAGTGCAAGCTCCATGCAAAGGGATGTTAGTATATTTGAATTATATTGATGTAAAGCAACTGAAAGAATAAGCAGACACATGATATAATAGGAACATGAAACTGAAACTGAAAATGAACATGAACATGAATATAATAAAATATGTAAAATCTATAAACATCTGTAAAGTTGTATGTCTGTAAGTCTGAATATTTGTACATTAGTGAAACTGTATATCTATATATCTGTATATATGTGGGGAGAACAGTAGCATAACCGACAACATGAATCACCACGTAGATACGTGGAGTCTGATACCTGGCCCGACCAGTAGAGCAATCTCATATCTTGCCGGAGTATGAGACATAACATGGCATGAAAGAATTCAATCTGCAATCTGAAGGTATCATCCTTTGGAGGAGCAACCCTTATCCTATGGTGGCATACGTAGTGTCAAGATATCTGAGCCTTCTCAGTGAACTATGCAACTCCCAAAACATGTATTTAAAAATAGTGGCTCGTAAGCCCATGGTTTCATGAAAGCAACTTGTAAGGAATGGTTTGAAATAATAATTTATGATATGAACTAATATAACATATAACTTGTGTTAATTCATGAAAAAATACATATATAAGTTCATGAAATCTAATAGTATTAGTTCATGACTTCTAATTCTAGAACCCATGGAATCCGAGGTTATGGGCATTCATGGATTACACACTGATTCCTAATAACCATAATGGAATATCAAGAACACAATAATGAATTAATAATACAACATGATATATCATGATACATGTAATTTAGAGCTATCATGAAATTGGAATAAAACCCTAAGTTATGGAATTTCATGGAAACTGTGGCGTGAGGAAGAACATGGATATTCCCACACATGTATAGAAGCTCTACATACTTTATTCTCTCTAAAGCGTGTCTTAAAAATCTGAACTTGGAAGGATAATCCCAAAGCTTGAACCTTAATTCCTTGATTTGGGTTTTCTTGAAAACCCTAGGTTAGAAATAGTGAATTTCGCTTAAGAATTGATTATACTTGATTAGAATCGCATGAAAATACATGGAAAGGACTTACCTTGGTGTAGGAGATTTTTGGGAAGAGAGAAGCTTCGTTCTAGGGCTTGAGAATTATGAAAACTGATTTTTAGAATTAATTCTCGTATTTACACTGTTTGCTGTCGGAAGAAATTGACAGTTGAGATTGAGAATAAGAGGGTAATATTTGTGATTTGGGGATTGGTTATTGATTAGTTGATGTTAATATTGTAAACAAGTGTCAAATCATGCTAGAGGTTGATATTTAATTGATTAATTTCATGTTAGAATCCCTTTTTGGAATTGGGAATAATTCTAGGGTTTGGAATTGGGGCTTTTTGCCTAATCTTGAAATTGAGGATCCAATTGGACTTAGTTATCAAATTAATTTAAGGATATAATTATTTAGTATGTTATTGTACTAACTAGGTATTAAAGTTTGGATTTTGTTAGTGTGGGCTCGGGGTTCCTTTGTAGTTTAACTCGGGTATTCTAATCTTATATATCGATATGGGTACCGTTAGACCCATAATATCATCTAGTTAATGTACATGAATAGAGTGGGCTGGCGAGGAAGATCAGGGAAAGTGGAGAGTTGCTGTGTGATTCTTCGGCTCCAAAACATGCAAGTTGAGACTTACTAGACCCTTTTTAGTATTTACGTGTTGGTTTAATAACTAAGAGGAGTAATGGGAAGTTGGGAGTCCCGTACCAGTGAGGTGAAGAGCACTTTTACGGGTATCAGTGTACTTAAATGGTAATTAAAATGACTTAGTATGATATACATGACGAATATTATGTGTTTAGCCTTTGGGCTGTAAGCGTGGTGTATAAATCCATTTAGGTTGGTATTTCTGCTGCTTATTTAGGCTCGTAGCCATGATTGATAGATTATTGTGATTTTACTTGTCATGTATTCATAATTCTACATATTATCTAAATACTTGAAAAGGGTGGATAATACCGATTGTATTGATTATGTTGTTGCATGGTGTACACATACTCATATCATTCATATATATTATCATTGACACTTGAACTGTTGAGATACTGATTTAAAGGGCTTGAAAGTCAGTTACTGGATATGGTACATGGTAAAAGAGTGATCATTGCTGATGATACGATAGCTACAAAACTGGGATCCAATGGAAAATTCCGGATGATTATGATACTACAGCCATAGATCTAGGATCATATGGGTATATATACCTGATGAGTCCCCTATGGGTCACATGACACCTACTGTAGGAGTGTGTGTATACCGGGACATATGGCCATTGAATTACATACATACAATCTGCATACAAATTATCTACATAGTATTTCATTCATACTTCTTGACGTGTAATTACTATTATGTGTACTCGGCGATGTGAAGCTGTAGACTTTATGATTATGTGACTTTTAAGGAAAGAAATACCGGAACCTTGTAACTTATTCTTGATGTAAGACAAAAGTATGAGACGATATAGTGATGATAAAAGGATGGAATATTGATTGATAGAAATGCTAATAAAGAAAGGATCTTTATGACTTGGATTGTTAGGAACGTTATAGAGATGGGATGTTTACGTGTTCCTTAGTATAAGACCTAAAATATTGAACCTTTAATAATAAACTTATTTATTTAGATAAAAAAATTGAATCTTGATAGTGATTGTGCCTTAATTCATGAAAGGATTGGACCTTTATGAGTAGAACTTATTTAATTACTGAAAAGATGTAATAATTGAAGACTTAGATTCCTAATTGGTAAAGGTTGGAACTTTATTAATATATGTCCTAATTGTGGTAAAATTAGAAACTTTATGATGTTCTTGAAAAAGCAATGGACTTTATGACTTGGTGGGGTTGTAGAATATTTACTTTAATGGTTGAATTATTTATAAACCATACATTTGACTAACCATGCAAGAAGATAAGTATTGGGAGTACCAACCCTCGCCACTACTATAGTTAGGGTCGGTCGACTATGCTGCAGGGTACATGTGCTACCCGTACTCACTCAACACTTATTGCACACTATGTGTAGGTATTGATACGGACACCAGCAGAGGAGCTTAGACACGACGCTTGGAGATCTTTCTTGGGAGTCCAAGGCAAGTCGCAAAAACTATCCCGACACTAGAACTCTTTCTTTTGTTATTTTTATCTTTTTGTCCTTTACATTTTAGACAGTGATTTGTATATCATTTTAGACATGTATTTGAGTTAGTATCTCTGTACTCATAACAACTAAATTTTGGGGTTTTCTTTCGAGGTTTATCTATTAAGTTCTAAGACTTGACAATACTTCTATTGTTTTCCTTACTTTTCTGCATTTACATTTATATCATTATGTTGGGATGTTAGTAGTTTTCTTACAGGTTAGGGTAGGTGCCCTCACGACACAATATCAGAGCACTAGGTTCATTGGTATCATTAGTACAAGAGTGGTGTCTAGTAGAATCTTGCAGATCGGTATGAAGAGCTCCGTACTACATTCGAGAGGATATAAGACATTTAGGAAATATTCATTCTTTCATTCCTTATCATGCATATGTGATTTGATCTAAGGTCTAAATTTCTTTGTTTCAATCTCTCACCAACAGTGAGAACACGTTCTCGGATTTGCCCATGAGTGGCTGGATGTGACATTGCGCTGTATGGTATGGGATATGTCACCGTGATAAGGACACAATATTAAGTCTATATTAGAGCTATTATTTGAAGACTCGATTGAGCAAGGTTGTGATTCAAACTTTTGGTTCAGTGATATCCCTAGGAAATGGGAGCGATGGTACGAAGGACTGCATGTTAGGGTCGAAGAGAAGTATTGAGAGTATCAACTATCACCACCGCTATAGTGAAGGTCGGTCGATGATGCTGTTGAGTACACGTACTACCCGTACTCACTCTACACTTACTGCACTCTATGTGCAGGTACTGATATGAACTATAGTAGAGGAACTTAGACACGACACTTGGTGATCTAGGAGTCCAAGGCGAGTTGCAAACACTATCCCGGCGCTAGAACTCTTTCTCTTGTTATTTTTAACTTTTTGTAATTTATATTTCAAATAGTGATTTTTATATCATTTCAGACATGTATTTTAGTTACTATCTCTTTACTTTTGACAACCAAATTTTGGGGGTTTCTTTCGAGGTTTATGTATTAAGTTCTAAGACTTGACAATACTTCTATTATTTTCCTTACTTTTCTGCATTTACATTTATATCATTATGTTTGGATGTTAGTGGTTTGCATACAGGTTATGGTAGGTGTCCTCACAACACAATGGTATTATGGGTCGTGACAAATTTGTATCAGAGCACTAGGTACATTGGTCTCATGAGTACAAGAGCGGTGTCTAGTAGAATCTTGCGGATTGGTACAAAGAGCTTCGTACTACATTCGAGAGGCTATAGGACATTTAGGAAACATTCATTCCTTATCGTGCATTTGTGATTAGGTCTAAGGTCAAAAATTCTTTTTTTCAATCTCTCACCAATAGTGAGGACACGTTCTCGGATTTGCCCATTAGTGGCTGAACGTGACATTGCGCGGTATGGTATGAGATGTGTCACCGTGATAAAGATACAAAATTGAGTCTGTATTGGAGCTATTATTTGAAGACTCAATTGAGCGAGGTTGTGATTCTGACTTTTGGTTCAGTTATATCCCTAGAAAATGGGAGTGATGGTACGAAGGACTGCATGTTAGGGTTAAAGAGAAGTATTGGTCGTACCAACCCTTACCCATGTTGTAGTTATGGTCGGTCGATGAGGGTGCTGGGTACATGTGCTTCCCGTACTCACACTACACTTACTGCACTCTATGTGCCGGTACTGATACGGACACCAACAGAGGAGCTTAGACACGACACTTAGAGATATTTCTTGGGAGTCCAATACAAGCCGCAGACACTATCCCGGAACTAGAACTCTTTCTCTTGTTATTTTTACCTTTCTGTTCTTTACATTTCAGACAGTGATTTGTATATCATTTTAGACTTGTATTTGAGTTAGTAACTCTGTACTCATGACAACCAAATTTTGAGGTTTTTTTTGAGGTTTATGTATTAAGTTCTAAGACTTGACTATACTTCTATTGTTTTCCTTACTTTTCTGCATATACATTTATATCATTATGTTTGGATGTTAGTGGTTTGCCTATAGGTTAGGGTAGGTGCCCTCACAGTACAATGGTATTTTAGATCATGAAAAATTGGTATCAGAGCACTAGGTTCATTAGTATCATGAGTATAAGAGCGATGTCTAGTAAAATCTTGCAGATCGGTACAAAGAGTTTTGTACTACCTTCGAGAGGATATAGGACATTTAGGAAACATTCATTCTTTCATTCCTTATCGTGCGTTTGTGATTCGGTCTAAGGTATAAACTTATTTGTTTCAATCTCTCACTAACAGTGAGGACACGTTCTAGGATTTGCCCATGAGCAGCTGGATATGACATCGTGCGGTATGGTAAGAGATGTGTCACCATGATAAGGACGCAATATTGAGTCTTTATTGGATCTATTATTTGAAGACTCGATTGAGTGAGGTTGCTATTCAGACTTTTGGTTCAATGATATCCCTAAGAAACGGGAGCGATGGTATGAAGGACTACACGATCTCTATATCTTCAACAATTAGTTACTCAAAGGTTGAAGAGGTGCATTTATGGTATAACATGTGATGGGGAAGGAGTTAGAGATTTGAATGCCTATGGTTAATGAAGTAACTAAGTAATAAACGTTACAACTTTGAGGACTAGACTTGAGGAGGTTTGACATATCGAGGATGCTTTACTTGGGTTGTGATTGATGTGGAAATTCTTCAATGTCATCCAGATTTATTACGACAGTCTTATGATACGGGTGTATCGATGACAATTGGACGATTCAGTAATGGAAGAGTACATATGTTGGTATATTCAATACAAGCTTAGACTTGGGAGGATCGACTAGTCATATAAGAGGAAAGAGACCATGGTAATGATGTGAAGAGTATTTGATAAAATACATGGACGTGAAAGGTGATCCTTGGTGATGAGGTCAAAGGGGGTAGGACTTTCTCTGAGATTAGTATGAAAAGTTTTCTTTCCATCTTATGGGGTTGAATTGTACTTAAGAGAATTCGAATGGTCCAAGCTTGGTGACAAAATGTTAAAATGGTCAAGTATTAATCTGGTAAGAGCGTGAGGTATGGTAAGTATGTTAATTCGTAAGGATATGAAAGGTTAAGCAGAGTTGTGATAGGATGTCAATGTGGTGGTGGAGTAAAGATGTGTGGTATATGAACTCTCTACGTAACTGGCTAATGGCCTCAGGATAAGTGCCATAAATTCACTGAGTTATCATCGGGAGAAAGTACTCTGGGTATAAAGCGGATTCTAATAGGGGATGTGTGCATTGGACTTATTGCTTAGGGCTACACAAGTCTTCACAAATGATAGTGATGCAATTTTTCAAAATTGATGAAATGGCGAGGATAACTACATGATTTGTTAGAGGAATTTTAATTTGACAAGACAAGATGAGAGATGGTTCTTTTTAGGCAAGCATCAGTTAAAGACCCCGTGAGAGAGGTGACAGTCGATAAGGATATTTAAAGTGGTAGATCGATGATAGACGATAACTAACTTGAGTCTTGAAATGCATTTCAGAAAATTGGAGTAAGGATCTATGATAGCGATTGAAACCAAGAAAAAGTGAATTCACTATAGTACTTTGTGTATTGATATTTGGTTAGTGGACTTGTAAGCCAGAAGGATTCTTCATTTAAGGGACGGAAACCTTTTGGTTATTTGAGTTTGTGATTTACTACTATCTCTAGGATTTACTCAGCTATTATGCAAGATTTACGATATATCGAGTGGGTTTGAGTGATTTTTGGTCGATAGCGGCGAATGTGATTTTGAATAGCATATGGAAATTGAAGAATTAAGATAAAGACATATTTGGTTCAAAGCAAAAGGATTATTTGAGTCAAGTGTGAATTATGGTGGAATTATCTCGCACCATTTGGGATATGGTGTAATTATTAAGTATACTTGAAAAAGTCTACGAAATTTGACTATGTGTTATGGCGAAGTGCCATGGGGAATTGCGATTGACAACTGTGAGGTACGGGTTCAGAAGACTGACGTGATAAGGTTGATGGAAAGATGACTTGCATTGTACCGAGGTGGTTATTTCATATCATTATTGAAGGAATGAGTTAGAGTTGATTAATAAGAGGAAAGCTTGAAGGTTAAAGTCATATTTTCAAAGTGAAACAAGGTTTGTGATAGTAGGTTATGTCTAACCGTTACTGGCTAGATGGCATGGTTGAGTACATTAAGTATTAATGATGTGAGAGTAATTATGTGTTTGGTAATGCACATGAATTGTAAGAATTAATACTTTTGGGAGTTGCTGAAGTGTAAGGGTATTGAAATAAGAGATTTCATGGTTATGAAGAGGGAATATGAGACTTCCGACCTTACGTCGAAGTATTTGGAGTAGTGAACGAGCTAAGTGAAAGTTCAAGAAAGAAGATTCGATATATTTAGATTCTATGGAGTTCTGTCAGATTTTCATATCAGTTGTGAGTTGAGAACAAGAAGATTTAAGTTATAAGATGTAGTCCCTCTGTACTAAGTGATAATTTGGGTAGAGTTCATCTTTTCAAGTCATGGATGACATCGCAACATTGAGTATTCACGAGCAACAGATTAGATCGGTCACCAGAGACCTATGAGAGTTCTATGATTGGTTTTGTGAGGGATTGGAGTCAATTTGGGTGATTATTGGCGACATTTTAGGAGTTGTGCACTTTGCACTAGATCAGGATTGTTCATGTATTATTGGATGGCTTACGATTACCTTGTCATGAAGATTTATGGTCAGTCCAATGATCCATTTCAAAGATTTGATAGATTTATAGTTCAGAACAGAGATATGGCAGAGTTACTGGGTTATTTGGAGTTTGCAAGTTGATTTGATGATATTTTGTTGATCGTGACTATTCATACAGTTCTATTAGTCTATGCAGATATTTGGTGATGGTTTGGGAAGGTACAAACGGATATGGGAAACCTTGGGACGATTAGATGATTTCTACATATTTGAAAAATTAAGATAGTTATTGGGATGATGCACATATTACGATATTTGAAGGTTTAAGGGGAATTGGATGATGAGAGTTAGCTCAATAGTTTTAGCCCGATAAAATGAAACTAACGAATTAGAATTAGTGCAATTGGCCTTGGATAAGGTCAACTTTTGGATGGAAAGGCTGGGAGTTAGCTCAGAACAAGCATATTCTTTTGGCGAGAGAGTCGTGATTTAGAATCTCGGCGTGTAATGACATGTTTTCTATGGATTCTTGGTACTAAAGACGACTTTTCATGGTGAGTATTTGACTGATACAATCTTGGTAACGAATTATGGCTACAACTAAAGGATTGAAGTGTTCATGATGGAATTCGTGGAATCAATCAATTGCGTTCGAATGTGTGTTTTTAGAATAAAAGCCAAGGGATTTGAGTGGAGTCACTTCAATTATAAGAAATTCAGTTGTGGAAGAAATTTTGGGTTTTTAAACTAGTCAAAGGAAGTTCTGATTGGAAGAGCGGAAAAGTAGTGCTATCAGTGTGTTCTTGCGTGTGAAGTCTTTCATGAGGTTTATGATGGAGGTTCTTCGGCTACTCGATAGCTTCGGTACTTTTATTTACCATTCGATGTCCAAAGTGTGTTTAAGTGGTAGATGATGTAACAACCTATTTGGTCGTTTTAAACTTTTGGACTTGTTTTTTCAAGAATACCCTTTCTGTATCTTTATCTCAGTTTTATGACTTGCGAGGATGGGTGACACGATTTCTGAGGTGATCAGGTAGGTTTTAAACCCTTTTTGGTATGTTTAGAAATTCTTAAGTTAAGAAAATAGAGAGGTTTGATCCATAGTTGACTTTTGGGTAAACACGTTATTTTCATGGTTTTGTCAGTTTTATTAGATCCGGAATGATGTTTATGATTTAATCGAGCCTTCAGTTTAGTTCCCGAGGCAATTGGGTTCATTTCGGGAAATTGGTTCTGAAATAGAGAAATTAGAACTTAAGGGTTGACTTTGGTTAAACCTGAACCATAGAGACCTTTTTCGGGAATTCCGAGTGCACGAGCAGGTCTGGAATGTGTTTTGTAATAGGAATGGATGCTTGGTTTGTATCCGAGAGTTTCAGAAGTGTTTCAGGTGTTAGACGGAGAGTTGGATGAATTTGGGTTGTTGTTGGTGTCTGGGGTCAGCACAAGCGAGCCACTGTCCGCTTCTACGTGTCCGCCTCTGCGGAGAGTTGGCTGGCATATATGAGTATTTTATCAGTTGTTGAGTGTTCGCTTCTGTGGAGGCTTTTCTCGCAGAGGCGAATGTGCCTCTGCGGAGTCATGTTCCGCCCCAGCGCATATTTGAAATTTTAAGTGACCTCACTTAGGCGACATGTTTTCCACTAAAGCGCATCTGTGCCAGCGAAGTCGATTCCGCTACAGCGGAATCGCTGTTTCTTATAAGATTAATTAATGCCCTAAAATGTTCTCATTCCCCAAAATATCTTTTCATGGGACTGGAGCTCGGCCGATAGAGGTTTTCTTGAGATTTTCAAGTGGGTTCTTCAATAGAGGTATAATCCCATCCTTTAATTATTGTTTAATTATTTAAATTTTTTATCCCAAGTGTAATCTGTAAATTGGGAGAATGATAGTGTAGTTTCATGTTGAGAATAATAGGGTAAGAATTGTGATTTGGGGATTAGTTACTGATTAGTTGATGTTAATATTGTAAACTAGTGTTAAATCATGCTAGATGATGATGTTCAATTGATTAATTTCATGTTAGAAACCCTTCTTGGAATTGGGAATAATTTTAGGGTTTGGAATTAGGGCTTTTTGCCTAATCTTGAAATTGAGGATCCAATCGGGCTTAGTTATCAAATTAACTTAAGGATATTATTATTTAGTATGTTATTTTTACTAACTGGGTAATAAAGTTCGGATTTTGTTAGTGTGGGCCCGGGGTTCATTTGTAGTTTAACTCAGGAATTCTAGTCTTTGTCACAACCCCTTTTTTAGGGACCGTGGTGGAACCTACGTAATCTCACCGGTAGGCGAACCACTCCAATCATTCACATGATATAACATGTGGAATAAATAAGTCTAAACATCAAACAACATCCCCCAAAGATCTATTATGTGAATATAAGAGCGCTATAATCTCATACAAGTCTGAAAGTCAAAGACAACAACTAAAACTGAATACATAAACTGAAACTGTCTGACATGTCTCTTAAATGCAATAAAAGACAGAAGCAAGATAGAACATCCAAGGGCATGCTGAAGGTAACATCCTCACACTGAATGCTAGAGATCGCCCACTCGGAAGAAGGCACTGAATCTGCACCAAAAAAGATGCAGCAAGTGTAGTATGAGTACACAACGTACCCCCGTAGGCATCATAGGTCGACAACGACGGAAGATACATAGAAAGAGATAATTACCAAGTTGACACCATATAGTTCTATTCTAATAGTTTAAATATCTAAGTAAGATCAAATTGTTCACAACATATTCCATGGATCTCACAATTCCCCTTTTAAATGAGATTTCATAATCTCTTAGGTCATCTAAGTTCAGAAGATTTCAATAATAGCAATCTGACTATCATTGAGTAAGTAACATGCTTCCTTTATTCCAGAAATTCAATCAAACTCATCAATAATCAATTCAACACTTGTTTCATCAATAGATAATACATGAATGATATGTGTATGATATGCTATGAATTCAATGCATATGCCAGGTACCTTGATCTTCCAGTATACAGGAGCTCAAGTTTTTATTATGGGATGCACACCCATGGGGTACCCGCGAAGTCCATATACTCATCCGAAATTTCCCATCGGAGACCAGCTCTTGGCTGAATAATATCATGTTGCAGGAGTGCAACCTGTCCCCTTGAATATCATCATCATCATCTTAGTGTTTCCATAATCTCATAAGTAATCTTACATTTCCGGTAACTTGGACCCACAACATTCCATACCACTCTCATATCAATATCTTAGAACCATGAATATATGAATGCAAATGACAATTTATGGCAAAAAATCATGATGTAATGAGATGCAACCAAGTATAGAGATGAATATCACATGCTTTTAAAAATTTAACAACATAACAATCCAAATACAAATTAGGATATCATATCGGAAGCAGGTGTGATAAATAAACAAACAATAGCAAATATGGCAACAAACCCACATATGGCGACAAGCCCAATCAATCAGCAGTCAAAACTAGCACAAGGCTGATTTCCCAAATCACCCATCAACATAGTTCAACACCGGTACCCACTCAATAATTAATCACAACCGGCAGAGTGGGACCCCCCAAACACACCAAATACCCCTCAATATTTATAATTAATTACGCACTTCTATTGAGGTCTTGTGAAAGTAAATCGTAGCCTACCTCTGGGTTGAACATGAGCGCTAACCAATCAAGCCTCGGTGATTGCCTTGACCTTCCGCTGCGCCTCGTAATAATCAAAGTATAAGTACACATATACTATTCGTTAATGAACAGCTTATGTAACATACAAGAATATAATCCTTAACAAATCAAGACTTTAAATACCAACCCCGAGTCCACGTCATCAAGACTCAAACGTTATTACCCAAAAACTAAGAATACATAATAGGTAATCATATCCTTAAATTAATTAGGAAACTATACACATTTGAACATTCAATTGAACAATATACAAAAAAAAAATAGAATTTGGATTGCTAATCTAACAATTCCCATCACTAATTCATAATAATCAAATAATTTTATCCATCAACACCCTGTAAAATCTATGATTTAGCTCTCTTAATCCCATAAGAACTTACAATTAATCTTCCCCAACTTATAAATATACTATATCATCATTAAAGGAGTTAGAAACATAAAATGAAATCACAAGGGAAGGAAATCTTTACCTCTAGGATGAATTTCACTCTTAATCTTTAGAAAACTGTTCCTTGGCGACTCTAGGTTTGAGGATATCTATTTTGGGAAAGAAATTTAACCTAGGAAATTAAATAGGACACCTGATATAGTGATCCCCCCCCAACGGAATCGACATCGCTGGAGCAGACCCGCTACCGCGAACAAGCACCTCGCGGGGGCCAGTCAGTTGACAGCTCGCCCCAACGCCATGGCGAACCCGAAACCTCAATGACAGACTCGCCCCTATGGACAAATCCTCCGCCAAGGTAGAAACTCCACAATTCCTCACCCTCGCTTCTGTAAGTCAACCTCCCACCGAGGCAGACACACAAGAGCGAACAGAGATGCCGCCGAGGCGGACACCAGACACCAGATTATGGGAAACAACCTCAAACTCCCATCAAACACCCGAAACACTCTAGAGATCTTTTAGACACAAACCAGACATGCTCGTCTAAGGTAAACAGTGCTACGAACTCACTCTTACACTCGGATTTCTCATCTGACCAAGCTAACACATACTTTTCTAAATAATCATCCGGAAAAAACAAAATATCCAAATTTCACAAATAACACCACAAAATACACCCGATTGTCTCGAGAAGTAAACCAATAACTCAATAAAGTCATAAATAACCCACTGGAGCTATCGAAAGTGATGAAATCTAGAAATGAACCCATCTAGTCAAAAGTCAACTTTCACTCTAAATATCTAACTCTAAGTTTCTAATTTTTGGGTTTTCAATTGAAATTCAGGTAAATGGACCTCGAGATCCATGCCACCCATCCATGTGCATCACAAACCCCATATTTAGTCTACAGAAAGGGTAAAATAGTTAAATAGAGGTCTTAGGTTAAAATGACCGTACGGGTCATTACAGTATTATATATCGATATGAGTACCATTAGACCCATAATATCATCCAATTAACGTAGGCGAATAGAGTGCGCTTGCGAGGAAGATCAAAGAAAGGGGAGAACTCTTGCATGATTCTTCGGCTCCAAAACAGACAAGTTAAGACTTAATAGATCTTAATATAGTGTTTACGTGTTGGTTTAATAACTAATAGGAGTAATAAAAAGTTGGGGTCCCGTACCAGTGAGGTGACGAGCACTTGTACGGGTACTAGTGTACTTAAAAGGGTAATTAAAATGACTTAGTATGATATACATAATGGAGATCACATGTTTAGCCTTCAAGCCGTGAGTGGTGTGTAAATCCACTTAGGTTGGTATGTATGCTACTTATTTGGGCTAGTAGCCATGATTGATAGCTTATTGTGGTTTGACTTGTCATGCATTCATCACCCTATATATCTTCTAAATACTTGAAAATGATGGATAATACTGATTGTATTGATATGTTGTTTCATGGTGTATAGCCATATCATTCATACATATTATCATTGGCACTTGAACTGTTGAGATACTAATTTAAAGGGGCTTGAAAACTGGTTACTAGATATGGTACATGGTAAAAGAGTGATGATTGATGATGATACTACAGCCACACAGTTGGGATCCGATGGAAACTTCTGGATGATTATGATACTACAACCACATAATTGGGATCCGATGGGATCAAATGGGTATATGGACCTCATGAGTCCCTCATGGGTCACGTGACACCTACTGTAGGAGCGTGTGTATACCGGGACATATGGCCATTGAATTGCATACATATCATCTCCATACAAATCATCTATTTAGTATTTCATTCATACTTCTTGACGTGTAATTATTGTTATATGTACTCGGCAATATGAAGTTGTAGACTTTATGATTATGTGACTTTTAAGGAAAGAAACATTGTCACCTTGTAACTTATTCTTGATGTAACACAGAAGTATGAGACGGTATGACGATGATATAAAGATGGAATCTTGATTGCTAGAAATGCTAATAAAGATTGGATCTTTATGACATGGATTCTTAAGAACGTTATAGAGATGGGATCTTTACGTGTTCCTTAGTATAAGACCTAAAAGATTGAACATTTAATGGTAAACTTGTTTATTTGGATAAAATATTGAATCTTAATAGTGATTGTGCCTTAATTCATGAAAGGGTTTGACCTTTATTAGTAGAACTTATTTAATTAATTGTAAGATGTAATCTTTGACGACTTAGATGCCGATTTGGTAAAGGTTGAAACTTTATTACTAAATCTGTCCTAATTGTGGTAAAATTAGAAACTTTATGATGTTATTAAAAGAGCAATGGACTTTATGACTTGGTGGGATTGTAGTACTTTAATGGTTGAATTTTTTTATAAACCGTACATTTGACTATCCAAGTAAGAAGAGAAGTATTAGGAGTATCAACCCTTGCCACCGCTATAGTTAGGGTCGGTCGACAATGTTGGTGGGTACATGTGCTTCTCGTACTCACTCTACATGTTCTGCACTCTATGTGTAGGTACTGATTCGAACGCCAGCGGATGAGCTTAGACGCTACGCTTGGATATCTTTCTTGGGAGTCCAGGGCGAGTCGCAAACACTATCCCGGCACTTGAACTCTTCCTCTTATACCTTTTTGTCATTTATATTTTAGACAGTAATTTGTATATCATTTCAGGTTTATGTATTAAGTTCTAAGACTTGACAAGATTTATGTTGTTTTCCTTGCTTTCCGCATTTACATTTATATCATTATGTTTGGATGTTAGTGGTTCACCTACGGGTTAGGGTAGGTGCCCTTACAACACAATGGAATTTTGGGTCGTGACATTTGTACTATCAAATAATACCCTGACATCGCTGGTGTCATGACAAAAAAATTGCACCCAAATGAATATTTAAAGACATTCTTAAATTCATAAATGACAAAAACTAAACATTAAGTTATATAGTCATTGATGCTTCTATCATCAACTTATATGGTAAATATCTTTTTGAGGGAGAATACCCATTAACATCAGAATATTTTATATCAAAGCGGCAACCACATAATTAATAATTTCTTCAAATTTTTTTGTATGAATTGTTATTTTCTTTAGGAAAATCAGTAAGTAACCATAACATATTAATGTGATTATAGTAGAAAGTTTTCTACAAATTTGTATCCTTTTGCCTTAGAATGATACCTAATAAAAGCATTCAAGAGTATTTGATGTACAATGGGTACGTGCAATAATGACCTTCATACCATAAAATAACATTTATATCCTTTATTATTTTATCTCTTCAGGAGGTGTGTTGTGGTATTTTTTCATTCACTTCGGGGAATCAAACATGGTCATTTAGATAGGCTTTATACACAACTTTCAATAGCTCATTATTTTTCTCAAACACAAGAAAACATTACGTTAGAATATTTCTCAGATATTTACAATATCTTACAACTTCGGGAGTAAAGTTCTAAGTTTTACTACTTTGGGAGTAAAGATCAAAACCTTACTACTTCGGGAGTAAAGTTCAAAGTCTTACTAAAATTAAGTGTTAGAAAAAATTTGCACATAGAATTCATGCATCACATAGTACAATCTCATGTATAGGAAATTCAGACATCATAATAGCTCATATAGGTTGTATATAACATGCACCAAACTGGAAATGTCCAGTTTGCATCATCAGCAATGGGTAAGGTATTAAGTCCCCCCCCTCTTTGTATTCTTTTTCTCAATTAATAAAACATCACCCAGAAATCGATTTTGGAACTGGGTGGTTCTAACCTTTTTTTTTTTAAAAAAGATAGAGCATCCAAGGCATGCCGGAGGTAGCATCTCACCCTGAATACTGAAATTTGTCTGCTCAGACTCACACTCGAGCTCGCGAGCTGGTAGTAGGATCTATATCTGCACCAAAAAAGATGTGGCCCCCGTAGACATCATAGGAAGACAACAACGAAAAATACATAAAAAGATATAAATACCAAGTTGACACCAAATAGCCCTATACTAGCAGTTCAACAACCCAAATATTGTACATCATTTATAGAAGGGTTCACAGAATCAACATAAGACCTTGTTCATATAAGATTTCATAATCACGTAAGTCACCTAGTTTCAGAATAGTTCAATAACAGGATTCCAAGTATGAATGAGTAATTAACAAGCCATTTTAGTTAGGAATACAAAAAGTTATCAATAATCAACCCAACACTTAAATACATCACATAATTCAATAAAATGATATATGTATGATATGAATGTGATGCATATGCCAGGTACCTTTATCCTCCAGTATACAGGCGTTCATATTTTTATTATGAAAAGCACACCCATGGGGGACCCGCGAAGTCCATATACTCTTCCAAAATTTCTCATCGGAGCCCTGCTCTTAGCTGAATAATAATTATTGCAGGCGTGCAACCCACCCCCCTGCGTATCATCATCATCATCTCAGTGTTTCCATAATCTCATAAGTATTTTCACCTTTCTGGTCTCTTGGACCCACATCATTTCTATACCAGTCTCATATAAATATCACAAAACCATGAGTGTATGAATGCAAATGACAATATAAGGCAAGAAATCATGATGTAATGAGATGCAACCAAGTATAGAGATTAATATCACATGCTTTCAAGAATTCAACAACTTAACAATCCAAGTACAAATCAGGATATCATATCAAAAGTAGGTGTGATGAATAAACATACAATAGCAAATATGGCGACAAGCCCAATCAATCAGCAATCGAAACTAGCATAAGGTTGATTCTCCAAATTACCCATCATCATAGTTCAACACTGGTACCCACTCAAATGTCCATCACAATCGGCTGAGTGGGACCCCCAAACATGTCAAATACCTCTCAATATTTGTATCAATTTACGTACTTCTATCGGAGTCTAGTGAAAGTAAATTGTAGCCTACTTCTGGGCCAAACAGGAGCCTCGAACAGTCATATCTTTGCGATAGTGTTGCCCTTCCGCTGTGCCTCGTGATAATCAAAGTCTAATCACATATATATTATTCGTTAATATAAGGCTTACACACATACAAAGACATAATCCTTAACAAAGATTTACTTCCAAAACCAACCACGGGCCCTCGTCGTTAAGACTCAAACTTTAATATTCAAAAAGCATAAATATATACTAGGTAATCATATCCTTAAGTTAATTGAAAATATATAGTCATTTGGATCTTCAATTGATCAATATACAAAAAGGCCCAATTGGAAACCCTAGAACTTCCCCCAAGCACAAAAGAGTTTCTATAATAAAATTAACCTCAACAACATGATTGTCTACCAATTTTCATTACTAATAACCATAATATTAAAGAAATTTAATCCATAAAACACCCCTAAATCAATTATTTAAATCTCTTAAACTCAAATGGAAGCCATATTTCATTTTATCCAGTTCACGTGAACTCTATAACACCATTAAAGGACCTTAAATCATGGAACCAAATCATAAAGGATGAGAGTCTTTACCTCAAGGATGAACTCACTCTTAATATTCATAAAACTCTCTCCTTACAGCTCTATGTTTGAGGAATGCTATTTTGGGAAATGAGACTTGACCTAGAAATTTAATATACGACCTGATCCAAAGATTTCACCCCGCATGAATCGACATTGCTGAGGCGGTTTCACTTGACACCTCGCCTCAACGCAGAAGTGAACCCGAATCCGTAGAGGCGCACACGCCCCTGCAGAAGTTCCATCCGCCAAAGCAGAAACTCAACACCTACCCATACTCGGCTTCTGTGAGCCAACCTCCCGCCGAGGCAGACATGCAGGAGTGAACAACATTGTCGCCGAGGCGGACTCCAGACACCAGATCATATGAAACTAACTCAATCTTCCATAAAACACTTGAAACACTCCCGAGACTCCCCACACACAAACCAGGCATGCTCTCTCAAGGTAAACAGTGCTACGAACTCACATGTACCCTTAGATCTCCTATTTAACCGAGCTAAGGCAAACTTTTCTAAAAAATGTCTAGGATAGCCAAATTTCAAATTTCACTAATTGCACCATAAAATACATCTAATTATCTCGAGAAGCGAACCAATAATTCAATTAAGTCATAAATGACCCTCTAGAGCTACCGAAAGCGACGAAACCCAAAAATAAATCCATCCACTCAAAAGTCAACCTTGAGTCAAACTATCCAACTTTAAGGTTCTAGTTTTGGAGTTTTCATCCAAAATTTATGTAAGTGGACCTCGGGATCCGTGTCACCCATCCCCGCGCATCACAAACCCCACATGGAGACTTCGGGAAGGGTCAAGTAAGTAAACAATGGTCTTTAGCTAAAAACGACCAGAAGGGTCGTTACAAATTGACATCATATACTTAAGAAAATCATGTTCAAGTGGGATAGGCACAAAGTAGTTAAGAAGGATACATGACCTTGAGTGAGACCAGATCAACTTGTTGTATTGTGATGTTTTTTATTCTCTTCTTTGGGAAATTGTGGAGCGACGGGGTTTGATTTTTGTGAAGAAAAAAATTAAATTCTATTCGAAATATTTGAGACTTGTGCTGATAATGTGTTATGAAATAATAAAACTAAAATAAGAATATTTTTAGAGAAAGGGAGAAGAGATGAGAATTATTTTATTTCTCTTGAGAGATGATAATACAATGAAGGAGAACCCCTTAATTTTTAGGAAAGCTGACTTGATTCCAAAGTTACTAACCCTAACTTTTCTCTCTTAAATATAGACATTCACAATAAATGAATCATTTATAACATGAAACACCTAATTGGAAAATGACACAAATCATATTTTATGCTTCTCACTCTCCCAAAGAAAGTGAAATACACTCTTCTTGCCACGTCAACGTTTAGGGTGGTAATTATTCTGTTTCAAAAAGCTTCAGGGGTGTAATATGACCCCTGAAAAGGTAAGATGTGTCGTAGTAACTTTAGCCAAAGTTTAGGGGGGTAACAATGCCTTATCCCACAATTTTAACTAAAAAGAGGCAAATGTGCAGACTTGTCTTTGAGACTATTATTAGACATGAAATACTTGGTGCCAATTGTAACTTAAAACTCAACAAACTATATAAAGGTACTTATAGCAGTAGTTATTAGTGAATATAATAACATTGAATTAAATTTATTAAATTAGAGCGGCACAACATTGATTAAACAAAACAAAAATACAAAATCATGCTTGCCGGCCCTTGGACAAATTCAGATACTGCACCAAGCATGCTCCAAAAAACAATTCCACAAAATTGCAGCTTTTACATGTGGTTCCGAAGGTTAGTGGTACTGCAGTAAATACCACTAAGCATTCGAAGACGGGGAGGGGAAGAGTAACCAAGGGTTAGAAATTTTCTCGTAACATAAATTTTGCACACTCAGGCCTAAGTTAGAAATTACTTCACAAGTGCATTTAGTTTGTCATCCATCAAAACTCACATAGCTCAACATCAATTAACTTAATTAGTAATTAAGCTGCTCTTGTTAAGAGAAAAAAGCCAAACAAATTAGAGTGGAGGGTGTAAATTATCTATCTTTAGTAAAAATAACACGATTAAAGTATTTGAGAAAATTTATTACGGAATAAAATATTATTTGATCTTTCATGCCAAAGAAGGCATGGGCAAGGAACAATATAATAGTGAAAGAAGCAAGGAGTATCTTGTTATTTAATTTGTGTGATCACATCATCTTTAAGTCTATTTGAAAGGTAACACATTTATTTACTTTTATTACATTAATTAACAAACCAAATTAGATATACATGGCTGAAAGTGTTACTTTTGCAATTAAATATGTGAACTTATTACACAAAATTCCTACAAAAGGTAGTTTTGCTGCAACGGAGTGTATGTCGGTTACAATTAAACTTGAAAAGCAAATAGTGTAAGAACTCCCCAATCTGTAATACACACAAAGAATTTTCATTGCAAAAATAAAGTGAAACTTGTGATATATATATTTTTTCTAATATTTGCCAGGATCAAGAATCTTCAATGAATAGTGATTTCAAACGTAGACACAAGATGTTACAATCCAAGTTCAAGGTACCTCTGATTTTCTACCATTATTATACTTGTCTCACTTTTTTACAATGAGGTGGTGCCTCCGACAACTTGCGGGTACTTTAACTGTTTTTCTGATTACGTGTTATCTTCCACCAAGACAGATAAAATTATCGTCGTCTCAGTTTTATAGGGTGACAATGTTTTATTTGGATTAAAGATGTGTTCTTGATTTCCATTTGTTACTTTTAATGTCCAGAAGTTGTGATTCAGTGTTGTCTTGTTTATTGAATATGTGAGTTTGCGTGATCATAAAGACTGAACCTTTGATGATTTTGAAGGAATTGTAGAGCTGTATCCAATGATTCTGGAAAGAGGATACATTCTTCAATATTTTCAAGAACAATTTCTGCATCAAAGCTTTGCAGATGTGATGCTTTGGGATCACAAATTGATAACAAAGCCCTTGTTTCTCGTGGAAAGAAAGTCTTCTGTTGAGCATTCATTGGAGGTATTAAAACATTTTTATATCATCTTTGATACTCCATCTCTCAAATATCTTTTTTTCCCCTGTTTAGTACTGAATCTGCAAATTTTATATCAAAAAGATAGGTATGGAAAACGGGGCGGGGCGGGGCAGTTGTGGGGCAAAACCCGCTTAAACCTGCGAAGACTTCAACCCGCCCCGCATAATTTGTTTTTTTTTTTTTTGGTTGTAAAGAAAATTCTTCAAATCAAAATTTTTAAATTTTATTAACTGCTTAATATTTTTGTTTAAACACTAAAATTAGTATGTTAGCCAGTGATTTTCCAAAATAAAAGATCATAATGAACAACCTTGGATTCATGCTAATGTCCTGGAAATTACGATTCTTATTTCTTCAGCTTCCACTCCACATCAACAACTACAGTCATACCTTTGTTAGTCTGTCTCTGTTTCTATATGCATGTTGGTTGATTTTATCCTTTTTGATCCATATATAACAATAGAGGCAGTGATGAACAAGTAACTGAAGATCTTGAAGCAATTTGATCACCATTTTTTATTTGATTTTGTTAATTAAATTGTTTGAAACATATCCAAATTAGTATTGAAATTTGAGATTACTTATGTTCAGGTTCAATCTTATTAGATTCGAGCAATTTTTCTTCCAAAAATGTCAGTTCCAAAATGTGAAGGAAGGAAACCCCGCAACCTGCCCCGCAAATTCTATAGAAAAAAGTTTCAACCCGCCCCGCCCCGTTGCCATCCCTAACTTTGAATATCTTTGCATTCTTGTTGTTAGGTCAAATGCCACCCCTGTAAAGCCCCGTAGATTGTCATATTTTATCTTTGGCTGTGAAACTCCAGATGGTATCTTGAGAGAGTGCAATAAACTGAAATTTGTATTATGTGATATATTACTAGGAGGTTTGCTGCATTATTTTTGTCTCTTTGCAAGCTCCACAAGTCTGACATGTGTAATAGGCATTTTACCCGATCCTTATGTCTCTGCGTGCTTATTTGTATGTTTACCAACACCAAAAAGCCTAGTGATTTTGTCCTTTGCTATATACAGGATATCTCGGGGTATTATCTGATTGGGCTATTTTCCCAAGTCTTATATATTTGTGGTTGGCATATATATGCATGATGCTGAGAACTCTTAAATTTTAGATCAATAAATCACATTCATTGTTTCCATGAATTTATGGCTACTCATGTTCACTTTCTATTTCTAAGCTTGAAAATCTTGGCTTTCTTTTATGCGTTCCACTTGATATGGTATGCAGAAAAGGTTTATCACGTTCAATGAAATAAAAACCAAAATAAATCTTATGCACTAAGGGTTATTTAGATATTCAGATTAACATTCGTTAAATAGACACGATTCATCTCATGTTCAAGTGACGGAAGTCTACTTTTATTTTTGAAGGTATCTCTTTTGACTATGGTTGTTCTGCTTTCGTGTCCAGGATCTGGTGAAATTGAACCTGTAAGAAAATTCAGTTATTCAACTGGCCATCTCGTTTCTGGCTTTGTGTACAAAGTTGACAATGAATGGGCTTGGCTAACAATATCTCGAGATGTTAAGGCCCAGCTTTACATCTTAGATAGCTCAAATGAGCCTAGTGAGCTAGATGAATTTCAGAAAAGGTTCTCTGTTAGCAGGGCCTTCTCTGGTTATGTTTTAAGTTGTAATAAGGAGAAGAAGTTGGTGCGCTTAATATCACATCCAATGTTGGTTGACCCAGAACGACCTGTCTGTCAAGGAGATGGTCCCACAGATCATTCAAGTGAAAGTATGGTATTTCATATTCGTGATGGCAGTGTTTTGGGCGGCAGGATTTCCAAAATCCTTCCAGGTGTTGGTGGATTGCTTGTTCATATTGATCCTCACCTATATGGTAAGGTTCATTTCACTGAACTAACTGATCCAGGGGTTGCCGATCCGCTGTCTGGATATCATGAAGGACAATTTGTAAAGTGCAAAGTACTGGAGATTGCTCATTCAGGCAAGAGAACTGTTCATGTTGACCTCTCACTGCGGTCTATTTCACAGAGAACCCAGAAGCAGAAACACTCTGCACTCAATGACACAGTGTAAGTTCCAGATCACTTGCACTTGAATTTTCTAAGGACTAATCCTAAGACATTTACAAGTATGCTCTCATCCTTTTGCATTATTTCTTCATGGTCAACATAGATTAACTTCTTATCATGCTTCCACCTATCCTTCATTTCCCTCCTAGAGGCTATCTAACAATTATTTCAGTCTGGATATATAGTGCGTTGGCACCCATATCATTTCCGTACTTTTTGTTTCTTGATTGATTTCTTTTCCTTTGTTAAATTTTTATTCAGGAATTTTCCTGTATTGGTGGAGAAGATTGAGGATCTTCACCCAAATACGATGGTGCAGGTGCAAACATGATTTAGATGTTCTCTTTTCTTTTGCAAGCTGCATTAATATGCAGTCATGCTCTTTCCGTAGTTTTCTGACCTTTAAACTATAATACCCTTCTGCTTGTGTATTTGTTTTCATTCCCCCTTTATGCAAAAAGATAATGCGCAATGTTGATGTATGCCAAACTCTGATAGATGTCCGTAAGTTAATTTTGATGATATCTGGTATTGAATCTTAAGTAATACTTGTCTAATTGGAAATTAAAAGATTGAAAGGGTTCTTAAAGATGAGGAAAGCCTCATCTTGCTTTTGTGTTTTTGTTGCAATCAGATCTACTCAAATGATACTGTTTCTATTATTGATGTTTTAGATTCAATATAGAAAGAGGACAGTAAGATTTAGAGTCGTGTTGTAAATATGGTTACAGTACTACCTAAGTACTGTTTTGCTACATCTGAAATATAAAAGATACAGTTACCAGTTTAAAAAAAAAAAATGAAAGCCTCATCTTCATTTTCATATTTGGAAGACTTTAAAACCCTTCAAATTAGGTTAAATCTCTCCGTGAAGAAAGGCTGAGGTAAATTACCTTTTCTTTCCTGGAGGTCTAAGGGACGTATTCTTTTGGTGGGTGGAGAAAATCATATGATTCCCGTCCTCCCTCGAACAAAATGAAGTGGTCTTCCTAATATCTCATGGACATCTAGCTATTAAGTAATCACTTGCTCCTTACAGACCATAATCTGTCCTACTCATTTCTTTCAACTTGCCCAAAATCCCACAAGGAGGATAATCTTCTGGACTATTCATCCAACATCTGCTTTTCTTGAAATGTCAGCTTTATATAAATCCTTCACTCTAAGTGGCATAAACCAACTGATACCCTTCATATTTAAACATCAGATTTCATATTCAGAGATAAACTTGCATCATAGCAAGAAGAAGCTAACATTTAACAACTAATACCAAAAACAACAACAACATACCCGGTGTATTCCCCACAAGTGGTGGTCTGGGAAGGGTATAGTATATGCAGACCTTACCCTATCTCGTGGAGATAGAGAGTTTCCGAAAGACCATCGGCTCAAGTAACGCATAACAAAGAAATTTAGAAAAGAAAGTACAGAGGTAAATAAGCCATAACAAATAATAGGGAGAGCTCTACATAGTACATAGAGCAAACTAATGTAATAACCGAACCACAAGAAACAATGGATAGTACCAAAGATCGACGAACAAGAAACTATGACTAAAATGCTAATACTAGCTACCCACCAAGTCTATCCGACGGTCAAGTACCTTCTAACCTTCTACCCTAATTCGCTACCTGCATAACTTCATATCTACTGTCATGTCCTTGGTAAGTTGAAGATGCGCCATGTCCTGTCTAATCACCTCTCCCTTATACTTCTTCGGCCTATCGCTACCTCTCCACAGACCCAACACTGTCAACCTCTCACACCTGCTCACTGGGGCATCGGCACATTTCCTCTTCACATGCTCATACCATCTCAGTCTCGCTTCCCTCATCTTGTCCACCACAGAGGTCACTCCTACCTTGTCTCGAATATCTCCATTCCTAACCTTATCCCTCCTAGTATGCCCACACATCCACCTCAACATCCTCATTTTCGCAACCCTCATCTTCTGGACATGAGAGTTCTTAACTGGACAATGTTCCGCCCCCATACAACAAAGCCGCCTAACCACTACTCTGTAGAACTTATCTTTAAGTTTTAGTGGTACATTTTTATCACACAAGACTCCGGAGGCGAGCTTCCGCTTCATCCACCCTGCACCAATAATATGTGTGACATCATCCTCAATCTCCCAATTTCCTTGGATTAAAGACTTTAGATACTTGAAATTTACTCTTTTTGGAAAGACCTGTGTATCAAGTCTCACTTCCACGCCAACCTCATGCGTAACATCACTGAACATACACTCCAAGTATTCGGTTTTAGTCTTGCTTAACCTGAACCCTTTAGACTCCAGGGTATGTCTCCAAACCTCCAGCCTAACGTTAACTCCGCCGCGAGACTCGTCAAGCAGTTCAGTACTATATCTTCTACAAATAACATACACCATGACACTTCACCTTGGATATGACGTGCCAATTCATCCATTACCAGGGCAAAAAGAAACGGACTAAGAGCTGAACCCTGGTGCAACCCTATCACGACGGGAAAGTGCTCCACATCTCCTCCCACTGGTCTTACCTTGGTCTTGGCTTCATCGTACATGTCCTTAATCGCCCTAGTATATGCCACATGTACATCTCTAGCCTCCAAGTATCTCCATAGAACCTCAAGGGGACTGTCATATGCCTTTTCTAAGTCAATGAACACCATGTGTAAATCCCTCTTCCTTTTCTTATACTACTACACCAGTCTCCTCACAAGATGGATAACTTCTTTAGTAGAATGGCCCGGCATGAACCCGAACTGGTTTTCAGAAATAGACATCCCTCTCCTCACCCTTATCTCGACCACTCTCTCCCAAATTTTCATAGTGTGGCTTAGCAGCTTGATTCCATATAATTGTTGCAAGTTTTAATATCACCTTTGTTCTTGTACAACAAGACCATTGTAGTCCACCTCCATTCTTCAGGCATTCTTGCCGTCTTAAAAACGACATTGAATAGCCCAGTTAGCCACTCCAATCCCGCCTTGCCTATGCTCTTCCAAAATGGGATCTTGTCTGACCCGGTCGCTTTTCCCTTGCTCATCCTACGAATTGCACCCTTAACCTCTCCAACCCTTATACACCTGCAATACCCAAAATGCCTACAACCCTCGGAGTGCTCTAAATCACCTAATACAATGTCCCTATCCCCCTCCTCGTTCAAGAATTTATGGAAGTAATGAGTGCCTCCTCCACCAATACGTTGCCTTCCTCATCTTTGATTTAACAGCTAATACCTTCCCCCTAAAATACAAAGGAAAAATTTAGATATCTTTTAAACTTCAAGTCTCTCCTCAATAAACTGACCTCAGCCCACCAAGGGTTTCATCCCTTTCCACTAAAATTGTTCAACATATAGGATATGAACTGATTTCTCAGTTATCAAAGAAAAAGTACAAAGGATATAAACTGATTATATATTCGAACTCATTGGTAACACCATTTTTAGCTTTTCAATCTTTTTATGTTACTGCATCTGCATTTATGATTGGTTTCCTTCTTCTGCAAGTTAAATTAATGTGGACGTTCTTTTTTCCCCATCTTTTACTTTTAGGCATATGTGAAAAATGTAACACCGAAAGGATGTTTCGTAATGCTTTCACGCAAAGTTGATGCAAAAGTTCTCCTGTCAAACTTGTCTGATGGCTATGTGGAAAATCCAGAGAAAGAATTCCCTGTTGGGAAACTTGTCACTGGGAAGTAAGTTTTCTCAGTATGGATAAATTATTTATTGTCTCAATCCTCATGTTCTCGTATACTAAGTTCCTTTACTGTAGGGTGGTCTCCGTGGAGCCATTGTCCAAGCGAGTTGAAGTCACTCTAAGGACATCAAGTGCAGTTGGTGCTCCCAAGTCTGATAGAGATGCTCTAAGTAATTTGACTGTTGGGGATGCCATATATGGCAGAGTCAAGCAAGTTGAACCATATGGTTTGTTTATCACAGTTGATCACACAAACTTGGTATGTAACAAGTCACATTATTACTTTTGAACATGGATAGAATTCACTTCATTATTAAAATTTTAGTCTACATCTTTTTATGTTATTGTAGTTTTATTTTCTAGGTTGGGTTGTGCCATGTTTCAGAGATCTCTGATAATCATGTCCACAATATTGACTCTAGACACAAAGCTGGGGATAGAGTGACGGCAAAATTTTTGAAGGAAAATGCTTGTTCTGTATGACACTGCAGTTTGGCAGTGTTGACAAATATTTTGGAAATATGTGAAATTTTATTAAACCAAAAGGAAAAGAGAGTAATGAAAAATAACTTTGTTTATATGCCTTGTTTTTTTTTCTATTTTATTTTCATGGTTTTTCGTCTCATGGTTTGGACATTAATAAGAATGTTAGACCATGTTATATAAGTGAATTCTAAAAGTTGGTACTTGATTTTCGCATGTCAAATTCTTTCATCATCCTTCCTTTTGAAGCATTACAAATGCTAATGTAGCTTCCAGAATTTCATGAGTGATGACTTTGGGTTTATAGCTTGTGTGCCATTTCTGCTATGTGAGTCTATTACATTCAAACTCTGTTTTTTCAACCTTCTGTCAGGTGGACAAGGAAAGACATCGAATTTCACTTGGGATGAAGAATTCATATTTTAATGATACTACGAGTGCTGAAACAGATACAAGGCTGAGTTCTGGTTATGCAGTGAATGGAGATGCTCTTTCCATAGGTATTGAATCAACTCCTTCACCTGAGAGGAGCTCCCAAGGACGGGAGAATCTAGATGGTGAATCTGTTGATAGGAAAGACCTGTTCCTTGCTGAAGTTGAATCGCAGGCATCCATACCACCATTGGAGGTCCCACTTGATGATACAGAAGATTTGGATATGGGTGATGTAGTTAATCAAGACTCAGGTGATGCCTACCAGTTTAGATACTTCAGATGACAAGAACAAGAAACACGCAGCAAAAAAAGCTAAAAGATTGAGGTACTGTTTGAATCATTTATCTTTCTTTCTTACCTGTTCTTCTTCCGGTTTACTAATTCCTAGAGAGCAATGTTGTCTATTTCATAACTGTCTTCATGTGATACAATCTTTTATGCAGGGAACAAGAAATTAGAGCTGCTGAGGAAAGATTACTGGAAAAAGATATTCCCAGAGATGAAGATGAGTTTGAGAAATTAGTTAGAAGTTCCCCAAATAGCAGCTTTGTCTGGATAAAATACATGGCATTTGTGCTATCTTTGGCTGATGTTGAAAAGGCACGATCGATTGCAGAACGGTAAATTTTTTAAGTTAAATTTTCCTCATCTAAAACAAACAGTGAATTCCGTTTCTGGCAAATGAAGAACTTAGACAAGAAAACATCTTGGTAGTATAAAGATGTAGTTGAAATTTTATCCTTTAACTAAATACTTTGGTCATATTGGTATTTAAGGTCTTGGATGTGAGCTGTTATTTTTATTTTCACTCTCCTGAATTATGTATGCTTCTTGTGAAAGGAAAAATATGTCTGCTTCTTGTGCTTCAATGTGATAGTACAGTCAATATGCTAACAGGACGATAAGATTATAATGGCCTGTTTACCATGTCGCATTGCCAAACATGAAAAGCTTTTTTTTAACAGGTAAGCAATGCATATTGATAAAAGAACAAAAGAAAAATCTAGCACTAAGTTGGTGCTGTTACATTTACATAGTACACAAAAACAAAAAGAAAGGGTTCCTTCTGTCAATTCCTAACCCTGTAGTGAGTCGATGAAATTACCAAGCTATTTTCATCTTTTGACATCCTGAAGGTTACACCAGAAGGGCCAAAAGCCATAAGCATCTAAACTTAATCTTCTTTTCCTTCAAGACATCTTGCATTTCTTTCCTTCCATAATATCCGACAAACACAAGCTGGTACAGTTTTCCAAATCTTTCTCGTGGGTTCCTTAATCCTTCAACCCCCCCCCCCCCCCCCAGACAGTCAGGAGATCCCTCGCTATACGACACATGGTAAAAGGCATCTTGAATAGGTTAAAAATTAATGACAAGATCTGACTTGCCAGAGGACAGTGAAGGAATAAGTGGCTGCAGATTTCTTCATCACGGTTACACATGAAGCACCTGTTGCATAATGAAAACCCTCTTCTCTGTAAGTTTGTTTCGAGTCAGGCAAGCCTCGTGAGCAACCAACCACATAGAACAGCTCCGAAAGCGTTCCTTACATGGAACAATTAAAAGAACCACCTGAGGTGCAAAGTCAAATGCACAACTCATACTTGGCCATGTGGACTGCGATGTTTTTTTATTCTTTGTTGTGCATTAGTGTTCGTAGGTACTATGAGTCGTAAAATGTGATGGAAAATTATGTATGACCTGTTAATTGTGTCTTCATTCTTTTCTCAAGGGCTTTGAGGACAATAAATGTGCGAGAAGAGTTGGAGAAGCTGAATGTTTGGGTTGCCTACTTTAATTTAGAAAACGAGTATGGAAATCTCCCAGAGGTACAACAAAACAATGATAGTGACCCATATTTTATGTTTGTTATAGTTGACTTTGCAATGAGATTCTTTCCAATATTTGCCTCTGAATCCCATATTCTTGGTTACGATCCAGCAAGCTGTTGCAAAAGTATTCCAAAGAGCATTGCAGTATTGTGATCCCAAAAAAGTGCATCTGGTCTTGTTAGGAATGTATGAGAGGACAGAGCAACACAAACTCACAGATGAACTTCTTAACAAGATGGTTAAGAAGTTCAAGCATTCGTGCAAGGTGCTGACACCTAGAAGAATACTTTGGTCGATCCCTATTTAACTTTTGCTAACTCTTTTTGTTCTCTTTGCATTTAGGTTTGGCTCAGGCGGGTTCAGTAGCTATTGAAACAAAGGCAAGATGGATTCCAGTCAGTGGTGAATCGTGCTTTGCTAAGTCTTCCTCCACACAAACATATTAACTTTATTACACAGAGCTATTCTAGAGTTCAAGTGTGGAGTTCCTGACAGGGGTCGCCCTTTGTTTGAGAAAATGCTTCACGAGTATACTTAGAGAACTGATCTGTGGAGCGTTTATCTTGATCAGGTACTGTATTAAACTGCACTTTTATGTGTTAAGATTATTCTTTTTACTGTACATGACTCAAATTTAAATCAAATGAACAGGAGATTCAACTGGGAGATGCAGATGTGAGCCGTGTGTTATTTGAAAGGGCAATTACTCTCAGCCTTCCACCCAAAAAGATGAAGGTGATTATATATTTTCAAGACCCTGGAATATTCGTTAAGATGTTTCTTTCGATTGGTTTTTAAGATGGTGCAGTTTCTAATGGCTTGTGATGTCTGGAGTGCAGTTCCTCGTTAAGAAGTATCTTGAGTATGAAAAGACGCTGGTGATGATGAACGAATGGAGGCTGTGAAAAGGAAATAAATGGAATATGTTGAGAGCAGTCTTGCTTGAATTAAATCCAGCAGTGATCTTGACATGGTTAAGAGTCCTTCATAGTGATGGAGAACAGATTCAGAGATTGCCTTGAGGTTGCAATTTCTGTTTCTCATGCTGTTTTGACGTACAAACACGACTAACAGTGGCAATGATTCAGAGATTGCCTTGAGGTTGCAACTTCTGTTTCTCATGCTGTTTTTGACGTACAAACAGGACTAACGGTGGCAGTGATCTGTTGAAAGTAACGTCAGTTAGGAGACTGAAATGCAAGTTGTGAAACATGCCAGGCAGCAGAGAAGCATGCAGATTTCTGAAAAGTCACTTCAATTTTGTAACTTATGTAAAAGAGTAATTTTTGGAACGCACTGAAAAATGTGGTGTAAAGATGTCAGTTTTATGCAAGAGGAATATGATACAGTGTAGGCGTTTCTGTGTATTATTATCAATATGAATTTTAGCAATGATAATGGACTCATTATATGGAAATATTGACGCTATATTTTTATTTTATTTTGGAATTCCAGTAAGGTGAACCACAGATGATCTCCATGCTATTTGCCATTTCTAAAAGTAAAAAAGCTGATACGCTATAGTGTTTTTCAGCAAGAGGGGAGGCTGTGTTTATCTATGAAATCTTGAAATGGTCCTTTTGATGTTAAAAAAATACGTAAAAGAGAAGCTCATTGTTATTTCCAGTGTTGGTAAAAGCAAAAAGACACAGCCTTTGGAATGCTATTGACTACTACAAGCGTACCCGGCAATTCATTGTTTGGGTTCTGAATGATTCCAAAGAAAAACAAAATTTACACCTCAAGTTAAAAACTGTCCTGTGCAGCTTCATAACCTTCAATGGTCAAAAGTGTACGGTACAAACTTTATAACTACATTTCCAGGTTGAAAATTGAACCGCAAGGTTAGACTTTTGGATTGTGCGGTTGACGCAATTTTTTAAAAAGGGAAATTTTAATATATTATCCGGTTTAGCTATAGCTTTTTGTTTACCAAAATTGACGAAAAAGAATCCAGTCCAGTAATTCTTAATGGTGCACTAGATTAAAACTACTTGGCTGCTTATACATTTAGTGGTCTTGATTACCACTATTTTTTAGGGATTTAATTAAAAAATATTTTATGTGATTTACCTAGATTTGTATTGGTCTTTCTCCCTAAAATATCCTCTTGTTTCACTCCCAAATGCCAATACTGTCATTAACGATCAAGTTAGAGCTTCAAATTTTGATTTTTTTTTATATAATTTGCTGCAATAAAAAACAACCATTATTTGGAATCAACGTACAAAATTAGGTTCTGATCAGCCTACAACTAAAATACATTTTTCATACAACTCAATATAAAATTATAATATAACTTTCATACAAAAAACCAAATCGAGCAAGAACAAAGAATGTATATGATGCAATTTTCATACAGAAAACCAACCCAAAAAGAATGTATAGAACTTATTTACAACTTTCATACAACATTCATATAAATTTAATACAACTACAAACAACGTACCATTTAAAAACAACTTTCACATATTTTGCGTACCAACTAAATACAATATGTCTTTGTATGTATTTTGTATGTCGTGTATTCTTCTTCCTCTTGATTTTGAATTTAAAATTAAACTGATTGGGCTTGCCTGATTCATTTTTGGTTGGAGGATAGGTGATCGTTATGCCTAGCGAGTTGGGTAAAACTCCACCATTAGCAATTGTGGCAGATCCCAACAACTTACTTAGTTCTCATTACAAGCCATTAATAGCCTGTTTGACCAAACTTCTACAATCAATTTATTTTGAAAAACGCATTTCAAAAAGTACTTTGGTGGGAAGCTGATTGACTAATCAATTTGAAAAATACTTTTGAGTACCATTTAGCTAGCGTTTGACCATAGATCCCAACCTTTTTTGAAAAATCTGCTTTGGCGAAAGTTCTTTAAATTTTGAAAATGTGTTTGACCATAGTTTTTTCAAAACATATTTCATTTTTTTTCTTGATTTCAGCTTCTCAAAAACAGCTTCTGCTTCTACTCAAAAACAATTTTTATTCTCCTAAAAAAGGTGCCAAACACCTCAATTTTTTTAAAAATGCACTTCACTTTTGACCTAAGAGAAACTTGGTCAAACATCTTATAAGTCTTCACTCCACCATTAGCAATTGTGGCAGATCCCATCATGCATTTTGGTTATTGTTCTTGAAGACATGCTGATGGATTTAAAGGACGAGTAACTTTCGTTTACAAATTTGAATTGCTTTTTGGTATATTTGAAATAAGAGATTGACGGGTTTGAAATTAATTTTAGGGAGAGAAAATGCTTAAAATTAAATGAGGAAGTATAGGGGATATATTGACAATCAATTTTTCAAAATTTTGCACGGATTTCCCTTCAAATGCGCCGGTCTTTAAATTTTGCCTCTCATATATGTGGTCTTTAATTTTTGCCTTTGCTGTTTATTTAATGAAAATACTTGACATAATTTCTGTAACAGTTTTATCTTCGAAAACTGAACTTTTGCCTCGTTCGGCACAACTTCTGTAGGAATTAGGTTATGCGGCATAAGTTGTGTAGTAATTTTCAGATTATGTTGAGTGTTGAAAGTTTTGCCTTTTCCAGCGTAACTTGTGTGGATGTGATGATACATATACTGAAGCTAAACGCTAACTATGCCGAGCGAAAATTAAATTTATGCCTTTTTTCAGATTACCTTTGCCAATGCTTTAAATTATTACTTGATGATATTAGATGCCCATGTTGATCCAGCAAGCCATGTAGTTCGCTCGGACACGTGTAGTCTGGCACCGAGTGCCGTGTTACGACAAGCTATGGTTCGGGGTGTGACAAAGCTTGGTATAAGAGCAAGGTTCAAGTATCTTAGAAAGTCTATGAAATCATATCCAGTGGGGTCACTTTTTTGTGTGTATGCGCGCCACACATGTAAACAGTTGACCACAAAAACATCTAGGATTGTGTCACTTTTTTCATACTCTAGTTTGTTTAATTAGAGCTATACTTCCAGGAACTCTTTTAACTCATATGTATTTTGTATTGCATATTACAAGCAAGAGGGATGCTACTAATGCTATCCAAGGATGGAATCTAAGGCTCAAGGAGTTGCATTAGGCTCAGTACCCCCAACTTCACCCCTACTAGTTAATGAAAGGCCTGCAGGAGTTCGTGCTACATTTAATACACCTCCCAGTTCAACAGATATGGATGTCAGATGAGTTATTCAGTTGCTTACTCAGATTGTTGCCACTTAGGCTCAGCGTTAAGGGACGACTTTGAATGATGATGCTAGTGAAGGGTCGTCCAGTTCCAGGATAAGAGAGTTTATTCGTATGAAATCCCAGTGTTCACAGGGTCTAACAAGACTAAGGACCCTCAGAACTTTACTGATGAGATGCAGAAGATTCTTTGGGTCATATATGCTACAGAGATATAGGCAAGCCAAAGTTTGCAGCATATCAGCTGAAAGAATACAAATATCGGGTATGAGTAATGGGAATAGTCTCGAGGGGAAAATGAGTCTCCTGCTATTTTGGATGATTTTTTGGATGCATTTATTAAGCACTTTCTACCTCTGGAAGTTAGGGAAGCTAAGACCTTAGAGTTTGAGAGGCTCAAACAAAATAATACGAGTTTCAATGAGTACTATCTTAAGTTTGTCTCGTTGGTCAAGTATGCTCCACATATGATTACAAATATGAGGGACAGAGTTAGACGATTTATGTTGGGTCTCGAGCCTTACTTATTCAGTGATGCCAATATTGCTGCTCAAAATATAGAGATGGCCATCACCAAGATGGTTGCTTTTGTACAGGGTAATGAAGACAGAAAAAAGGAAGAGGAACAATTGTAGAAAGAAAGATAAAGAATTCAGTAAGAGGGAGCCAGACAGTTCTTTAAAAATAGGTCATCAGGACCCGCTCCATCTGCAGCTAGTGCTCCAGCCTCCAAGTTTAGGAATGATGAGAGAAGATAGAACTTCATGGTAGAAGGTTCGCAAACTCAGGCCATTGTACGCTAGAAGATGTATGATAATTCGATCTACAACAAGTGTGGTAAGAGACACACATGTAAGTGTAGTTTGGGCATGGACATCTGTTTTGAGTGTGGATAGCGAGGTCACTATCAGAAGGACTATCCATCAGCGAGACAGGGTACCAGAAGTAATGTGGCTCAGTCCACAAGTTCAGGAGCTCCTCGCAATTCACAAGCCCAGTCAGGGTGTGGTGCAACTAAGTCAGGAAATACAGGCGAAGGTTAGAACAACTTATAAGCATTAGCTCGTTGTCAGGATACAGAGACACATACAAATATTGTCACATGTATATTAACAATTTTCACTTTTGATGTTTATGTCCTTATGTATCCAGGATCCACCTTATCATATGTAACACCATTTATTTGCAAAGAAATTTGAGATAGAGCAAGAAAAGTTGCATGAACCCTGTGAAGTATCCACTCCAGTTGGAGAATCAGTTGTAGCCAGACGTGTGTACTGTTTACTTTTATGCGAGGCATAAAAGCTACTAGAGGTTGTTGAACTCTATTTGGATATTTTATTTTTACAGTCGCCACCTAATTTATTGGGAAATTAGGAAAACCAAGTTAAAATGGTTTATTAAAAAATCAGTGAAAAATCCTTTAAAGACCAGCCTTCGAGGTAAGGGTTCTGGTGATCCCCGGAGAAGGTGTTAGACACCCCGGTGTTAAGAACCCGCAGAATACGGTTGACCTTCGGGTTATATAACATGTTTAATTACAAGTAATTGCCTTAAATAGTGTTTATTTTCCGCAAAATCAAAGCATATCATCTCATTTTGTTTCAAGTTTTGAAAGAAGGTTTTTAAAAGCAAAAAGTTGAATTTCGCTTAGAAAAGTTCATATGGGGTATTTTAGTCAATCGATTTTTGGGCTAAGATACACTCAAAAGTTAATTTGATTAGAATCCTACTAAATTTAGTCCAATGAATTGTCTAATATCCTTACATGTTTGTTTTTTAAAGTCTTTTGAAAAAAAGAAGTATAGTTCCTTCAAGATGATATGCTATAGTTTTTTAATAGAAACATAAAATTTTCCCTTTTTATTATTTCTGAAGGTCTAATCATATTCTACTTTCAAACCAATACTTCAAACATGAGTTTTTAAATTATTCTTCCTTTTTAAAGTAATTTAGTTGGCCCTGGTACAAATTAGTGCTTTTAAAGATGAAAATGGGTTTTTATAAAGTTAGTCATTTCTTTGTTCAAAATCAATTTCAAATCCATATTATTTTTGGCCAAGTTTCTTTATAAAATAAATTGTCTTCTTCTTAAAAAAAACAGTCCGATTTTGTCTTAGTTTTCAAAATAGTCCAAATTATATCAACAATGTCCAAGTTAAAAGCCTTTCAAATATCTTAACTTTAAAGGAAATTATTTTATTCAAATTTTATTTATTAAAATAGAATATTATTTTTGATCTCCTAAAATGGGTTGATTTTGAAAATATTTCGGGGACCTATCCGTGCTAAACGATGTACGTATCATTTGTCTAATACTAAGTCATAACGATTATGGTTCCAATATATTATCAACTATCTTACAATTACATCATTTAAATAAAATACATGAAATTAAAGAGGAGTAAGGCTGTTGGGCCTACCGAGCCCACCAGTTAATCATTTTCACCCATGGTCGTGCCTTAAATGCATTGCTACAACCGGACTCGAAGAAGAAAGATCTGTTGGGCCACTGGCCCAACATAATAAGTGATCGACTAGCCCAAATGGCCCACGTCCAGTCGTGCGAGGAGGAAGAAAAGGGAAAAGGGAGTTATAGAATGCACCCATACTCATCTAATTAAACACATTTTTTCTAAATACTTACACATAAATCAACTGAGAATACACACATAAAAAAAATGCTATTGCAAGGCCCAGATTATAGTTGAAGTGTAAACAACCCACAATTAAACCCATGTAACAGAATGTAAACACAACGAATGGGCTAAGCCCAGTTCAGATAATAGCAATGCACACTTATGAAGAAATATATAGCAAGTGGGACTGGTCCAAAAACACATTAATTTGCCACTTAAGTGATATACAGAAAGGATATCTCTAATATATATAGCTTGTGTACTGAGTATACTTGATATACAGTCTATATACCCTTGTATATATCAAGAACACTTGAAGACAACAGAGGTGGACATAGGTATACACAAATAACAAGAAGTTCCTATTTCCCATTTCTTATACTTCACAACTCTAAAGTTAAGTCCATCAAGGTAGAAGAAATGTACAATTCATAGATTCTTAAGGTTCAAATTGATATATAGCACAGATGGAGGTCTTAAGAAACAAACAGGTTTTGCAGATGAACAAAATTATCGTATCCTAGCATGTTTGGCTCATTCAGATCTTATTAAGGACTTAATCCTTCTTAGTTAAACAAGTAGTAGATGAACTGACTAAACAAGGTAGGGAAAAACTAGATAGACTAGGTTGGGATTAATCAGATTAACATTATTCCCATTTAGAACTATAGGCTTAGTGACATATTGTCACACCCCAACCCAGAGGGGCGTGGCTGACACCTGGTGCCTTACTTTCCCGAGCGTACTCATCTATAATACTGAACATACATGACTCCTATTGCGGATGACAAGGCCGAATCGCATCATATGATGGGGTTCTGTAAGCCAACAAAGCTATCTATAGTGAAGCTGGAGAGACTTAGCTCTTCAACACAAATGGTATCAACCCCCACTATGCTGGTTACAATAACAAAACAATCAAGTCCGACAAGGCGAACTTAACCTCTAAACAACATCTAGGCTTACAAGGTCATACTATACAAACTAGATAACACAAGACATGTCTAGAAGTCTCTAAAGAATGACAATTGTACTGTGGTCGGGACAGGGCCCCGACCAACCCATCAAAATGGTATATAGCTCACAAGTACTGTAGACTCTAGACCTGGCGATTCCAAATAACATGAAGCTTATATATGAAGCTGAACTCTGGTGTACTTACTGATGAGGCATGTCTAGCTATCTTTCAGAACCTGCATGTATGAAATACAACATCCTCGATAAAGGGATGTCAGTACAAATAGATGTACTGAATATGTAAGGCAATACAATAACTGAAAGCGGTATTACTAAATCTAGGTTGAAGAGTCAAAGATAATCTGAATATACAACTTACCTTTCTGTGACTCCTATAACCTGTACAACAGTCTAAAGATAGCCGGCCTTACATAGACTCGGCATGTAAATAACTAAATTGTAAAATAGCCTCGTAGGCAATGGTGTAATAGCCCCGAAGGAAATAGTGACACAGCCCTAAAGGAAATAGTGACACAGCCCTGAAGGAAATAGTGTCATAGCCCCAAAGGCAATATTGTCATAGTTCTAAAGGGAATAGTGTTGCATTAATGTCATAGCCCCAAAGGCGTTGGTGTCATTGCCCCGAAACCAATAGTGTCATATCCCCGAAGGCAATATTGTCATAGCCCCGAAGGCAAGACTAACATAGGTCCGAAGGCAAGTATCCTAATTTGTATATACTTGATATGTTAGCAGCCAATCACAATAAGAGGAGCCTCGAACAATCAAATCTCTACGCTGGCCTTGCCCTTCCGGAGCACTTCGTGGTAATCGAAGTCTAACACGTATATATTAGTTGTTAATATAAGGCTTACACATAACACAAGAACAAAATCCTTAAACACATCAAGACTTACAAAACTAACCCCGGGCCCACGTTATCAAGATCTAAAATTTATTACCCAAAAACCATAAACACATACTAAATATTCATATCCTTAAGTTAATTAGAATCCTAAACTCATTTGGACGTTCAATTGAACAATTTAAGAAAAACTCAAATTCCTGACCCTTGAATTCCCCCCCGATTCAAAACGAATTTCTATAATCAAATTAAAGGCTACAACATGATTATATAAAATATTTCACCACTAATTCATAATATCAAAGTAAATTAATCAATACAACACCCTAAAAATCAAGGATTCAACTCTCTTAATCTCATATGAAAAGCCCTACTTATCTTCCCCAATTCACATGCACACTATATAACCATTAAATCATGAAATCTAATCACAAAGGGTAGAAACCTTACCTCAATAAAGAATTCACCCCCAATCTTCAGAAATCCTCTTATGGCAGCTTTAGGTTCGAGAAAGAATGTTTTTGGGAAAGTGAAATAACCTAAGGAATTAAAAGTTACCTGATTCAGCAATTCTACCCTAGTAGAATCGATTCCGCTAGCGCGGTCTCGCATCCGCGGAAAATGACCTCACTGAGGCGCAGTCACTTGACAACTCGCCCCAGTGCCGAAGTGAACCCGACACCACAGAGCCGCACCCGCCCCTATATGAAAACCCTCTACCGAGGTGGTAACTTATCATTTACCCACTTCCCACTTCTACAAGCCATCCTCCGTAGAGACGGACACACATGAGCGGAAAACAATGCCACCGGGGTGGATACCAGACACCAGTAAAATGGAAACTAAGTCAATCTTCCAACAAACACCTGAAACATTCCCGAGACCCCCCCGACACAAACCAAACATGCTCCCTCAAGGAAAACAGTGCTATGAACTCACTCGCTCTCTCGAATTTCCTATTTAACCGAGCTAAGACATACTTTTCTAAAGAATCGCCCAAAATAGCCAAATATCCAAATTTCACAAATAAGGCCACAAAATACATCTGATTGTCTCGAGAAGTGAACCAATGACTCGACTAAGTCATAAATGACCCTCCAGAACTACCGGAAGCGACGTAACTCAGAAACAAACCCATCTATTCAAAAGTCAACCTTGAGTCAAACTATCCAACTCTAAGGTTCTAATTGTGGTTTTTTATCTGAAACTCATATAAATGGACCTCGGGATTCATGCTACCCATACATGCACATCACAAACCCCACATAGAGTCTATGGGAAGGGTAAAATAGTCAAATAGCAGTATTAGGCTAAAAAAACCGGACGAGTCATTACATAGAGTTTGCAAAAGAGTTATGCAAATCAGAAAGTTTATGACTTAGAGTTCATTGTTGGTGAGCAGATTTTTTTGAAAGATTTCACCCATGAAAGGTGTGGTGATATTTGGGAAGAAGGGAAAGTTGAGCGCTAGGTATATTGGCCTATTTAAATTGTTCAACATATTGGTGAGGCAGACTATGAGTTGGCTTTACTTCATGGCTTTAGGGAGTCCATCACATGTGTTATATTTTTATTCTCAAAAAGTACCATTCGGATATATCTCATGTGATTCAGTAGGATTTAGTGTCTCTTGATCAGGACTAGACTTTGAGGAAAATCCAGTTGCTATTCTTGATAAACAAATTCAAAAGTTGAGGTCCAATGAAATTGCTTTAGTAATATTTCACTGGAGGCATTGTCTGATCGAGTATTCTACTTGGGAGAATGAGTGATACATGCAGAGTAGAATTCCTCAGCTTTTCGGTGATTCAGGCACTTCATTTCTCTTTTATGTTTGAGGACAAACATGTGTTTAAAAGTTGGATTATGCAATGACTGTTAGGTCATTTTAGGTATTTTGATTAATTTCCCGTAAATTACCCTACCCCTAGCTTCATCATGGTATTTTTCTTGTGGGGATGGGTGGAACAATTCTTGAGGCAATCGGGTGATTTAAACATAGGAAAATCTAAATTTAGAAATTTGAAAGTAATAAGTTTGATGGTTCCGTTAGATCAGAATGTGAGTTTTGACTTAGGTTGATTGTTAGAACGAGTCTGAGTGATTTGGGTGTGATTCGGGTAAGATTGTGAATTTTAGAAAAAAATTAATTTTAAAAATGAGTTTTGATTGACTAAAGTCAACATCGAGGTAATGAATCTTTTTTAAAGTTTCATCGATTCCATTAGGACAGGAATATCGTGTATGTCTTAGTCGAGTCATTGGTTCGGTTTCCGAAGGACTCAGGAGTATTTTTGACTTTTGGTTGAAATATAATTTTAAAAGAATTGGAGTTGACCTCGGTCAACATCGGGTCAAGACGATCTCATATTTAGGTGATTTAAAGGGCATTCTAAATGATTTGACTCGAGAGTAAGATTCTAACCTTCATCTAAGTATTTTCCCATAATTTCATCCATTATTTAGTGATTTTTTCCATGCTTGAACTTAAAAATAAAGGGTTTTCCATGGAAATGGATTTTCCAGTAAAATATCAAATTAAAGGTCGATTTATGGTTGGATTTTAATTATTATTGAGATTCGTAACCTTTAGTCAATGGATAAACTGATTTCACGATAATATTCCAGTTTTCCTCTTGGGGGATCGGGGTTGCCTTTTTGAATTTGTTTTTGGATTCAGAAATTAAATATAGCAATATGGGTGTTGTTGGATTCGTCTAACCTCATAGAGTAATATTTTGATTATATTTGACTATTTTGATGCGGTAGATCTTTTGAGAGGCGTAATTCTTGCTCGGATCGAGTTCGGGATCGTTCAGAGGCGTTGAGGAAGGACAAGACTATTCATGAGCTTTGGGCTTCAAATCTAAGGTAAGTTGAGACTTACTAGACTCTTTATGAAGTATTAGTGTTGTCTTAAGTAAATAAGGGGTGTATTGAGGAATTGGGGGTCCCGTACTTGTGAGTTGATGAGGACTTGTATAGGTACCGATGTATTTTCATGGGTAATTAATGAAAATTATATAATCTCGTGATGGG
Organism: Anisodus acutangulus; assembly: GCA_029783415.1. Taxonomy (NCBI): domain Eukaryota; kingdom Viridiplantae; phylum Streptophyta; class Magnoliopsida; order Solanales; family Solanaceae; genus Anisodus; species Anisodus acutangulus. The sequence goes on from CM056498.1 coordinate 15,951,980, forward strand.
GTTATGTATGTTAGACTTCTAGCATTGGAGGTAGTGATAAATCTACTGACTTCGTATAGTTGTTGATTATGTGAGCTTTGATAGCCATGTCTAAGTTATACTTGTGATTGATTCATTATGCATTCATCACTCCACATCTTGTTTAAATTATGAAAAAAAGAATTATACTTGGCATTGAGTTGATATTATGCAATTGAATATTATATGCATTATCCATTTCATACATTTATGATATTATTGACATGATATTGATGCGTCATAAGGAATAATCTGTAAAGACACTATTGGATATGGTACATGGTTGGAGTGATGATGATATGATAAAGTATGAGCTTATACCCGATATGGTCTAGAGGACCTGACATTCCGGGTGAATACATGATATGATAGCCTATTGGATAATACCTAACATGATCTAGATGATCTGGCATTCCGGGCGAGTACATGATATGATAGCCTATTGGCTTATACCCAATGTGATCTGGATGATCTGACATTCCAGGTGAGTATATGGACCTCATGAGTCCTTCACGGGTCACATAAAACCTACTACATAAGTGTGTGTATGCATTATGGTCATGGCATTGCACTACATCTCATATTTACATGATTTGATTGATATGGTTTGGTTGGTTCATGGGTACCTAGGAAGAACATGGTTTATCCTTGACTTGAGGGAAAATTTGTGAATGGTTGAACTTATCGTTGGATTCTTGGGAAGAACCAAATTTAGATTGTTTACTAACTGAACCATGGAGCTTCATGTAGTGTAAAAGCATTTCTCATCTTAATTGTTGGTTTCAATTGTTTACTTGATTCATGGACTTTCTTTTCATCATTTGTTGAAGTGTTTATAACTTGTTGAATTGGTCACTAAAAAAAATTGGAGGTAAATATCAAAAAGACTAACCCTCGCCACCACTTCAATTTAGGGTCGGTCAACGATACTGCTGAGTACAAGTGTTTTCCCATACTTACTCTTGCTACACTTTTTTTATATGCAGGAGTTGTTCCTAGTTTCAATACCAATTGAGTTATTCCAGATTGTTGAGGCATACTTCATGGAGTTCCACGGTGAGCTTCTAGCTGTTCTGTGGAGCTGGAATTCACCTCTATCTTATTTTCTATCTTTATTTTCGATAATGTTTTGTAGTATTCAGACCAATACTATTCATATTGTGGCTCTTGTACTTGTGACTTTCAGATTTTGGGAGATGTATTGCCTTAATATTTTCCGTATGTTCTAGTTTTTGAGACTTATTAGCATCATATTGGATCTTCTTACTTTATTTCCTCTTTTATCGTATTTCACATGATTTGAGTTTTCCTTGGGTTCGCCTTCAGGAAGGGAAGGTGACCTCACATCCTATAGGGATTTTGGATCGTGACATATAATTCTCAACGGTTGTAGTTATACAAGCATCTCCGAGATCTCATACGGATGGATTTAAAAATGCCAAACGTACAACTTAAGATTCAATCACCACTTTTATTTCTAAAAACATCGATTATTTCTCCTATTATTGGATTCTGAAAAGTAGAGCAAAAAATGTTGAATTTATAAATATCATTTTTAGAGGGTTTCTACTTCACATAAATCTTGTAGACCTCTAGCAATAAAGAGAACTATTAGTTAGAAGGATGTATTTTATATTACACATAATGACATTATCGGCATTGTCCATAATTTTTTATTTTTTAAATTGGTTATATTTCTAGTTAGCTAGATTTATTTTTTCATAAAATATTATAGCCAACAAGACTTCACTCTTGATACATTTCATATATGCAAAATATCTATTCTAGCACACTAATAACATATCATTGTGTGTCCCTTGTTGCGAGTACATTCATGTCCATATATGCCCAGAGGTAGGCTATAATTTACTTTCACTAGACTCCGATATAAGTACCTAATTAGTTATAAATGTTGAGGAGTATTGGGCGTGTTTGGGGGTCTCATTAAAACAATTGTGATGAATGTTTAAATGGGTACCGGTGTTGAACTGTGATGATGAGTTTGGAGAATCAGCCTCGAGCTGATTCCAACTGCTGTTTATTTGGGCTTGTTGCCATTATGTGGGCTTGTTGCCATGCTTGCTATTATATGTTTATTCATCACACATGCTTTCGACATGATATCTTGATTTGTACTTGAATTATGTGTTATTGAATTCTTGAAAGCATGTGATATTTATCTCTATACTTGGTTGCATCTCATTGCATCATGATTTCTTACCTTATACTGTCATTTGCATTCATAAACTCATGGTTATGATGATATTGATATGAAAGTGGTATGGAATTATTATGGGTCAAAGAGACCGGAAAGGTAAGAGCTTTATGAGATTATGACAACATTAAGATTATGATAATGATACGCAGGGAACGGAGTTTCACGCCTACAACAATTATTCAACCAAGAGCTGGGTTTCGTTGAGAAATTCCGGAAGAGTATATAGACTTCACGGGTCCCCCATGTGTGTGCTGTTTCTATAATTTGAATGCATGTATAATGGAAGATGAAAGGTACCTAGTATATGCAGTGTATTCATATCATACATACTTCATTACATTAAGTATCTATTGATCAATTAAGTATTGAATTGATGACTTGATTGATGCATGGATAAATGAGGATAAGAACTGATTATTAAGTACTTGAGCACTACTATTGAAATTGTATGAAATCGGGTAACTCTTATGATAATGAGGTTTTTTGTGAAATAAATGAGGGTGTTACTTCAATGAACTGTTACATGAACTACGTGACTTAAGTGGATTATTGAATTGTTTAGTAAAGTATTTATTTGGTGTCAACTCGATATTTATCTCTTTTTTTAATCTTCCGTCATTATCGGCCTATAATGCCTACGGGGGTACGTTGTGTACTCATACTACACTTGTTGTGTTCTTTTGTATGCAGATTATATTCCATCTACCAGTTCAGGACCGCGTGGTTGAGTCCAAGAAGGTTGATTTCAGCATTCAGTGTGAGGATACTACTATCGTCATGCCCCAGGATGTTCTATCTTTTATTTTGTCTTTTACTTTCATTCGAGAGACATGTACAGACTTTTAGACTTGTTCTATTTCAGTTGGCTGATGTATTATGACAGTGAGCTCTTGTATTATTGACCAGAACTTTAGGGGTTTCATTTGACTTTCAAAATATGTTCCGCGTATTTATATCATGATAGACAAGTTTATAAGTATTTTGTTATATTTCCACATTTATTCTTACATCTTGTTAATTGGGATTCGGTGTGGTTCGCCTACCAGTGGAAAGTGTAGGTGCCACCACGATTCTTAAAAATGGTTGTGACAAAGTTGGTATCAGAGCTTTAGGTTAAATGGTCTTAAATACAAAAAAAATGTCTAGTAGAGTCTTGAGGATCGATACTGAGATGTCCGTACTTATCTTCGAGAGGCTATGGGACATCTAGGAAATTTCATTTCCTTCATTCTTTTCGTGCTAAGTTGAATTAAATTGGTATATGACATTTGGTCCTATTTTTCTAAAGATGGTGAAGACTCATGCTGATGTAGCGAGAGAGGAGACACCAACACCTACACATGCGGTGCGCGATCGTGGTCGAGGCCATGGTAGTGACTGAGGTGCTGCATCAGTCAGAGGTGGAGCACATAAATTCGGACAAGCTCGTGCTAGCTCAGTTTTCCCTGCGTTGTATATTGAGCCTCATGATGAGTTGCTTGATGAGGAGATGGGGCCAGCCTAGGATCAACCCAGATTAATAGCTACTCCGGTTCTACATGACACATTTGTCAGATTGTTGAGTGTTCTAAATGGTTTTACCCAGGTGGGCGTGCATCCGACTACTCTGAGTGGGTCACACACCCGAGTAGGAGAATGAGAGGCTCCAGAGTTTCATACTCTAGGGGTTCAGCCAACTGCAATGTCGGATACCTGTATTGATGAGATTCTAACACCTGAGTATGGTCCCTGGCCGATTGCAGAGATTACTATAACTCGCGATGAGCGGAGGATATGGGAGCACTTTTCCAACATGTAGCCTCCCATATTCTCTGGACAACCTGAGGAGGATGGGTATGAGTTTATTATTAGCTGCCATGTGATGTTGCACACCTTGGGTATCATCGAGTCGCACATGTTTTTTTTGTTGCTCTTCAGTTTATGGGGGAGCGAAACAATGGTGGAGGGCTTATGTTGATTATCGACCGGCAGGGTCGCCTCTACTATCTTGGGTTAGGTTTTATCGGATCTTTCTAGAGAAGTATGTACCTCTTAGCTAACATCTGAGCAAGAGTAATGAGTTTCAGAGGATCGATCAGAGAGGCACAATTGTTGATTATGAGACTCGCTTCTACGCCTTATCGCGCTACGCAGGGCCGTTGCTATCTATAGAGGCAGAGAGAGAGTCAGATGCTTTGTGAGAGGGTTGAGTATTCCTTTTTAGTTGGCTACATTATAGTTGGTAGCTACTGGGGCTTCATTCGAGACAGTGGCTGAGTATGTTAGAATGATTGAGTCTGTTAGGAACAAGCTGGCTAGACATGAATCCTATAAGAGGATGCGCCGATATGGATAGTACAGTAGGTCTACTTCTCATGGTTATGGGCAACATGGTAGATTCCAGCATTCGCAGTCTAGTCGCCCGGTTTAGGCAGCCTTCCAGATTACAGATGGTACTTCTACTGGATAGAGCGGTTATAGTGGGGGCCAGTTGTCTAGGGGCACTCAGTCTCGGTATTCTTACCGGGGAGGTCACTCAGGTTGTTCTATCTCTATTCAGTAGCCCTTGGCGGCTAGGACTTGTTATAGTTGTGGATAGGTTGGACACTTCAGGAGAGATTGTCCCAGGCTTAGATTGTTTGGATCTCAGACACCCAGGACCCCAAGACAACCATCTAGGAGTGGTGGACAGTCTAGCAGAGGTGGTTCCCAGTCAGGCCGTGATGGCCATCAGACTAGCCGTGGTGGATCTCAGATGGGTAGAGATGGAGCTTGTTCTGGTTGAGGTGGCCAGTAGGGTACTCAGTCCAATGGAGTAAGTACTTATTTTTATGATTTCTCGGGTAGACCAGGGCTGAGGCATCATGTGTGGTTAGGATATGTCCGCATATTTGTTTGGTGATATGGATATATGGTGTGATATACTTTATGTCCCTATTCGTGTGTCTACACTGATATGTGATTCTTTGGTTATAGATCGAGTCTATTGACATTATGTGGTTACTTTTATGGGTTATGATACTTGGTCATATTATACATGGTTGATTTTGACATTATTGGGGGGGATCGATTAGTTATCACCATACCATGTAATTCTGTACTTTCATGCCAATATAGTCACTCCAGCGATGCCTGGTTTTCCTAGGTTAGAGTGGAGAGGCACTCCCAGCCCTGTTCCTAAGAAGATTGTTTATTTCATTTAGGCTAGGAAGTTGGTAGATAAGGGTTGTTTGGCATACATAGCTCATATTCAGGATATGAGCGTGGAGACTGCATCTCTTAAGTCAGTTCCAGTAGTTAGTGAGTTTGTCGAGGTCTTTCTGTCAGATTTACCAGGTATTCTGCCAGATAGAGATATTGACTTCTGCATATATCTCAATCTGGGTACTCGACCCATTTTTTCATTCCCCGGGCATAACACAACACTCGGTGTCTAACTGCATGTGACCGAGCAAACCACATGACTTGCTGAATCAACATGGGCATCAAGATTAGGAAATAATGATTTATAACATGTAAAAATGAATACTTTAATTATAGTCTGAAAATATAATTGCGGAAATAATCTGAAAATGTAATAAGTTTGAACAACTGACATGACATGCTAGACTAGTCTATGAAACCTCTGAACATGAGTCTGACTACTAAAACTGTTTTGAACAGGACAAGGCCCTAGTATACCTTTACTGCATAACATGATATATAAAATAAATAAACTAACACCCCCAAATAAGATAGGGCTCACCAATAGTTGAGATGGTAGAAAGACTAACAAACTGATCCGTCGTCCTGAGACTCTGTACCTGCATCGTGAAATGTAGGCCTCAGGCAAAAGGGATGTAATTACATTTGAATTGTACTGTATGTAAAGAAATTGAATAAGCAGACACATGAAATAATAGGGACATGAAACTAAAACTGAAACTGAACATGAACATGAATGTAATAGCATATGTAAAATATGTAAACTATATATCTGTGGGGAGAGAAATAGTAAAATCGACAACATGAAATCACCATGTGGGTATGTGGAGTCTTGTACCTGGCCCGACCAGCAGAGCGCTCCCATACCTTGCCGGTGTATGAGACATGAACATGACATGAAAAGATCCAATCAATAATCTGAAAGTATCGTCCTCTGGGCGGAGCAACCCTTATCCTATGGTGGAATACATAGTTTTAGACTTTAAGAGCCTTCTCGATAATCTATGCTACTCCCAAAACATGTACTTGAAAGTAGTTGGCTTGTAAGCCCATAAATTTCATGAAAATAACTTGTAAAACATGGTTTTCAATTATGGTTTAACATGTGAATAAATATATCATATAACTTGCATAAATCATGAAAAACATGTATAATTTCTTGAAAACTGAGTAATAATAATTATAACTTGTATTTCAAGAAGTCATGAGATTCAAAGCATGCGTTCATGGATTACAGACAGGTTCATGACAATCATAATGACCTATCATGAATACAATTGATGACTTGTAATATAGACATGACGTATAATAATATTACATGTATTAGGGTCATCATGATAATGTAACAAAAGCCTAAACTTATGAAGAATTCGTGTTTCATGGAAAAATGTAGCTTGGTAAAGGACATGGATATTCCCACACGTGGATAGAAACTCTACATACCTGTAATCTCTCCTAGCAAACGAACTATGTTGATTTCTGACAAAGCATGCTCCAAACTGTAGCTTGAATCACTTGTGAAGGATTTCATTGTTAATCCTATGTTTTACTTAGAGAATTATGTCACTAATCATGATTTAATGCTAGAATTATTAAGGAATAATTAGGAGCGAACTTACCTTGTTGTGCGAAGGTAACCATACACCCTCCAGCGAGGACAACTAAAAAAATTCTCTCTAAACTAAACCCTAGCCACCATTAAAACCTAACTCGCTGCCAGCCACTATGGCCACTTCGACTGGTGGACAACCTCCACTGGGGACTGGTCCACCTCCAACCCATCCTCCAGTATACGATACCAATTTTCCACCCCTTAAACCATCAACAAACAACGTTAGTAGTACAAATACAAGTACTACTCAACCCAAAACCGAGCCTACTGTTTTGCCTACCGAATTACCTAATCAACCTAAATATGCCAATCTATTGAAACTAAATAATGCAGTTCAAAGTACCCCACCGATTACTATTCCATCCAAAACTATTATGTTTGTGGATGGAGAGCCATATATTGCATGGAATAATTTAAAAGTTCAGCAGATGATAATTAAGGAGGATTTATAATTTGTAGTCCTTGGTAAGTTCTCATATGACATCATAGACATTAAGGATTTAAGAAACATAGTTCCAACTCAATGTGGAATCAAAGGCAAAGCTACAATAGGACTATTTGAGGAAAGATACATCTTAATTCGATTGTCACTCTTGGAGTATTATGTGAGGATGATGTCCACCTCCGCTTACTATCTGAAGGTACATGATAGATATTGTCATATGAGGCCTTCGATTTGGGACTCTTGGTTAAGTCCAGAGCAGGAAACTTCAGTAGTAGTGGCATAGATTAGGTTTCCAGAACTTCCTCCTAATTTCTTTGCAAGAGTGGCTATTTTCTCAATGGCCTCTGTAGTAGGAAAACCATTGACAATAGATTTAGCAACAACAAATAGAACCAGACCTAGTTGTGCAAAAGTGAAGGTACAAATTGATTTACTAGCAGATCATCCAAACAGAATCAATATTACAGACGTAGATGAGGCAATTGGTAAAAGTAAATCAAAGTGGATTAAGATTAATTATGATTACCTTCCCAAATATTGCAAATATTGCAAGCTTAAAGTCCATGGTAAAGTTGAGTGTAGGGCTTTAAATCTAGACCTGCAGAAGAAATTCAGAGAGGAGATGAGGAAGAATCAAGCAGAAGAATTTTTGTTTAGAAGGGATTAGAATTATCAAGGGAAAAATAGAATGGATGTTGAGAAGAAATAACAAATGCATTAAAGACAAATCTGGAGTCGTAATAGCAGAAGTGGGAAAGGAAAAAAATACAAAAGAAGGGGGGACAATGGAAATCAACAATGCCTTTGAGGTGTTTTACAAGGAAGCTGAAGAGAAGGAGGCAAGTGATACAACAACTGAGCAAAGAATGAAACCTGTAGATAAAGAAAAGGAAGAAGTAAGCACCAGGGAATGGATTCAAAAAGTTTCCATAATAATAAAACTCCATAGCATAAAAAGCAAAACGAAGATAACGATGAAAGAGAAAAGGAACAACAAGAAAGGAGCAATACAAATAGTGAAAAGGGGGTTATTTTTTAGAAGCAGGGGTACAAAATACAAGCACTGAGGAAGTAGCAGGGGACAATACAGAAGATAAAAACAATCAACTGGAAGCAAAGAATAAGGGCAAGGAACAATATACAGAAGAAGGAAAATAAGATGAGAAAACAAGACAAAGGAAAAATTGGAATGAAAATCAAACACCAATAAGTAAAATAAGGCAAGGGAAAGAAAATGAGAAAGGTACCTGCAGTCCAAGAAGTATCAATAAGGAACAAAGTAGCATGGACACAGAACAAGAATATCCAAGAGATGATACTGCTATTAAATGGGATACAGGGCAATAGAAGGAAGTGATAGTAGAATTGCACAAAAAGATAGTCAAAACAACAACACTAAGGTTTCACAAAAAAAAAAAAAAGAACAGTAACAACAAAACATGTAATTAGTTATCCAATTGAAAGAAAAAAACAAGGAGAGCAAAATCACATATATGGGAAGAGATATTGATGGACAATCCTTGGAGAAAAATTTTCAGGAGGGAATGAGAAAATGGGATATTTCTCCAAAATTTCACAAAGGGTCAGGAAATGGCAAAAAGAAAACACATAGAGAAGCTAGTGTCCCACCTAGGACAAGATATCAAATTAGAAGTTCTTATAATAAACCTATTTTTTTATAATGAATGCTATGATTTGGAACATTACATCTATGAATACTATGAAAGCTTTTCAAAGATTAACTAATGTCATTTTGGTTTTATTGGTTTATTAGAGCCTTTTCAAGACCCTAACAAGATAGAAGGATATAGAAGGAGACTGAATATGCACACTGCGTTGGTGAATACATTTGGGAAGATTTGTTTATTTATTGATGAAATATTTGAGGTTCAAGTACTGCTGGATCATATACAACATCTGACTATCAAAACTAAGAGTCAAGGAATGCAAGCAGAATTGATAGTGACTGTTGTGTATGATAAATGTACACACGATGAGAGATTGGAACTGTGGGATAGTTTAGAAGGTATGGCAAGCAGTATAGACAAACCATGGATGGTCGGAGGATATTTTAATGTTATTACATATGAAGAAAAGAAGTATGAGGGCCCACCGCTTAGTGTAAATGAGGTGCATGATTTTATATCATGTATACAAAATTGTGTTTTTCATGATTTGGGTTTAAAAGGAAGTATCTACACATAGTGTAATGGGAAAAGCGGGGAAGACTATATTTTCAAAAGGCTGGACAGATTTTTAGGGAATCAGACCCTTCAAGATGTGTATCCAAATATTGAAGTTCAGCATCTCATCAGAACAATGTCTGACCATGTTCCACTTCTTATTACTTATCAAGGAAGGTCAAATCCAATAAAGAAGCCTTTTAAGTTTTTGAATTTCTCGGTTAAACATGAATCTTTTGGATGTTGTGAATGCAAATTGGCAAGCTGATTTTATGGCTAACCCCTTCATTTTTTTTTCATCACAAATTGAAGAAAGTGAAGGATGCTTTGGTCCAATAGAGTAAGAACACCTTTGGGAATATTTTCCAAGAAATTCAAGCATTAGAAGATGTGATAAAAGTGCATGAGGTACAATTTGAATTACATCATACACCTTATAACAGTGAGATATTACACAAATTCCAAGCTAATTTAAACAAATATTTGCATTTGGAGGAGCAATTTTAGAAACAAAAGGCAGGAATGCAGTGGTTTAAGGATGAGGATAGAAATACAAAATTCTTTCATGAATATGTGCAGGAAAGGATAAAGAGGCTTCAATTAAGGATAATTCATGATGCTGGGGGAAACTGGATAGAAGAGGAGGAAGGAATAACAGCAGAGGGAATAAATTTTTTCAGAGATCAATTTTCAAAGGAAACTGATCCTAATAATTTTGAAATTCTAGATCATGTGCCATGTATGATTTCAAAAGATCAGAATACTAAGATCACAACCATACCAACAGATGAAGAAGTGAGGAAGATTGTATTTAGTCTGAATGGGAAAAGTGTTGGAGGACCAGATAGTTTTACTGGAATTTTCTTTCGGAAGTGTTGGAACGTCATTGGAGAGTATATTACTAATATGGTGATTGCATTTTTTTGTAGTTCTGAGCTTCCTAGATTCATAACTCATACTAACTTGGTTTTATTACCAAAAAAGGATATTATCAATACCTTTTTTGATATGAGACCTATTAGTTTGAGTAACTTTGTGAATAAGGTTTTCTTAAGACTCATCCATGAAAGAATGATGGAAATTTTTCCAGATTTGATCTCCTTGAATCAAGCAAGATTCGTAAAGGGAAGGAGTATAGTGGTAAATATTTTACTTACTCAAGAAATAGTATCTGATATCAGATTGACAACTAAAATTGCAAATGTGGTGATGCAATTGGACATAGAAAAGGCATATGATAGGGTTTCATGGCTATTCTTAACAAAGGTGATGCGGAAAATGGAGCTTTCACATAAGGTGGTTAATATGGTTTTCAGAATAATCAACAACAATTGGTACTATATACAAATAAATGGCTAGCAACAAGGTTTTTTCCAATCATCTAGAGGAGTGAAACATGGTGATCCTTTATCTACTACCTTATTTATCCTGGTTGCAGAAGTTCTAACTAGAAAGTTGAATTAGCTTCATCAAATTCCATGGGTTTCCTAAACTGAGCCCTAAGGTGAATCATCTGGCATATGCAGATGATATGATTATATTTTCATCTGCTATAGTTCCATCACTTCAACTGATCATGGAGGTACTTGAGAGATACGAGAAGACTTCTGGGAAAATGGTAAATAAGGAAAAAAGCTTTATCTATTTACATAATACTACTAATGATATAAAGGTGATTATGGATGTAGTGACTGGTATAAACAGAAAGTATTTTCCTTTTACATACTTGTGATGTCCAAGAGGAGGACATATTTTTACAATCCTATTCTAACTAAGATCATGAATAGATTACAGTCTTGAAAAGGGAAAATGTTATCCTTTGGGGGCAGGGAAGTTTTGATTAAACATGTTTTGCAGGGAATGCCAATACACTTGTTATCTGCTTCAAATCCTCCTGATGGGGTGATAAGGAAAATGCATAAAATGTTTGCCCAATGTTTTTGAGTAATACAGTGGGAGGAAAGAGCAAACACTGGTCATCTTGGATTCATCATTGTGTTCCAGAAAAAGGAGGACTTGGTTTTAGATCTTTACATGATGTATCCATGGCTTTGTATTGTAAGATCTGGTGGAATTTTAGAACCACTACATATTTATGGAGTGCTTTTATGAGTAACAACTACTTTAAGAAGAGCAATTCTGTAATTGTGTAATGGAAATATAGAACTCAAAATTTGAAGAAAATGTTACAGGCTAGAAATATGGTTGAACATCATATCCGGTGGTAAAGAAAGATGGAAAATTCTCTCTTTTGGTATGACAACTGGACTAGATTAGGAGCTCTGTATTAAGCTTCAGGAAGAGACACTTATGATGATACAATACAAAATACGCAAGAAATGGTCAAGGATAGGGAATGGAATACAAAGAAATTACAACAGGTGCTATCTAGAGACATAGTACAACACATAGTGGATACAATAAAATGACCAAGGGACTGTGGAGTAGAGGATTAACCTTGGTGGATTTTGAGTAATATGGGGAAGTTTTCTATTAAGTCATCTTGGGAATTCTAAGAGTGAGGGGACATGAGAATGAGATATACAAGTTTATGTGGATTAAAGGGCTTCCTTTCAAATATCTTTCTTTATGTGGTGGTGTTGAAAATTTAAGGTGCCAATCGATGAGGTATTGAAGAGGCTACTTATTAATTTAGTATCTAGATGTTGGTGATGTTCAAATCCTATAGAGGAGATAACCCAACATTTTTTTGCTACTAACATGACTTGGTCCTTTTTCTCATCTTTTGGAATTATAAATATTGAAGGCTTATATCTACAACAAATTATAGTGAAATGGTGGAGTCAACCTGTTAATGACAGGCTGAAACCAGTTTTCAAGTTATACCAGTTGTGGTTATGTGAGAATTGTGGAAAAAAAAGGAATGCTTACAAGCATGGAGATAAAAAGTCAGTGGGAAGATGCATATATCAGGTGTACTCCACTATTCAAAGGTTGGTCAAAGTTAGAAATCCATCTATCCAACATATTCCTAATAGGTGGGATGAGCTAATTCAACTATTGGAAGGTTACAGGCTTCATGTAAAGGTTACTAAGATAATTTGGCATCCATCACCTAGGAGTTGGATAATATGCAATACAGATGAAACATCCACGGGGAATCCAGAAAGGGGAGCTTATGGTTTTTGTGTTATAGATGAAGAAGGTGACATCATACATGCTCAAGCAGATGAATTGGGCACATCACAAACACAGAAGCTGAAGCAATAGCAATAGTGGAGGAAATCAAATGGGGTGATTATACATAGATGGATAAAATCATTATCCAAAGAGATTCACTACTAATGTAAAGGATACTAAATGAGGAATGAAAACCACATTGGCACATAATAGGATACATAGATGAAATTAAATAGTTGGAAGGTGGAAAACAGTGCACATATTCACACATGCTAAGAGAGGGAAATAAACTAGCTGATGCACTGGCTAACAAAGCACTTGATACAGGGCCAATACATTGTCAATCATTTATGGGGTTAGATGTAGAGTTAAGGAAGATTATTAACAATGATAAATCTCAGATCCCTTATCTACGAATCACATGCAGATAATTTTGAAGGAATAGAAGAACAAGAGGAGCAAAAAAGTACCTGGGGAAGCAGATATAGAAGCAGGTATGGTGGAAATAGATATGTCATGTGTGTGGAGCTCGCAACAACATAATCAAGGGATAATGCATCAAATTTTGTCAAAATCAAGAGGAGAGAATGAGTAAAACAACAAAATATCATGAAGGCACAAAATGAGAAATCATATCATTACAAAGGTGAAACCTGAAGACTATTTTTTAGGACGTGGTATGCAGCAAAACAACGGCAAATCATCAAAATCTTCAGAATCATCAAGAAATCATCATTAGAGATGGGAATTGTCGCAGATCGAAGGAGCAACCATGGTCGAAGCTTGGAACTAAGACCGACCGACAATAAAATATAAATAAGGAAAATGATTCTTGCATTTAGCCCTTTGCATTTTTACTTTCCTTTTTAGTTTTATTTGGACTGGGCTTTGATTTTGAGCCTTAGTCAATTTATTTTGTGTTGGACCTCTTAATATTTTGCATTATTAATAAAATTCCCATCCGGGCCTAATTAAATTAAAAATAAAAGAGAGAAAAATCTCTTCAAATGGTTTTCTATGAGGTTGAATGAGTTGATGAATGGTTTTTTGGACTAAGTGTTATAACTAAAAGATGGGTATTTTAGACCCCCTATCTCGCAAAACGAGGTCCATAGCGAGGTGTTGTCACGCTCTAGGCTTCGTCGGGCGAGCTCCCTTGTACACTTTACACTTAGATGAATTTTGATAAAAAATGCATTTTGGACATTCCACCTCACTGGGTGAGGTCTATAGCGAGGTGTTGTCTAGCTCTGGGCTTCGCGTGAGCGAGCTCCCTTGTCCATTTTACACTTAGAAGAATTTTTACATTTTTCGACGGTACTGACATCATCTCAGTAAAATAGTCGTAATGCCTATCAAAGAGCTCCACCATATATGGATGGAAAGGTATGTCAAAGGGATACAACTTTCATGACAAAGATTTCCCAAATTTGATATGGAATATTCTAAATGCTCGCTTGAAGTGAGGCCTTGTGCAAACTCACTTGAAAACATGGCCTGTAGAGTAGCTTCCGACTATGCTTTGCCAAAAGACTCTTATTATAACTTGACTAGTTTTCAAAACAGTTCCTAATCTCTTCATCTTAGTTCCATTATGTTTCTATTATATGGGTTAAACCTTAGTACGAAAGTACGAGATGTTACAATATCTCCACCCTTGGGATCATTCGTCCTCGAATGATGGTTCATGGTAGTATAACTAACTCTGGAATTTTACAAGAATTTCGGTAGGGTTTTCTCTGTAAATAGGACTATCCCAAAAATTTTCAAACACCTGCAAGCTAATCGGAGCACAACACAAGCCTCATAGGGCATTTTAATACACATGGTATTACATTACATAGTAACTGAAGCATGAACGTGGCTAACATGAGTACTGAAATGGCTTAAATACATGAATACCAACTATCATGAATATCGGTATGACATGAACACATGGATATTGAACTGAATGAATAAATGAATACTATATGTGGGATTTGGAAAAGAATTCGTAGGCACGAATGACATGAGTACTGGAACATAAGAATGAATATGACATGATTACATGGACGTGAAGAGCATAACATGCGACATAAATACATAAAGACTGAATGACATGGATACATGAGTGCTAAACTGACATGAGATATGAATACATATAATTATGGATATCATAACATGATATCTTAATGTCGAAAACATGATTGTTACAACATGAGATTTGAATGATGATCACAGATGGGACCTTAACACTGACTGACTTAAAGTCTAAATACTTGAGGTAGTTACCTTAGACATTTTCTACTTGTCCATCAATAAGTGCGGATATTTGGGCTTCATGTCCTATTTGTATTCCCTTGTAGTCCCCTTCACATTTTGGTTCCTTTACAACACTTTCTGTAATGACCCGATTGGTCATTTAGACATTTTACCTTTTTACCCCTGTTGACCCTTCCCATAGTATCGTTAGAGTGTATTAAACTTTCGGGGATGGGTAGAGCAATTCCCGAGACATTCAGAGGAGTTTTTGATAATGAAAATGATGTTTTAGAAATCCATAAGTTAAGAAATGAAGAAGTTTGAACAAAGTGAACATCGAGGGAAAATGCATCCCTTTTGAAGTTTTGTCAATTTTATTAGCTCCAGAATGTGATTTATGACTTATTTGAGTTGTTGGTTCAGTTCCCCAGGTGGTCGGGCGAGATTTTCTATGACTTTTGTGAAATAGAACATTAAAGTGAGAAACGTTTGACCAATAGTTGACCTTTAGGTAAACAAACCTTTTCTGAAAATCCCTCAATTCCATGAGGTCTTGATGGTTGATTGTGACTTTGTGAGATGTTCAGTTTGGTTCCCAAGGCACTCAAGAGCTTTTTGAGTTATTGGTTGGAAAGTTGGTCATGGGCCATTGGGGGTTGACTCGGTCAAATAGACCTTCGTTGGAAATTCTGAGACCACGAGTGAGTTCACAGCTTATTTTTATATGTGAATGCATGTCTGGTTGGTGTCTGAGAGGTCTCGAGTGATTGTCAAATTTTGGGGTTGAGTTTGTGAAAACCAGTAGTTTTCTTCTGTGTCTGCCGTAGCGGTACCAGAAGCATTGTAGCGGACTCGCCACAACGTGGCCTGATCTGCTCTGGTGAGTTGTGGGGAGTTATGTTGAGTCACCGTAGCGGACAAGAATCCACTGTGGCGGACTTGTGGTAGCGAGTAGTAGGTCGCTGGCGCAGGCCTGCTGTAGCAGACCAGTGACCGCTGCAGCGGACATCGGGGACCAAATCCTATTTAATGCCCTAGTTAAAACCCTTCATTTCCTATCACTTCATTTATCATTCCTAAGAATCTTTGAGGAGAATTGAAGGAGTTCTTGGCTGATTTCTCTCGTGGGTAAGTTCCCTAACTTAGAATTCATTCATTTACCTTTCCTAAACTTGAATCCATGCTAGAAGTCCTATAAAACTTAAAAAGGAAGATGAGTTTTGACGTCTATTTCACTATTTGAGTTTTACCTTTTCTAAACGAAAATTGTAGGTGGATTTGACTAATCTAAGTATGGATTTTATGATTTAGCAATTAATAGCCTTGAATCTTCCATTTAGGTTGATGAATTGAAAGTTTGAAAGTTAGGGTTTATACCAAATTGGGGTTTTGACTTGAATAATGAAATTATCCTACTTTTGAGTTAGTTTAGCAATTGAATAGTAGAATTAGACTTCTAGAATGTTGGATTACCAATTTCACTTTTGAATTACCCGTTTTACCCTTATGGGCCCATTTCCCCTTTTTCCATAGTTAGTTTTGATTCAAAGGATATGATAGCAATATGGGTATTGTAATTCCTTCTTTCTATTTAGAATTAGTTTATGGATAGACTTCGAGTACTTGGAGGCTATTCGAAAAGGCAAGGTGAAGGTGTAATTGTTTGTGGCTCCCGCTCGGCTACTTGGTAGGTTACGACTTACCTTATGGTTAGACTCCGATTAGAAAAGCATATGTAGTGTTAGTAATTGTTGGAGAAAGCATATTATGCCTTTGAGTATGAAGTTGGGATGGAATACTTAGGTTGGTACTATTGCTTGATTGTGGTTGGTTGCCTTACTTAATCTAGTCGCTTGTCGCCACGTGTATGATACTAGACTTGACCGTCTACAGATGAAGGATTGATTCATTCTTGACATGATGTTATGTATCCATGCGTGGTACGATTAACTTGATATATTCCCATTGGTGTTGATATATTCTGATTGGCATTTGATATCATTCATACAATCAATATTATGCATTTATATCGGGGTGCGCGCCATAATATATACACATATATTGGATCAGGTTGCATGTTACGCAACATATAATTATATTGGATCAGGCTGTGTGCTACAATAGGTACATGGACTTCGCGGGTCCCCCATGGGTCATAACTCTCAAGACATAGAGGTATTCTGCTCGGAGCCTGTGTGTATCACTGCATTACATATGCATTCATAATCACATATTCATAATTATTGGATTTGGACTTTGTATTTGTAATTGTGATGCTATTCTTGCACTGTGTAATCTTTATATTTGATTGTGAGCATGCTATCTTACATTCTCTTACTTTATATATGTTATCTAATTATTGTCGGCCTATGATACTTACCGATACATGGTGTTTGTACTGATATTACCTTGTTTCATTCTTTCATGAGTGCATAGTATAGAGTCTACCTCCTCTCCTCGTGACTGAGTCCTGAGGCTTTGCTGATGAGCATCTAGGGTGAGCACTTGGATGGATATATAGACCGAATGCTCCTCTTTATTTATTATCTTATTATCTTATTTTCTATTTCGAGACAGTATCGTACTTTTCAGACATTGTATTAGTATTCAGACATATAATATGTAGTAGTGGCTCTTGTACGGCCTTAGACCAGATTCCTTAGGATTGTTGTATTACTTCCGCACTATTCCTTTATCTATCCTAGACTTATATATATATTTGGTGGTTTGCATTTTACTTTATTTTGTTTGAACTGTGACTAAGGGATGAGTTCACCTACCAGGTTGGAAAAGGGTAGGTGCCCGTGCGTTCTCTAATTTGGGATGTTATAAGTTGGTATTAGAGACATATGTTATCTGGTCTATAAGTACAAGAACATGTCTAGTAGAGCTTGCGGATCGGTATGATGAGCACCATACTTATTTGCGAGAGGCTAAGAGACATTTATGAAACTTCAATTTCTTCATTCTTTCATTCTACTTTATTCAAACTAGTATCTAGAACATTCGAATTGATATTTTAACTTCTTCTTCCTATTCTATCATCGATGGTGGTAACACTTTCTTAAATTCATGCGTGAGTGGTTTAATATGATGTCGCATGATAGGTTATGAGTTATGCTACCATGATACGAGCGCGTGACCAAGTTTAGTCTCTAGGGATGATTTGAGGGTACGGTTGATTGGGGTTATGTTTGTGACTATTTATTTCAGTGGCATCTTTGGAAAATAGGAGTGACAATTTAGAAACGCAAGAGAAAGAAGTTGGATGGATCAATCTCCGTTTTATGAAGGGAAACATTAGTATATGATGTGTTTGTTGCAATAAGTTGCAAGGTGTACATGGGCAGGTGTCGTATAGGCTATGAAATATTGAGTTGTTTTTTATTTGACAGTATTGTGATAGCAGAGTAGAATTAATGGTTGTGAGTTATTTAGGGAATGGTTTTTTGATCGAAATCAGGTGGTAGTGTTACTTATGCTGAGTGAAGCTTAGTGGAATAGACAGTCGCATTTCTTCACCTAGAAAGTGTGTTCGTGGGTTCATTTGGCATTTTTGAGGTTAGTGATAATAGGGTATTATTGAAACCAAAAGATTATTGATTTGTGAGTATTTCATAGTTATTTAGTATTGAGTGAGTGTGAAATTCGTATATGTGTTGGTATATTGGACTCATCGTAAGATAATGAGAGTCAGTGATCGACTAATAGGAATAACTCTTGCACTGAACAAGTGTGGATGTATATCTGATGGATTATCGAATGTTGCATCTAGTTTTTGGATGAGATTTGTGGGCATTGGTATGTAAAAGTTAATACTTGCGAAGGTTTGACATATCAAAGATGTTTTACTTGAGGTGTGCTTGATGTGGGAATACTTCAATGTCATTCGAATTTATTATGATAGTCTTGTGATGAGGGTGTATCAATGATGAGCCGATGATTCAGTAACAGAAGAGTTCATAGGTTGGAATCTTGAAGACAAACTTAGAATTGAGAGGGCAGAGACCATGGTAATGTTGTGAAAAGAATTTGATAAAAGACAACGATGTGAAAGGTGCTCCTTGGTAATGAGGTCAGAGGTGGTAGGAATTTATACAAGGTTCATATGAGGAGTTTTCTTTCCATTTTACGGTATTGAATCGTACTGAAGAGAATTCAAATTGTTCAAGCTTGGTGACAAAATATTAAACTGGTAAAGTATTCATCTGATAGGAGCGCGGAGCATGCTAAGTTTGTTAATTCATGGGATTATGAAGTGCTAAGTGGAGTGCAATAGGATGGCATTGCAGTGATGGAGTAAGACGAGTGGTATGTGAACTCTCTACATAATTAGCTAATGAGGATGCATCTAGCGATGGAAAAGTGAGAAGATTTAATTACTTAAGGAGTTATCGGTGGTTACTTTTAATTTTGGATAGGGGATGCGTGCATTGTACTTATTGCTTTGGGCTAGGCAAGTTTCCACAATTGATAGCGATGTGATTTTCTGAAGTTTACAGGTTGAAGAAGATAACTACATGATTTGTTAAAGGCATTCTAGATCGGCAAGACAAGGCTCTGGTTTTTCTCGGGCAAGCATCATTTAAGGACCCTTGAGTGAGGTGTCAGTCGATAAGGATATTTAAAGTGATAGATCAATGGTAGATATTAAATGTCTTGAGTTTTGAAGTACATTTTAGAAACTGAAGTAAGGATCAATAATAATGGTTGAAACTAAGAAAAGTGAATTCACTATAGTACCTTGTGTATAAATATTTGGTTGATGGACTTGTAAAGCCAAGGTAGAAGAAGGATTCATCAGTTAAGTAATCATATGCAATGATGATCGTATGGAACCGTATGGGAGTGTTAGTAGAACTTTGTGAATGATATGTGAGATTGCCCTGCCAGTTATGGACCTGCAGTGATGGTTTTGAATATTACATCAGTGATAATGGATCTTGTTGGGGGTAATAGAGGTTGATAAGTATTTTTGATGTGAGAAAGTTTCATGAAGGATTATTCATATGATGCTTCTTATTTGGATAAGTATCATGTTTTGAGATTCCTGTGACGCAAGGAAAAGTTTTGGTTGTTCAAATTTGTGGTTTACTACTATCTCCAGGATTTACTCAGCTATTTTGTAAGATTTATGATATATCGATACACTCCCGAGTGGGTTTGAGTGATTTTCGATCGATAGTGGCGAATGTGATTTTGGATGAAATATGGAAATTGAGAAATTAAGATAATTTGGAATAAGTAAGGTGATTTTTTGAGATAGGATTTGATTTGGATTTAGAACAATGGAAATTCTTGGGTTAGATGTAGTTTATGGTCGCATTATTTTCACATCTTTCAGACCGAGTGAAATTATTTGATGAGGCTGGTAAATAGTAAGATATGAGAAATAGAGGTTCGACAAGGTGTCCAAAGTGTGGGTGAGTTAAGAGAGCGTATAAAGAAGATTTGATGTATTTAGAGTTCATGGGGTCCTATCAGACTTCCATATCGAGTGGATGTTGAGAAACATGAAGGTTACAATCAAAGGTATAGATCGTCGATACTAAGTTGATGAATTGGATGGAATCCAACCTTTGGGTCTGTGGGTGATGGCACATGATTGATTACTCATGCGAAAGAGGATGAAATAGGTCACCGCATGCTTATGGGAAGCCTCACAGTTATATATGGAATTAGTTCGAATGACTATCGATGATTTAAAGATTCAACATTTTCTTCCGAGTCAGTTTGTTCATTTAGGGCTGGGTGGCCTGTGTTTATGTTGCCTACCAGACTTATAGTATTCTAGTAAACCACTGACATGGGTTTCGATGTATTTCAATTTGGAATGAAGGTATGATAGTGTTACCAGTTCTCATTGAAGTTTGCAAGTAGGATTCATGATATTTTTTGGATGGCAATGATTCAGACAGTTCTAATGGTTTACACGGGTACATGGCAATGTATTGAGGAGGTACAAATGGTTATGGGAAGTCTGTAGAGTGATCAATTGATTTTCTACGGATCTGGCACAACAAGGTAAATTAATAGGTATGATGATTTGGCGAATGTAGGAAAATTGGACTTGTGACCTGTGTTTATATGTTTCTAAGGAATTTTTGTGAAATGATGGCCTTGAAAGTTGAGAAGGAAGGCTAGTAGAATCAGACTATATTATCAGTACATATTGGATTTTGGTTGTGGCTACAACTAAATGATGTTGGTGGTTGTCGTGATAGTTGTGAATTCAATCAGACAGGTAAAGAGGTATATTTGTGATCAAATTAGAGAATTTGAGCTTAGTCAGCTCTTACATTCAGGAATCAGCTGTGAAAGAAATTTCGATTAAGAAGGAATGGAGACTTGAGTCGTTTAGCTAAGTTAACGACAACTTGAATGATACAGTGAACAAGCGGTACCATCAGTATATTTTCCTTTTTAGTTCGAGAAAGAACATTTGTTTAATTGGTATCTGATGTAACGACCCGATTAGTTATTTAGGCATTTTACCCTTTTATCCCTGTTGACCCTTCCCCTAGAATCAATAGAGTGTATTCGACTTACAGGGATAGGTGGAGTGATTCCCGAGACTTTCGGAGGAGTTTTGGATAATGAAAATGATGTTTTGGAAATCCTTAAGTTAAGAAATGAAGAAGTTTGACCAAAGTCAATATCAGGGGAAAATGCGTCCTTTTCAAAGTTTTGTCAATTTCATTAGCTCCAGAATGTGATTTATGACTTAGTCGAGTCATTGGTTCAGTTTTTAGGTGACCGGGGGAGATTTTCTATGACTTTTGCAAAATAGAACCTTAAAGTGAGAAATATTTGACCAATAGTTGACTTTTGGATAAACGAACCTTTTCCAAAAATCTATCAATTTCAAGAGGTCTGGATGGTTGATTGTGAGTTCGTGAGATGCTAAATTTGGTTCCCGAGGCACTCATAAGCATTTTGGGTTATTGGTTGGAAAGTTGGTCTTGGGCCATAGTCAATGCATATGATTACGGTATTGAGTGAGTCCGTAGCGTGTTTTTATGTGTGAATGCATGTCTAGTTTGAGTTTGGGAGGTCTCGGGTGATTGTCAGATTTTGGGGTTGAGTTTGTACAAACCAATAATTTTTCTGGTGTCCACCGTAGCGGCACCAGAAGTGTTGTAGCGGACCCACTATGAGAATCCGCTTTGGCGGACTCATGGTAGCGAGTAGTGGGTCACTGGCACGGGCCCGCTGCAGCGGACATCGGGAACCAGATCCAATTTAATGCCCTAGTTAAAACCCTTCATTTCCTATCACTTGATTTATTATTCATAAGCATCTTTGAGGCGAATTGAAGGAGTTCTTGGTTGATATCTCTTATGGGTAAGTTCCCTAACCTAGAATTCATTCCTTTACCTTTCCTAAAGTTGAATCTATACTAGAAATCCTATAGAACTTAAGAAGGAAGATGTGTTTTGATGTCTATTTCACTATTTGAATTTTAGCTTTTATAAATGAGAATTGTTGGTGGATTTAACTAACCTAAGTATGTATTTGATGATGTAGTAACTAATAGGCTTGAATCTTCCATTTAGGTTGATGAATTGAAAGCTTGAAAGTTAGTGTTTATACCAAATTGGGAGTCTTGACTTGAATAATGGAATTGAACTATTTTTGAATTAATTTAGCAATTGAATAGTAGAATTAGACTTCTAGAATGTCGGATTACCAATTTCACATTTGAAATATCCATTTTACCCTTGTGGGCCCATTTTCCCCTTTTTACATTGTTGGTTTTGATTTTTGTATAGGATCCAATATAAGTATTGTTCTTCCTTATTTCTAATTTAGAATTTATTTATGGATAGACTTCGTGTACTTGCAGGCTCTCTGAAAAGGCAAGGCGAAGGTGTGATTGTTCGTGGCTCTCGCTCGGCTACCAGGTAGGTTACGACTTACCTTATGGTTAGACTCTGGTTAGCGAAGCATATGTAGAGTTAGGAATTGTTGGAGAAATCATGCTACACCTAAGTTTGGATGGAATACTTATATTGGTACTATTGCTTGATTGTGGTTGGTGGCCTTACTTGATCTAGTGGCTCATCTCCACGTTTATGATAGTAGACTTGACCGTATATAGAGGAAGGATTGATTCATTCCTGACATGATGTTACGTGTCCATGCATGGCACGATTGACTTGATATATTCCCATTGGTGTTGATATATTCTCATTGGCATTTGACAACATTCATACATTTATGATCATACATTTGGATTGGGTTGCGCGCCGCAACATATACATATATATCGGATCGGGTTTCACGTTCCACAACATATACATATATTGGATCAGGTTGCACATTCCACAACATATACTTATATTGGATCGAGCAATGTGCCACAACAGGTACATGTACTTCACGGATCCCCATGGGTCATAACTCTCGAGACATAGAGTTATTCCGCTCGAAGCGTGTGTGTATCATTGCATTGCATATGCATTCATATTCACATATTCATACTTATTGGATTTTGACTTGGTATTTGTAATTATGATGCTATTCTTGGACTGTGTAATCTTTATATCTGATTGTGAGCATGCTATCTTACAGTCTCTTACTTTATATATGTTATCTAACTGTTGTTGTCCTATGATACTTATCGGTACATAGTGTTTGTACTGATACTATCTTGATGCATTCTTTTATGAGTGAAAAGTACGTGATAGAGTCTACTTCCTCTCCTCGTGACTGAGTCCCGAGGCTTTGCTGATGAGCATCTAGGGTGAGCACTTGGATAGATACGTAGCCTGGATGTTCCTCTTTATTTATTGTCTTATTTGCTATTTCGAGACAGATCATACTTTTCATACATTGTATTAGTATTCATACTTGTAGTATATTGTAGTGGCTCTTGTACGGCCTTAGACCAGATTACTTGGGATTGTTGTATTACTTCCGCACTATTCCTTTATCTATCCTAGACTTATTATGTATATTTGGTGGTTTGCGTTTTACTTTATTTTATTTGAACTGTGATTAAAGGACGGGTTCGCCTACCAGGTGGGAAAGGGTAGGTGCCTGCGCATTCTCCATTTGGGATATGACACTTTCACTAGAGCTACTACCCTAGTCCTCAACTTGTGAACTTGAAGATATTTTATAGGATCTTTGATGGTCTAATAATGGGACCAACTTCTCTTTCTTCTAAAATCACATGAGAACTTTCATTGGCAAAACTTTCTAGAAACACCCAAACGTTAACATGAAACTCTGAATCTCTGCACAACACATTCGCATAGGACTCTTGTGACTCTTAGCCATTTTCAAATGCTACTGAATTAATTTAACTTTTTCAACAGCCTAATGGACCAAATCTGGCCCTAGCAGTTCTGTTTTGCGAACTTCATACCAACTAATAGGGGATCTATGCCTTCGCCCATACAAGGTTTCAAACGGTGCCATCTTGATACTAGCATGATATCTGTATTTAGAAAAATCTCAATGAGAGGCAAATGATCATCTCAATTACCTTTAACGTCAAGGACACATGCGTTCAACATATCTTCGAGTGTCTGGATAGTGCGCTCTGCCTGACATTTGTTTGAGGATGAAAAACAGTACTGAGATGTTATCAAATCCTTTCTGAAAAGACTTCAATTTTTTTTACTTTGAAATGGGAACCTCAAACTGATCCAATAGAAATTGGAGTCCCATAGAATCTGGAACTTTCCTAAATACATAACTTTGGCATAATTTTCTGCTGAATCGGCTTTCGCTTGATACCAATTTGGAGACTTAGCCACAAAATTGGCGTCATTCCACCAATAAATCTTCTAAGGTCATGATGCATTTTTGTGGAGCTTCGGTAGGTAGAGTATTTGAATTTGTATGCCTATGCCATAATCCTCTCATTGTATCTATCTACATCCAGGACGCAAAATTTTCCTTCGTACCTTAGAGTACCATCATTTCCCACTTGTTTGGAAGCCATGTATTTATGTTTTCGAATCTATTCCTTTAGCTGTAATAGATAGGGATCACGAAACTATTTTTCTCTTTTGCTCAACTACTAAGGGGGAATTTGGCTCTGTTCTGTACAATAACTCTACCGTTTTCGGGGTCCAAAAGTTGAACTCCTAGGTTTTCTAAACAATAGACTTCTTTCATCATGATTCTCTTGTCTGCCTCAACATGAGCTAAACTACCCATACTTGATTTCTTTCTGAAATACCTCCTGAAATACTTATAGTAGTGTTGTGTGCTAAGTCTTTGACCAACACCTTGAAGAATAGTGTCTCGGGCACTTTGTGACACATAACTGAGCATGCTATTATAGCTTTTCTGTGATCGCTTAATTGATAATAATTGATCTTGACACAAGTCGATTGACGATCATTCTACTCACTTCGCATTTCTTGTACATACGAGGAACATTCCTTATGGAGACTATCTTATTACACCGTTATTACAAAACTGAGGTTCTTCATATCTCATGCTAACCCTTCGGGATTTCAAATATTCAATTTCACACATTGACAATTTACACATTTATCTCTTTGACCAAATGTTAAGATCTTATATTTTGGGATCCTACTCCCTCATTAGGATCCAACCAACTTTCCTCAACTTCTGCAATTCTTTTGCACTTTATGTCACTGACGGCTCCTCTTTCGACTTACTTCTGAGCGATCTTCGTTACTAGGGAAAACTGAATTACTTACATGCAATGAGAACTAAATTACTTACACTAAATTAAACTAATTACTTAATGACTTAACTTTGCTCACACTGTTAGTCTTAGGGAAAACCCCTTTTGGATAACTCTTAAAGACTATTTCTCTGTAATTTCATCTCTTACTAACTAGCTGATTTTCTGCTCCCACTGTCGCTGTACTCCATGATTATTTTAAACTCTTTGGGTTCTAACACACATTCGGTGAATTCAAACTGCCACTCACTCACCAATGTTAACCTAACTAAGAAAATCAAATCGTACCTGTACTGGTTCTGCCAAAATTACTAATTCACTGTATCTACTCAAAACATACTTATTATTCTCTACTAACCACCTGCTAGCATCATGTTCTCTGGATCTATCATGAATACTAAAGTGAAGCATAAGATTATTTCTAACTTCCCTCATCATCCGACCCTATTCTGCAGTCGTATACTATCTTATCTGAACTATAAACATGTATCAATCTTAGGACAATTATGTCTCTCTTAAATGAAAGATTGAGATATCTAACCCAAACTTCTATACACTTTAAAGTCATGTCAAACTATACACTTATGAGGTAAACACTTAACCACATAACCTTAGAGGGAAATGTCACATCTTATCATCTCATAGTAATATCTACTTTTTGTAGTAACTTACTAACATCATACTCTCTGGTCCTGATCTGAATAAACTTGCACAAATAAAATTCTATTCCCTAAAGTCCAATATCATATGCTCTTGGTTCTCATGCTGTGCATCTTCTCTTCTTAGTCATGTGAATAGGTCGTACATAAACATATTCTGTAATATCACGTCATTTTGCCTCCTAGTTAATTTTCCCTTAGGCTCTTTCCTACTCAAAACTATCATGAGCCGTTCATTCCCATTGTAGCTAACTTTATAACATGTTACCCTATAGGGTCTTAAATATGAGATATCATCCTCACACTTGTAGCTCCATGGTCCAAAAATCCAAATAAACTTATTATGTAAGGTATAGAACATATGTATATTATCATGCAGAAATTGTCCTTAAAATGGTACTATCACCTGGTAAATACATCATGCGCCATTTGGCGAGTCTTGGGTCGTAACCTGGACTTGAAAAAAGTGCAAATATCCCGCTATAGTCATTGTTACTTACACTTTCTTTTAGCACCTATAAGCTCCGTTGTATCCTCACAAGTCAAGTCACATGAATCTCGATACACTGAAAATTGAAAATGTGATAACTACATAATTGAACACTGGTGTACTGAATAACCATAATCCTGCTAATTCAAACATTGTATAGCTAGTAACTGAGGTAAACTGATAACCATAAAATATGATAATTGCATTTGTACTTTCTGATAAGAGTTATGCTTTAGTCTATAGTAACTACAAATTTTGTTCCACTTTTGATATTATCTCAAGTCTCATCTGTTACCAACGTGTATTTCCCGATTATATCCCCAATGGGTAGTCATCCTCACTTGGACGTTGAATTTCCTTCTCATTGTTTGCTCATTCGATACGTTCAGAATTTGATGGAGAGAGAATGTTACTTACTGCTCTAGGCTTCATGGTATGAGTTAGCAGAATTCCTGAAAGTATTACTCTAATTGCACGATCTAGAGTATGAAAAAAGTAAGACAATCCTAAATGTCTTGTTGGTCAACCGTTTATATATGTGACGCGCACATATATATAAAAGTGACCCTACTGGACATGGTTTCATAGACTCCCTAAGACACTTGAACCTAGGCTCTGATACCAAGCTTTGTCACGCCAAAACCATGGCCTAGGCGTAACACCAAACTCGGTGCCTAAATGCATGTGACCGAGTGAACTACATGGCTTGCTGAATCAACATGGGCATCAATATCATTAACATTAATTAAAAATATATAAAATTGAATACTGTAATTATAGTCTAAAAATATAATTGCAGAAGTAATCTTAAAATGTAACAAGTCTTAACAACTGACATGACATGTTAGACTAGTCTATGAAACCTTTGAAAATGAGTCTGACTACTAAAACAAGGCCCTGCTATACCTTTACATGCATAACATGATATGTAAAATAAATAAAGTACCACCCCAAATGAGATGGGGCTCACCAATAGTTGAGATGGTAGAAATTCTAACGAACTGATCCATCGTCCTGTAACTTCGTACCTACACCATGAAGTGCAGGCCCGGGCAAAAGGAATGTAATTACATTTGAATTGTACTGTATGTAAAACAACTGAATGAATAAGCAGACACATGAAATAATAGGGACATGAAACTAAAACTCAAACTGAACATGAACATGAATTTAACAACATGTGTAAAATCTGTGAACTGTATATCTGTGGGGATAGAAGTAGTATAATCGATAACATGAAATCACCACATGGGTATGTAGAGTCTGGTACCTGGACCGACAAGAAGAGCGCCCTCATACCTTGCCGGGGTATGAGACATGAACATGACATAAAATGATCCAATCAATAATCTGAAGGTATCGTCCTCTGGGTGGAGCGACCCTTATCCTATGCTGGCATACATAGTTTTAGGCTATAAGAGCCTTCTTGATAATCTATGCAACTCCCAAAATATGTACTTAAAAGTAGTTGTCTTATAAGCCCATAAATTTCATAAAAATAACTTGTAAAATATGGTTTGCAATTATGGTTTAACAAGTGAATAGATATATCATATAACTTACATAAATCGTGAAAAACATGTATAATTTCATGGAAACTAAGTAATAATAATTATAACTTATATTTCAAGAACTCATGGGATTTAAAGCATGCGTTCATAGATTACGGACAAGTTCATGACAATCATAATGACCTATCATGAATACAATTGATGACTTGTAATATAGACATGACGTATAATAATATTACATGTATTAAGGTTATCATGATAATGAAACAAAACCCTAAACTTATGAAGAATTCATGTTTCATGGAAAAGCGTAGCTTAGGGAAGGATATGGATATTCCCACACGTGGATATAAACTATACATACATGTAATCGCTCATAGCAAACGAACTATGTTGATTTCTGACGAAGAACACTCCAAACCCTAGCTTGAATCACTTACGAAGGATTTCGTTGTTAATCCAATATTTTAGTTAGAGAATCATGTCACTACTCATGATTTAATGATATAATTACTAAGTAATCATTAGGAGCGAAGTTACCTTGTTGTGGGAGGTTGAGAGGAGAGAAAAACGCTCTTGTGATGGTTTTCTATGAGGTTGAACGAGTCAGTGAATGATTTTTCAGACCAAGTGTTATCTTTAAAGGATGAGCATTTTAGACCCCCTGTCGCACTAAGTGAGGTCCATAGAGAGGTGTTGTCTCGCTCTAGGATGAGCCCATTGGTTTACTTTTGTGTCACTGCGAGCTCCCCTGTCTATTTTACACTTAGATGCGTTTTTGATAAAAAAAAATATCATATTGGATGCCCCACTCACTGGTCTAGGTCTATAGCGAGATGTTGTCTCGCTTTGGGCTTTGCCAGGCCAGCTCCCCTTTCCATTGTACACTTAGATGAATTTTTACATTTTTCGACGGTACTAACAATGTCTCAGTAAAATGTCCATAACTCCTAGCAGATCTCCGTTAGGTCTCCTCTATATATTAACGGAATGTTATTTCAAAGGGCTACATCTTTGACGAATGAAGTTTTCCCATATTCGTTGTAGAAGTTTCTGAAAAGTGTGGTCTTGTGAAAACTCTCTTGAAAACATGGCCCGTAGAGTAGCTTCGGACTATGCTTTTCCCAAAGACTCTTCTTATAACTTTATTAGTTTCCAAAAAACTTCCTAAAATCTTTATTTTGTTTCCATTATATTTCCATTATACGGGTCAAACCTTGGAGTAACTGGTAAAGTTGCTACAATATGACCAAGAGGTCATGGGTTCAAGCCGTGGAAACAACCTCTTGCAGATATGTGAGGTAAGACTGCATACAATAGACCCTTGTTGTTCAGACCTTCCTCGGACCCCGCGTATAGCGGGAGTTTAGTGCAACGGACTGCCCTTTTTATATGGGTCAAACCTTATCCCTAAAGTATGAGGTGTTACACATTTCTTTTACTTCGTACTGTATGGCTACAGCAGAGCTTTGAGATTTGAAGGAGCAACTTAAGGACATGTTGAGTAAGGGTTTCATTGGGCCGAGAGTGTCTCCTTGGGGTGCTCCTGTGTTGTTCATAAAGAAGAATGATGGAACCATGCATATGTGCATTTATTATAGACAGTTGAACAAGGTCACCATCAGAAACAAGTATCTGGTTCCTCGTATTAATGACCTGTTTGACTAGCTTTAGGGTGCTTCGGTGTTTTGAAAGATTGATTTGAGGTCCAAGTATTATCAGTTGAAGATTCGAGCTGAGGATGTGCCCAAGACAGCCTTCTAGACTCGTTATGGTCATTATGAGTTCTTGGTGATGTCTTTTGGGCTTACCAATGCCCCCATAGTGTTCATGAATTTGATGAATGGGATATTCAAGCCGTATTTAGATTCTTTTGCGATCGTATTCATTGATGCCATCTTGATTTATTTGAAGAGTAAGGAGGACCATGAAAAACATTTGAGGGTAGTGGTTCTTGGGATATTGACGGAGAAAAATTGTATGATAAGTTCTCGAATTATGAGTTTTGGTTAGGTTCAGTGGCATTTCTGGGACACATGGTGTCTAAGGATGGGATTATGGTTGACCCAAAGAAGATAAAGACAGTCAGGGACTGGCCTAGACTGACTTTTTTGACTAAGATTTCGAGTTTTGTGGGTCTTGCTAGCTACTATCGCCAGTTCATCAAGGGATTCTCTTCTATCACTTCTTATCTAACGCGCTTGACACAGAAAGAGGTGCCCTTTCAGTGGTCTGATGAGTGTGAAGAAAGCTTTCAAAAGCTAAAGTCTGTTTTGACCACAACCCCGATTTTATCCATTCGATAGAGGGGAAGGACTTTACGGTGTATTTTGATGCTTCGAGGATTCCATTGGGCTATATGTTGATGCAAGAGGGTAAGGTTATAACTTATACATCAAAGTAGTTGAAGGTGCATGAGAAGAATTACCTTGTTCATGTCTTGGAGTTAGCTGCCGTTGTTTCTACTTTGATGATTTGCAGGCATTACCTTTATGGAGTTCATTATGAGGTGTAACCACCACAGCCTTTAACATGTGTTCAATTAGAGAGATTTGAATTCTAGACAACACCGGTGGATGGAGATGCTCAAAGTTTATGATATGACTATTTTGTACCATCCAAGCAAGGCCAATGTGGTGGTAGATGCTTTGAGCCGAAAGACGATGACTATGGGGAGTTTAACTCGCTTGATTATTTTCGAGTGTCCTTTGGCATTGGACGTTCAGTTATTAGACAACAGTTTTGTGAGGCGAAATATTTCACATTCGAGTAGGATTTTGGCTTGTGTTGAGGCGAGGTCGTATCTTTTGGAGCAGATCAAGACCCACTACTATGATGATGTGAAGTTGTGAAAAATCAGGGATAAGGTGATGAGTGGTGAAGCCAATGAGTCTATGATTGATAGTGAGAGGCTGTTGAAGATCAATGGTAGAGTGTGTGTTCCTCGAGTTGGTGATTTGACTAGATTGATTATGGAAAAGGCTCACACCTCTAGGTATTCAACTTATCTTAGTGCTACGAAGATGTACCGTGATTTGAAGCAGTATTCTTGGTGGGGTAAGATAAAGAGAGACCTAGTCGTATGTCTTAGAGGATTCATATTCCTGAGTGGAAGTGGGAGAGGATTGTCATGGATTGCATTGTTGGTTTTTCCAAGACTTTGGGCAAGTTTGATACCATTTGGGTCATTGTTGATAGGTTGACCAAGTCTGCATTTCATTCAAATCCAGACGACTTACAATTCAGAGAAGTTGGCTAAGATCTATATTCGTGAGATTTTTCATCTTCATGGTATCCATATTCTATCATTTCAGATCAGGGTACTCAGTTTACTTATCAATTCTAGCAGAATTTGCAAAAGGAGTTGGGTACTCGTTAGATCTCAGTACAAAATTTCACCCTCAAATGAACAGTCAGTCCGAGCGGACCATTCAGGTTTTGGAGGATATGTTGCGAGCCTGCGTGATTGATTTTGGAGATCATTGGGACTAGTTCTTACCTTTGGCAGAGTTTGCACAACAACATCTAATACTCCAGTATTGATGGCGCTATTTGAGGCTTTATATAGTGGGAGGTGTCATTCTCCGAGTGGGTGGTTTAATATGTTTGAGGTTCGACCTTGGGGTACCAATTTTTTGAGGGATTCTTTAAAGAAGGTGAAGGTAATTCAAGACAAGCTCGTGGAAGCTCAGACTAGACAGAAGGAGTATGCAGACTGGAAGGTCCGAGATATGGAGTTTATGATTGGTGACAGGGTTCTATTGAAGGTCTCACCCATGAAGGGAATGGTGAGGTTCGAAAAGAGAGAAAAGTTGAGTCCGAGGTATACTGGACCTTTTGAGATTCTTTAGAGGGTTAGAGAGGTTAATGCAACTAAGGAGGGGTGATGATGTGTAAGAGGATCAGATGTTGGTTATATTTGGGTTGACCAAAAATTGGATGCTAAAGATGGGGTTCTCGATTCTCGGTTTGGCCGGATAGGGTGGTGTTTGGTGGTTGTTTCGGGTAATTGTACTTGGAAATGGACTGAGGCCTTTTGTGGACTTGTTACGAGTGGGTAGAGGATCAGGGTGATGTTTGGGACTTGGTGGTTTGGTGGTGGCAAGGTGACGGAACATAATTGAAACAATGAGGTCGTCGGTAAGGTGTGTTATGCGGACAGTTCAGTGTTGTCGGGTTTGGACGGTAGTATTTGTAGGGTTTCGGTTGGAGACCTTTGTAGTGGATGTTAAGGTGGTGTTTTGGGACCTAGTGGTGAAAGTATTGAAGTTGTTTTGACGAGGAATGAACACGAAGTGCGAGTTGCAATCTGGGCACACACTAGTGTTGATTGGTACATTTTGGGTTAAGTGTTTGGTTGTTGTAGTTGTAGTGAAATGAGGTCGATGGTCCCAAGGATAGATACACGGGGCTTTTACTGCCCGAGTCGACACCAAGGATAAGGTGACCAATTTAAAAAGGTCAAGACCGGGGTTTGCTAAGTGCAATGCCCTTGAACTAGCCAAGTGAGGGTAATCGGAAGCCCTTTTAGTAACCCGAAGCTTAGGCTAGGTTGGTCCACACAGTTCCAACGTTCGCTTCCCACTAAGGGGGTTCCTAGAGCTTGGGTATTGATTAGGTCACACAGTCCTAATCAAGACTTACACCAAAGGGAAACCTTAGCTTGGGTTTAACTAGGTCACATAGTCCTAGCTTCAACTTACACCAAGGGGTTTGACTAACACAAAATCAACTAAGAATTACAACCCTGGTTGAAACACTTAGCAATGAGTAAAACTCAAGTTTATATCTCAATCAACTCTACCTATTTACAAGGTCCTAAGAGTCCTATTTATAGTAGCAAATGGACCATTCTAGAAGGCAAACTAAAAGACACAAACTACATGGCAATTTTGGCCTAGTGGGAATAAATGGGAACGGGTTTGGGTTTCCTTGGTGACCAAGGGTGTTTCGAACAAACAAAGATAATGGGAAAGGTCTTGGCTTTTCTTGGGGACAAAGGATGAATCTTTCACACTCCCTTTGTGGATTCCAAGTGGAAGAATGCATGAACTTGATTCTTCCAACAATCTCATCTTCTTGGAATGTGTTTAGAAGCTTCCATTCCTTGCACTTGTTTAATGAACAATTTCGGCCAACTCTTGACTTTCCCCTTAGACGATTTTGATTCCTTAAAGTAGTAAAATTCATGAGCTAGTTGGTTTATGAATTGCCTTCTTGGAAGCCTCATCTTCTAGATCATTCTTGTCCTTGCCAACTTTTCACTTTCGGCCTTGTCACCCTCTTTCCTATTATATGAATTATTATTTGTGTCCTAATGGGAGCTAGGGGTTATTTACACATTTCGTCATGTCCTAAGGAGAACTATAAGCTAAGCTAGGAATTAAAAATAAGCTAAAAGAAACAAAATGGTCTTCGGACAAGACCTACATACAAAGCTGAAATAAACATGCTTCTCGGATCTTTATGTGACAACTCCAATTCCACTCCATTTTCCATGCCATATTAGGCATGTTAGTGTAGATTGACAGGCCATCGTTGGCAC
This sequence comes from Anisodus acutangulus, assembly GCA_029783415.1. Taxonomy (NCBI): domain Eukaryota; kingdom Viridiplantae; phylum Streptophyta; class Magnoliopsida; order Solanales; family Solanaceae; genus Anisodus; species Anisodus acutangulus. Next base: position 15,985,898 of record CM056498.1, read on the forward strand.
TCTTAGAAAAACATCTCTCGGCTTAGTTTGAGAGTTTAAGTCCGCGGGCTTTCTTTCATTAATCTCTCATTCTTTAAAGGAATTTGCCCTCAAATTCGCGCCATCTAAATGTGAAAAACAAATTCAACAACAATTGTTGATCCAATATTTCTACCATTAGATAGGACCAGAAGTTTTATCTTGTAGGTGTCTTCCTTAATCCTTGCCAACTAAGTATCCGAATACATGACAAGCGGTTTTAAACAATGATGTCTGCATAGTGCTATGAATCCCATATGGCTTAATGCCTTGCCATAGATAAAATAATGGTGATGTGCACCATTCAATTTTGTACTAGAGCAAGAGATGGCACCCTCATTAGTTTCACATTTCAATGACTTATTACGGTTTGATATAATTGGAACCGAGACTTCACACATACTTTCCTTCAAGGCTTCAAAACCCCTTGTTTCTCCTTGGAACCACATGATAAGGGTACAACAATTTCGCACGTCAGGATGAAAGAAAGAAGCCAAACTAAAGACACAATTTACCGCAATGGCCCTCGACAAATCGGACCATCTTTGGAGACATTTCATCATGGTGGAATTATGACCCATGCCCTCGAATGATGTGGTGCAACCCATAGATAGTTATAGCACCTTATATATGGAACTCACGAGGGGACTTGGAAAGTTGCACAATCCAAATGGAATCAAACCATAGTTGGTCTACAAGACCGTCTTCCATTCACATTCTCTTCGGATTCCACTTGATGGTAGCCACTATTCAATTCTATCTTGACGAACAATTTGGCTCTACTTAATTCATCAAAAAGTCCTTTCAACCTTGGCATAGGAAGTTTGTTCCCTATGATGAATTTGTCATTCTCTCAGCCGCCATCACACCTAGGCCAAGTTTCATCTTCTTTTGACTCCATCAATATCAACTCCTTGGCCGGATTGTGTGCATATGCTTGAGGGTTGGATAATGAACTTCTTGGAAATAAACCAAGAGAGTGTTCACTACTTTATATTAGTGATGGACCGGTTGCAAGAACATCCGCACATACATTTTCAAGAGGTTCCTTCACAGATTCCCTTGGATTTGCATCTCCCCTCATGTCTACTTCGAGACTTTCCTCGCATACCAATGAGTCCATAGGAATCCCCTTCTTTGATTCCTCCTCCATCATCTGTGCATCAAGTGAGAGAGCTTTGGCTTTGCGTTTCATCGCACTTCGGATTCTCATGGCCTTCACCTCATTAGGTGACATTGGCAACAATTGGATTTTCTTGTCATTACTCCGAAGAGAATAGCTATTTCTCTCTCTATCATGTTGCACCTTTCGATAAAGTTTCCATGGTTGTCCCAACAAAATATGACATGCATCCATGGGGAGGATGTCACACCATATCTTATCTTTATATATTCCAATCCGAAAGCTAACGAGCGTTTGTCTTATGATTCTTAGCTTTTCATCTTGGTTCACCCATTGGAGAGTATACGGGTTAGGATGCTTGTGGGTGGGTAGTTATAACTCGTCCACCATTTCCACGGAGGCCAAGTTGACACCACTTCTTCCATCAATAATCATGTTACACACTCTATTTTTTACTTTACATTGTGTGTAAAAGAGTTGAACCCTTTGGGTCTCCTCGTGTGTTTCAAGTTGATCCTCAAACACATGTTGGAGTACTAAATATTCATGCCTTTGGCTATTTTTCACAATCCCTAATTTAATATTTTTTATCACAGCATGATCCGCAAGTTCCTTTCTTATGGCTTGAGCACGTTCGGCCACAACGTCACATATCATCCTCCAATACTCTTGTTTTGAGTAAGCCATAACGTTGATGCATGGGACGGGAACGCTTGTCTCTAATACCAATCAGATATAAGAAAGGAGGGGTGATAATATGTAAGTGGGTCGGGTGTTGGTTATATTTGGGTTCACACAAAATTGGATGCTAAAGATGGGGTTTTCGGTTTGGCCGGATAGAGTGGTGTTTGGTGGATGTTTTGGGTAATTGTACTGGGAAACGGACTGAGGCCTTTTGTAGAGTTGTTACGGGTGGGTAAAGGATCAGGGTGATGTTCAAGACATGGTGGTTTGGTGGTGTCAAGGTAAGGGAACAGAACTGAAATAGTGAGGTCGTACGTAAGGTGTGTTATGTGGACAATTTAGTGTTGTCGGGTTTGGACAATAGTATTTGTGGGGTTTCGGTTGGAGACCTTTGTAGTGGATGTTAGGGCGGTGTTTTGGGACTTGGTTGTGAAAGGATTGAAGTTGTTTGGACGAGGAATGAACATGAAGTGCGGGTTGCAATTCGGGCACGCACCAAGTGCTGGTTGGTACATTTTGGGCTAAGTTTTTGGTTGTTGTGGTTGTAGTGAAATGCAGTCGATGAGCCCAAGGATAGAGACACGGGGGTTTTACTTCCCGAGTTGAGACCAAGGATATGGTGACCAATTCTACAAGGTCAAGACAGGGGTTTGTTAAGTGCAATGCCCGTGAACTGGCCAAGTGAGGGTGATCAGAAGCCCTTTTAGTAACCTAAAGCTTATGATAGGTTAGTCCACAAAGATCCAACGTTCGCTTACCACTAAGGGGGTTCCTCAAGCTTGGGTATTTATTAGGTCGCACAGTCCTAACCAAAACTTGCACCAAAGGGAGACCTTAGCTTGAGTTTAACTAGGTCACACAGTCCTAGCTTCAACTTACACCAAGGGGTTTGTCTCACACAGAACAAACTAAGAATCACAACCCCAGGTTGAAACACTTAGCAATTCATAAAACTCAAGTTTATATCACAATCAACTCTTCCTATTTACAAGGTCCTAAGGGTCCTATTTATAGTAGGAAATGGACCATTCTAGAAGGCAAACAAAAGGACACAAACTATATGACAATTTTGACCTAGTGGGAACAAATGGAAACGAGTTTGGGTTTCTTGTTGACCAAGGGTGTTTCGACCAAACCAGGATAATGAGAAAGGTCTTGGCTTTTCTTGAGGACAAAGGATGAATCTTTCACACTCCCCTTGTGGATTCCAAGTGGAAGAATGCATGAACTTGATTCTTCCAACAATCTCATCTTCTTGGAATGTGTTTAGAAGCTTCCATTCCTTGCACTTGTTTGATGAACCATTTCGGCCAACTCTTGACTTTCCCCTTGGACGATTTTGATTCCTTAAAGTAGTCAAATTCATGACCTAGTTGGTTCATGAATTGCCTTATTGGAAGCCTCATCTTCTAGACCATTCTTGTCACTTTCGGCCTTGTCATCTTGTTGTAGGAACTCTCGGCCTTGTCACCATTTTTCCTATTACATGGCTTATTAATTGTGTCCTAATGGGAGCTAGGGGTTATTTACATATTACTTCATATCCTAAGGAGAAATACAAGCTAAGCTAGGAATTAAAGATAAGCTAAATGAAACAAAATGGTCTTCGGCCAAGACCTACATACAAAGACAAAATGAACATGATTCTCGGATCTTTACGTGACAACTCCAACTCCACTCCATTTTTCATGCCACATTAGGCATGTTAGTGTAGATTGATGGGTCATCATTAGAACTCTTAGAAAAACATCTATCGGCTTAGTTTGAGAGTTTAAGTCTGTAGGCTTTCGTTCGTCAGAGGTGGCATATGAGTTTGCTCTGCCACCAGGTCTTTCAGGTGTCCATTCGGTCTTTCCATATGTCTATGCTGAAGAAGTATCACACCAACGGTTCTTATATCATTTAGTGGGACTCTGTATTGCTAGATTAGAGTTTGGAGTTTGAGGAGGATCCTGTTGCTATTTAGGACAGGTAGGTGAGAAAATTGAGGTCTAAGGAGATAGCTTATGTGAAGGTGCAATGGAAGCATCGTCCTGTTGAGGAGGGGACTTGGGAGACAGAGTCCGACATGTGGAGTAGATATCCTGATTTGTTCACTACTTCTGGTATATTTCCCTTTCTGTTTCTCTCCATTTGAGAACAAACATTTGTTTAATTGGTATCTAATGTAAAGACTTGTGCAGTCATTTTTAGCCTAAGACCTCTATGTGGGGTAGGTGATGTGTGGGGATGGGTGTAATAAATCCCGAGGTTCATTTATATGAGCTTCGGATGAAAAACTCAAAATTAGAATCTTAGAGTTGGAGAGTTTGACTCAAGGTTGACCTTTGAGTACATGGGTTTATTTATGGGTTATGTCACTTTCGATAGTCTATGAGGGTCATTTATGACTTAGTCGAGTCATTGGTTCACTTCCCAAAACAATCAGATGTATTTTGTGGCCTTATTTGTGAAATTTGGATATTTGGCTGTTCTGGGCGATTTTTTAGAAAAGTATGTCTTAGCTTAATTAAATGAAAATCTGAGAGTGTGAGTGAGTTTGTAGCACTACTTACCTTGGGGGATCATGTCGGGAGTGTTTCGGGTGTTTGGTGGAAGATTGAGTTAGTTTTAATTTTTGGTGTCTGGTGTCTGCCCCGGTGGCACTGTTGTCCGCTCTTGCGTGTCCGTCTCTGTGGAGGTTGGCTCACATAATGGGGAAGTGAGTAAATGGTAAGTTAACGTCTTGGCGGAGGGTTTTCATGCAAGGGCAGGTGCGCCTCTGTGGTGTCGGATTTACTTCGGCATTAGGGTGAGCTGTCAAGTGACTGCGCTCTAGCGAGATCATTTTCCATGGGAGTCGAGACCACGCTAGTGGAGTATATTCCGCTAGGGCGGAATCGCTGAATTAGGAAACCTATATAATTCCTTAGGTCATTTCACTTTCCCAAAAACATTCTTTTTCGATCCTAGAGCTACTATAAGAGGTTATCTGAAGATTGGGGGTGAATTCTTCATTGAGGTAAGGTTTCCATCCTTTTGTGATTATATTTCATGATTTATTCTTTAATGGTGATATACTGTGTACGTGAATTGGGGAAGATAAGTTAGGGCTTTTCATATGAGATTAAGAGAGTTGAATTCTTGATTTTAGGGTGTTGTATTGATTAGTTTACTTTGATATTGTGAATTAGTGGTGGAATATGTTAGATAATCATCTTCTAGCCTTTAATTTGATTGTAAAATCCTTTTTGAACTGGGGAAATTCTAGGGTTATGAATTGGAGCTTTTCTTAAATTATTCAATTGAAGGTCCAAGTGAGTTTAGGTTTCTAATTAACTTAAGGATATGACTATTTAGTATGTGTTTATGGTTTTGGGTAGTAAAGTTTGGATCTTGATGACATGGGCCCGAGGTGAATTTGGAAGACTTGATGTGTTTAAGGATTTTGTCCTTGTATTATGTGTAAGCCTTATATTAACGAATAGCATATACGTGTTAGACTTCGATTACCATGAGGTGCTCCGGAAGGGCAAGGCCAGCACAGAGATTTGATTGTTCGAGGCTCTTGTTCGACCCAGAGGTAGGCTATAGTTTACTTTCGCGAAACTTCGATTGAAGTGCGTAATTAGTTGTAAATATTGAGGGGTATTAGGCGTGTTTGAATATTTGAGTGTGTACCAGTGTTGAACTGTGATGATGGGTGATTTGGGAAATCAACGTTGTGCTAGTTCTGACTGCTATTTATTTGGACTTGTTGCCATTATGTGGGCTTGTTGCCATACTTGCTATTGTATGTTTATTCATCACACATGCTTTCAATATGATATCTTGATTTGTACTTGGATTATGTGTTATTGAATTCTTGAAAGAATGTGATATTCATCTCTATACTTAGTTGCATCTTATTACATCATGATTCCTTACCTTATACTGTCAGTTGCATTCATACACTCATGGTTATGATGATATTCATATGAGAGTGGTATGAAATTATTGTGGGTCCAAGAGTCCGAAAAGGTAAGAGCTTTAAGAGATTATGGAAATATTGAGATGATGATGATCATATGCGGGGAACGGAGTTGCACGCCTGTAACAATTATTCATCCAAGAGCTGGGCTCCGTTGAGAAATTCTAGAGGAGTATATAGACTTCGCAGGTCCCCCATAGGTGTGATGTTCATAGAATTTGAAGGTTTGTATACTGGAAGATGAAAGGTACCTGACATATGCATTTGTTTCATAACATACATCATTGAATTGATTATTTGTTGATGAATTAAGTGTTAAATTGACAATTGATGACTTGGTTGATGCCTGGATAAATGAGGTTTAGGGCTGATTATTAAGTACTTGAACACTCCTATTGAAATTGTCTGTAATGGTATAACTCTTATGATAATGAGGTATTATGTGAAATAAGGGGCTTGTTGCTTCAATGAATTGTTACATGAACTACGTGACTTAAGTGGATTACTGAACTGTTTAGTATAGGATTTATTTGGTTGCAACTTGATATTTATCTCTTTTTGTGTATCTCTTCTGTCGTTGTCAGCCTATGATGCCTACGGGGGTACATTGTGTACTCATACTACACTTGTTGCATTCTTTTGGATGTAGATTTTGTTCCTTCTACCAGTACGGGATCACATGGCTGAGTCTGAGAAGGTTGATTTCAACATTCAGGATGAGGATGCTACTACCGGCATGCCCTGGGATGCTCTATCTTTTATTTTGTCTTTTACTTTCATTCGAGGGACATGTATCCGACTTTTAGACTTGTTCTGTTTCATTTGGCTTATAAAGCTCTTGTATTATTGACTAGATCTTTGGGGGTTTCATTTGACTTTCAGACTATGTTCCGCGTATTTATATCATGATAGATAAGTTTATAAGTATTTTATTAAATTTAAGCATTTCTTCTTACATCTTGTTAATCGAGATTGGGTATGGTTCGCCTACCAATGGGAATTGTAGGTACCACCATGATTCGTAAACAGGGTCGTGACACTTTGAGCCATAAAAACGTCTCTCCTGAATCTACTTGACCTTGTCCAAAGAATCTAGCAACAAGTCTGTACCCCAAGGCCTAACCTCAAATGCATCGAACCAACCAGCAGGATAACAACACTTCATACCATACAATGCCTCAAATGGAGCCATCTCAATGCTCGATTGGTAACAGTTGTTGTAAGCAAACTCATCCAATAACAATAACTGATCCCAATGGACACAAAAATCAATGACACAGTCCCGCATCACATCCTCAAGGACCTGGTAGTCCCTTCGGACTGACCATCAGTCTGAGGGTGAAATGCTAGTAGCTCCACCCGAGTACTCAACTTTTTCTGCATAGATCTCCAGAAATAGGCACCCCATGCAATCAAACTATCCCTCAGATGTAGATCCTGGCCAACTTCTCCAAATTGTAAGTAGTTTGAACCAGTACAAAGTGAACCGACTTCATCAATCAAACCACAATCACCCAAGTGGCATCAAACTTCCCTAAAGTCAATCTATGAGCCTCCTTCATGATCAATCTAGTCAGATCCCCCACATTGGGAATACATATACGACCCCTAATTCTCAACACCTTCTCATCATCAAGAATTACTTCTCTTGCCTTTCTTTTTAATACTTTATCCCGAATCTTGCACAACTTCGCAACATCAAACTATTGGATCTAATTTGTTCCAATAAGGAAGACCGTACCTCCATACAAGCTAGAATCCTGCCAAGTTTAGAAATATCAAGTCTCACCATACTGTTGGCCAAAGACTAAACCTTCATATACAAAGGTCGCTCTTAACCTACAACGATGCTAGGCTACCCATACTCACCGCCTTCTGACTCAAGCCACTCGCCACTATGTTGGTCTTGCCCGAGTGATAAGGGATAGTCATATGATAATCCCTGAGCATCGCTGACCACCTCCTCTGCCTTAAATTGAGATCCATCTGATTAAAAATATGTTGAAAACACGGATGATCGGTAAAAACTTTAGAATGCACACCATAGAGGTAATGCTTCCAAATCTTCAATACAAATACTATCGTCGCTAACTCCAATCATGAGTGGGGTAGTTCTTCTCGTACACCTTCACTGCCTTAAAATCATAAGCTATAACTTTTCCTTTCTGCATCAAAACATAACCAAGGCCAATCCACGAAGCATCACAATACACAGTAAAGTCATCTCCCTCTATAAGAAGAGTCAAAATTGGAGTTGTAGCCAACAAAGTCTTGAGTTTTTAAAAGCTCGCTTCACACTGATCTGACCATTAGAAAGGTAGATTCTTCTGAGTCAATCTGGTCAAGGGAGATGTAATAGATGAGAACCCCTCTACAAAAGAATGACATTAACTAGCGAGGCCAACAAAACTATAAATTTCGATAATCGAAGTAAGCCTAACCCGAGTAGAACAACCTCAATTTTCTTAGGATCTACCATAATATCATCATTGGTTACTACATGGCCAAAAAATGCCACAGAACATAGCCAAAAATCACACTTTAAAACCTTGGCATAAACTTTCTTCTCCTTCAGAAATCCAAGCACGATCCTGAAATGTTGCTCGTGCTCCACCCTACTATAAGAGTACATCAATATATCATCGATAGAGACAATCATTAAAGAATTTGAGTACGGTCAATGAAAGTTTTTGGGACATTAGTCATACTGAAAGACATAACCAAGAACTCATAATGCCCATAACGGGTCCTGAAAGCTTTCTTAGGGATATCCTCCGTCCTAATCTTCAACTGGTGATAGCGGACTTCAAAACGATCTTAGAGAAGACTGACACATCCTGAAACTGATCAAATAGGTCATCAATGCGAGGAATGGGGTACGTATACTTAATTGTGACCTTTTCAATTATCGGTAGTCAATACACATCCGTATAAAACCATTATTCTTCTTCACAAACAACAGGGAGCACCCAAAGGCAAAAAACTCGGTCTAATAAACCCCTTACTCAACATATCCTACAACAACTACTTCAACTCTATCGACTCCATCTAATATGACAGAATAGAAATGGGCTTGGTGCCCAGCTCCAAATCAATATAGAAGTTAATATCACAATCTGGTGGAACACCCGGTAAATCCATTGGAAACACCTTGGGAAATTCCCTTACTACCGGCACTGACTTAAGGGGAGGTGTGTCAACACTAGTATCCCGAACATATTCCAAATAATCCAAACAACCTTTCTCAACCATCCACCTAGCATTAAGATAAGATATTACCTTCTTAGGTGCATAACTAGTAGCACCCTTCTGCTAACGTAATCGTCTTGGCATGACATTCCAAAATTGCATGATAAAGAGACAATTAATTCATGCCAAGAATAATTTTGAAACCTACCATATATAGAATCATCAAATTAGTCGAAGTATCATACCGCATCAAACTCACATGTCACACCCCAACCTTGGGGGTGTGGCCGGCACTCGGTGCCTAACGACCCGATTGTACCATGTCTCATCCGTACCTTGGATACATATGTATTTGGGACAACAAGGACTCAGAATAAATCTTCTATGACAAACAAAATGTAACAACCTGTAAAAGCAGAAGACCAAATATATATATATATATATATATATATATATATATATGCGAAGAAGGACGACAAGGCCACAATACATATCAACTGGCTAACAGAGAAGCTGGCAAGGCCATACATGACTTTCATACATAGGACAACTGTTTACAAGCCTCTAAGGATTACATGAACATCATCAGGTCGGGACAGGGGCTCTCCATACCCATAACTATATATATAAAATCATATCAACTTCACCAGCACCTCTGAAAAATGTGGAGAGCCTTGACACCACTCCTGAGCTGAGGTCCTACTAGAAATGTGTGTCGCTCCATCTATCTGAACCTGCAGGTATGAAACACAGCACCCCAACAAGGGACGTCAGTACGAGCAATGTACTGAATATGTAAGGTAAGAAAATGTAAATAAATACAACAATATAAATGAGGATAAGAAAGAGACAACCTGTAACTCTGAATGCCACTAAAGATAAGGATATGCATAATTATAATATAATCGCATATATAATATCGTAGGCCTCTGTGGGAAATGTCATATGCGTACCTATGTGATACACATATAAGCTTGTGTATATAACGACATATGCCTCTGTGGGTAATATCATTTATATAGTATATCGCGTATATAACGTCCTAGGCCTCTATGGGCAATATCATATGCGTGCCTCTGTGATATATATATATATATAAGTTGCGTATATAACACCATAGGCCTCTTTGGCCAATATAGAGAAATAATACATACATATACTTAAGAACCCTCCGAAGAATATATAATACTTTGTGAGCCTGTCGAAGTGACGTAAGGTCATTACACCTCCGACTATAATTATGAGAATAACATGTCATTGTACCTTTCCATATGAATCAACACCCTTAATCAATAGAATGAGAGACAACCATTTATAACTTTTGTGGAAACCACCAAGGAAACTATAACATGTCATAAATAAGAGATGTTATATAATGCTGAAAGTAGTCCCGACAAGGGACATATAACATTTATACAACATTTCATACTAACAGTAGACATACTTATATATTCAAGAATCGAGTTAGGATAAGGAACATTCATTCTATGACATTTTCTCAACGGTCATGCTGATAGAAAGAAGGGTAAGCCTTACATACCTTGTCGCTTTAGCTATACGGATTCCACGAGTCCTCGTATGCTTTACAAATGATTATCTACAATGTACAAATGATTTGTATCAACGACAGATTCATAACTCACTAGAAAAATTACTTAAACATTTTGTCGAACACTTAGCGTGCATAGAATTCATGTTATCTTCTATAGCCAACCCTATACATATCACGACACACCAAACTCCTTCAGTCACTCTCCTCCATCTCCATTACACAATAAACCACCCAGCAACTTCATCCTACTTTTTTAATTTATACAAATAGCCCAACAACACACAATAATAAGATTCAATGTTCATACTCCACACTTGTCCATACTCCATCTTAACCTCATAGAAGTTTGATGACTTCCTCAAGCTAACATTAGTTTACTTACGATACACATGACGCGAAAGGTACGATCTGTAACATCCTCCCCCCCTTAAGAACATCCATCTAGAATGTTGAGGTAATATATTGGAGCATTCTAACTCCTAGGATTTTGTAGAATTTCCAGCAAAGTTTTCTCTATAAACAAGACTATCTAAATCCTGCCAAACAGCTAGAAAATATATCCAATGCCACACAGAGCCACACAATTTCATAACGCAGCATATTGGCCTCATAAGGTCGTCTATTTATCCAGTAATCAAGAACATTAGCTAAAACTTACCTTAATCATCAAATCTTGTAATCTGGGTCGCATCCATCACATTTGTGCCAACTACATTGCCTATACAAGGAACATAAGGTAAGTCATTTCTATAAGATATGAATAGGGAAATTGTATTGTACGAATGTCAATATAAATCTGGACTTCATGTTCTCCTCAGCCTCCTATGTCATCCCTTCCACCTTATAGTCTCTCCACCGCACTTTAACATAGGATATTTTCTTTGGTTAGTAACTTCCAGAACTGACTATCTAACAGGGTAACTGGGATCTCTTCGTACGACAAGTTTTCTGTAATTTGAACATCCTCTACATGAGTAATATGGGAGGGATTCCTTATACGCCTCCGAAGCATTGACATATAAAACACTGGATGAATTGTTCCCATTTCTAAGTGGTCATCCTGGCACATATGGTGCCTGGATAATTCTTTGAATAACATTATATGGTCTGACGCACCTAAGGTTAAGCGTGCCACTCTTTCTAATCTTCCTTACGCCATTTGTAGGCGATATTTTCAAGAATTACCAACTTGGAATTCTAAGTTTTTCATTATTTATTTGAATACAATTTATTAAATATTCTAGGCTATCAACATCTTCTGCTAAGTGATTTTACTTGCTTCATGACTTGATACCTGAAATCGAATTTCATTAACTATGGGTTACTTACTTCCAACTGTCCGATAGGAGTTCTACACCATCGATTACTCAATGATTCATACAATATCATCATAATGCTTAGCATGATACCCGATGTTGCACAAAATTTATTAGGAAATAGGTGGTCATCCCAACTTTCTTTAGAATCCACTACGCAAATTTGTAACATGTCCTCGAGTGTCTGAGTCATATGCTCAATTTGCCTTTTTTTTTTAGGGTGGGGCTAACTGAAGTGCTCATAATCCTTTTCAAAATGATATTCCAAACACAGTGACAAACTGAATACCCTTGTTCAATGTTATAAAGCCAGAGACACCACAAAGGTGAACTATCTTCTTGATCATAGAATCCCACGTAGTTCCGTAAAGGTAGTTCTGATTGATAAGAAGTAAGCCATCTAGTTACCCTATAAACAATTACATGAATAAAAGTCAACTTATGACAATAGAAAAATAAACCCTTAGTGAATTTCCATATTAATAGCCTTCTATTTCTATCGAGTCCTTAATATTTTGAGTTTACTCACCGACTTCAGGTACTTAATACTATGGATACAACTTGTATAAATGTTTCTTCTCATATCATTCCATTAACTCATCCTTTTATAATCTTAATACACTTTATTATGTCCTAGATGGATAGGATGTTGCGGATACTGGATTTTCTATTGAAATATTGCCTTGAAGTTCCACTACATTGGGGACATACAAATGGACATGGTACCTGAGGTTCCTCTTCCATTAGGCTCAGGGGTTTATAGCTCTCTTGTTACACCTAGTAGTTCTATGCGCGATCAAGAGTATAGTTAGTCAATTTGAGTTTTTGCAACTCGAGATCCTTCCCGAAGGTCACCTATTACTAAAATGAATGGTAAGAAGGTTTACAGAAGGTAATAATCCAATTGGATAAAAGGAATCATTTCTCGCTAAGTGTTTCACATCGCAGAAGCCAATTCGCCTTGCGGATCTGGCCACGGATCAAGGCCCCCATTTCCTTACCTCACTCTTACCATCTGCAATGAGATATACTGCAGCAGATGGAGATGCAGATGAGAGGCGGTGGAGGTGGCCTATTTAAGCATAATTTGAACCAACCCTTTCCCTTATTTCATTTTCGACCCTAAGATATTTCAAACACTCTCCTGTGGTCTGTCCATCATTGAAGAACATTCCCACACTAGTTTGAGGTGATATATCCCTTTGATGATCCATAACATCTTGGAAATCTATCAACTAGTAAGGTAGAGTTGAAGATTCTCTTGAAACTTGGAGAAGCGATTGTTGTGCAAATTATCATGGCGGTGTGGAGGTAAAATTCTAATCCTTTTATGGTCTCTGACTTCTTTAAGCTTGGTTGGTTGTATTGGTGAAGACAACTTGTGATAGTTAAGCTAAACTCCATGAGAGAATTGTTATGGTTCTTGAATTGTTCTTGGTTGGATTTTGAGATGTCAAGACTAGAAGTTGTAAAGTGTGATAGTAGGGATTACAGAGTATGAAACTGTGATCTTTTTGATGTTGTTGTTAATGAAGGAGAGTTGGTGGTGCTTAGATTTTCATGGAAACAATAACATGAAAATCATGGCTTCTAGGTGATTGACTAAACATCATAGTGAGTCGATTCTTAGTTTATTTATCCTGTCTTGACCCGAACCATCTATATTGTATAGATAATCATTCGTAAAGAATTCAGGGGTTCGTGAGGCATTGTTAGCTAAGAAACATAGGTATGTAAGTCTAAACTCTCTTTCAGAGCATGAATCCTAGAACATATATCATTTTTTAACAAAATTGCGTAAGAAAGTATTCTATATCCATGTTCACATGCCCCTCGTCGGGAGTACCTTTTGTATCAGAATCATATCTTGGCTATCTTGGTCTTATTTGATGAATAGTTAGTTCATATTCTTCCCTGATGGAATCTATCAAAGTCATAGGAGTACATATCTATACTGTCATTCTCAAGCAAAGTAAAGAGTCGTATAAGAGTTAAAGGACAAATGACATTAATACTATAGTATGATTCACACCACCAAACTAATATTGGTTGGGTAGTTATTTATGCGCATACACACCCTGGGCTATAACCGAAGGGAGATTATATATATATACAAATACCCCAAACTATAATCTGGAGGGAATATTATATAGTATAGTATATGTATATGAGTCTCAAGGTAAGTTCTAGAGTTTCACAGTTTGTCGTGAGCGGCATACGGGTTATTAGGTCATCAGGTTACCTCTTTTCATCCTACTTTACATTTTACACTTTCATATTGTTATTCAGGCTTTATATACTGGTACATTTCCTTCATACTAAAGTCTTTTTTGCCGGGGGCACTGCATTTCGTGTTGTAGATTCTGATAGGGGCCTAGATAGACTGCCTCAGTAGGAGATGTTGAGTCTCAGCCATCAGTTGGTAAGCTTCTTCTCTTTTGGAGCTTCTTGGTTAGGTCTTTAGGTGATATCATATGTATATATGTAGATAATGGGTAGGTCGCTACCATATGTATGTTCAGTTACTCGTAAAGGCTCGTAGACCTATGTAGTATGTCCAGTAGTGATGTTTGGCCTTATTGGTCTGGTTATCATTTTGTTAACTTATGTTACAGCCTTGTTGACCTTGTTAATATATATATTCCCTCACTCAGTTTCAGAGGTTTGTTTGTCATCCTGTTTTACAGATTGTGGCCTTGTCTGCCCTCTCATGTTACATGCTAGTATGGCCTTTTTGGCTGAAAGCCCTAAAGCTTTAGAAGTCCAGTCTTCAGAGTGGTATGCTCGGGCCAGCAGGGCAATGGGTGATGACCGCCCCTAATTTAGGGTGTGAAAAACTTAGTTATGGAGCAGGTCAGTCCTAGAGAGTTTTTGAGCCATGTCTAGTATAGTTTTTTATGGGTTTGTTATGCACCATACTTATAAGCGAGAGGCTACCAAACATTCAGGGATGGTTACTATTCTTTCACCTCATATATCGTGCTAGAGAGCGGAGTTATCTGATTTTGAGTCTAATTCGTGATATATCCCTTTTTCAGACATGCCAGTTACTAAATAGACGATCGCTAGCCGTAGAGCTAGTGTAGATAGGGGTGAAGGTACTAATAATACCCCGCCCAACCAGGGTAATAGATATAAGATGTAGGGTAAGTCACATTCTTATGCATCACATGTTCCGCCCTCGCGTGAGGAGGTTAGCAGAGATACAATACCCCTACCTCCTAAGGATATAGAACCTCTAGCTCTACAGAATCCGATCCCCCAGTTCCTCCACCTGAGTCCTCTGAGCAGGGTGCAATGATTGTCGTACAATTATTGGCATATGTAGTAGCTTATCAGCAACGTCAGATAAGGGCTTCTATAGTGTCATATCTTCTGATGGCACAACGATCTCCAGAACTCGAGAGTTCCTCAGATTGAGTTCGCTAGTATTTACCAGTTCCGATCCAGGCACAGATCCTCAGAATTTCATTGATCAGATGTAGTGAGTATTGAGGGTTATGAATGCTTCAGAGACTGATGCAGTAGTGTTGGTCTCTTTTAGAATGGGGGATGTGCCTAATCTATAGTACGAGTCTTAGGAGTGGTCCAGAGGACAAGATGCGCCTCCCGCTGTGGGATGAATTCTCTTCTACCTTTCTTGATCATTACTTTCAATGAGAGGTATAAGAGGTCATGGTAGAGTGTTTCTTCAACCTCAAGCAGAGGGGTAAGAGCGTTTGGGATTACAATCTTTAGTTTAATCCCTGGCTAGATATGATCCAAATATTATAGATATGATAAAGGCTCGAGTTCATCAATTCATAGCAGGTTTGGATCCACACCTGATTGGGGAGTGTACGGTAGCTTAGCTAAATACGGATATGGACATCTCCAGGAAATAGGCATACACCCAGAATATTGAGGATCGTAAGCGCCAGTTCTGAGTCGATAGGGATGCAGAAATGAAGATGAGTTAGAGGGCTAGATCTGGTGGGTCCTTCGAAGAAGCATCAGGTAATTTCATCAATCGATTTCGTAGTTATCCATCTTGGTTTTCTAGAAATGCTCCACCTCGGTTTCAGGAGCCTAAATATGATAGGTATGCAAAGTCCAGACCAGGTAATAGTTTTAGGGCTTCTCATCCTCAAAGATAAGAGATTTCAGGCCAGATGAGGCCTTCACTACTGATATGTGGCTAGTGTGGTAAGGCACATTCGAGATAGAGTTGTTAGGGTTCTGATGTATGTTATTAGTGTGGAAATCCTCATCACTATATACACTAGTGTCCGAGAAGAGGTAGAGGTGGTATGGCTCAGCCGACGGGGTCAATAATAGCTTCCTCATCGAGTGTACGTCTACCAGGTGGTGGGCCACAGAGCTCAGCAGGTAGAAGCAGGGGAAAAGGGGGAGCATCCACTTCATGCAGTGCTCAGAACCGCATCTATGCTATATCATTCCGACAAGATTTGGAGACATCTCTGGATGTTGTTACAGGTATACCATCCGTCTTCACTTATGATATATATGCATTGATAGAATTTGGCTCTAATTTCTCATACGTTACACCTTTTGTTGCTAGTAAGTTTGGGTTTGAACCAGAATTATTGTCTAAGCCATATAAAGTAGCATGCCGGTTGGAGAGACGATGGTCGCAAGACGAGTCTACAGGGGTTGTACAATGATAGTTTGTGACCCTCATACTTTGGTTGACTTAGCTGAGTTACCATTGGTTCAATTTGATGTAATTATGGGCATGGATTGGTTGGCCTCTTGTTATGCTAATGTTGATTGCTGAACGAAGGTTGTTAGATTCAGTTTTCCAGGCGAGTCGACCATGGAATGAAAGGGTAACTAAAATACGCCTAAGGGCAGGTTTATTTCCTACCTAAATGCAAGAAAGATGATTTCTAAAGGGAATATTTACCATCTAGTGCGGGTCAGAGATGCAGAACCTCCAACCCTTCAGTTTGTCCCCATGGAAAATGAGTTTTCGGATGGTATCTCTCTAGAGAGAGAGATTGAGTTTACTATTAATGTACTTCCAGATACACAGTAGATATCTATCCCTCCTTACATAATGTCTCCTGCTGAGATGAGGGAGCTGAAGGAACAACTGAGGGATTTGTTAGAGAAAGGCTTTATCAGGCCTAGTACTTCACCGTGGGGTGCACCGGTATTATTTTTTCATAAGAAAGACGGTTCTCTAGGATGTGCATTGATTATAGGCAACTGAATAAGGTTACCATCAAGAATAAATATCCTCTTACTAGGATCGACAATCTATTCGATAAATTGCAGGGTGGCAAGTATTCCTCTAAGATTGATTTGAGATCAGGTGATCACCAGTTGAGGGTAAAGGAGAAAGATAATCTGAAGACAGCCTTTCAGACCAGGTATGGTTATTTTGAGTTTCCGCTAATGTGTTTTGAACTTACTAATGCACCAACGGCCTTTATGGACCTAATGAATCGAGTCTTTAAGATTTTCCTGGATATCTTTGTGATTATATTCATTGATGATATTTTTGTATACTCGCAAACCAAGATTTTAGGATCGAAAGATTTACGCTAAGTTTTCTAAATGTAAGTTCTAATTAAACTCAATTGGTTTTCTGAGCCACATAGTCTCTTAGAAGGGTATCAAGGTAGATAATCAGAAGATTGAGGTCGTGAAGAATTAGTCGAGGCCCACGACTCCTACCGAGGTACGTAGTTTTTTAGGCTTGGCAAGTTATTACCGGAGGTTTGTGGAGAACTTTTCTTCTATCTCTGCACCCTTGACAAGGCTTACTCACAAAGCAACCAAGTTTCAGTGGTCAGATGCGTGTGACTACAGTTTCCAGGAGTTGAAGAATAGGTTAACGTCTATACCAGTCTTGGCACTTCCAGAAGGTACTGATGGGTATGTTGTTTATTGTGATGCCTTTAGAGCAGGCCTAGGTTGTATCCTGATGAAGCATATCAAGGTTATAGCATACGCTTCGAGGAAGTTGAGGAAGCACGAGCTGAACTATCTGACTCGTCATCTTGAATTGGCATTTGTTATTTTCGCCCTGAAGATATGGCGTCACTACTTATATGGAGTTCATGTTGACCTTTTATAGACCATAAGAGTTTACAATATATATTTCAGCAAAAGGAATTGAATCTGAGGCAAAGGAGGTGGCTTGAGCTATTAAAAGATGATGATGTTGATATTTTATACCATCCCGGCAAGGTGAATGTTGTAGCTGACTCCTTAAGCCGTAAGTCTATGGGGAGTTTGAATTAGATTAAATACATCAAGTTAGAGATGACCAAAGAATTGTGTCAACTAGCCATCCTGAACGTGCGAATACTTGATACGGGTGACAGAAATGTTGTGGTTCAGAATACCGCAAAATCATCATTGGTGGTAGAGGTGAAAGCAAGATAGTTCAACGACCCTGAGTTAGTCAGAATGAAAGAAGGAATTTCCCCTTTAGAATAAGCCAATATTAGAGCTTGCAAGAGACGGTGTTATTAGATACCAGGGCCGACTAAGTGTACCAGATATTGGAGGGCACTGAGAGCAGATTATGGCTGAGATCCACCAGTCCAGGTATTTCATTCATCCTGGCTCAAAAAAGATGTATCATGACCTCCAACAGGTCTACTAGTGGAATGATATGAAGAGAAATATCGCGGAGTTGGTAGCCTAGTGCCCGAATTGTCAATAGGTTAAGATTGAGCATCAGAAGCTTGGAAGCTTGATTCAGAATATAGAAATTCTGACTTAGAAATGGGAGATGATCAATATGGATTTCATTATAGGCTTTCCCCATTCATATCAGATGTTTGATTATATTTGGTTTATCGTCGACAGGCTTACAAAGTTATCCTGTTTTCTATCCGTTCGAACTACTTATTCAGCTGAAGATTATGCCAAGTTGTATATGAAGGATATATTTTGATTGCATGGTGTTCTGATATCTATTATATCTGATAGGGGTACTCAGTTTATGGTTAACTTTTGGAAGTCTTTTCGGAGGGGATTAAACACCCAAGTGAATATTAGTACAACCTTTCATCCGCAGATGGTGTCACGCCCCAATCTCGGGGAAGTGGCCAACACCCGACGCCTAGACGGACAAAGCAAACCACCTGAATATCATCACGCGAATATGTAAACGTCTAGGCTACAAAGCCTCAGAATGATAATTATACAGCAACAAAATATAAAATCCTGTAAACAGAAGAACCCAACCTATATATATACATACTAAGGTCGACAAGGCCAATAAAATCTCTAACCGCATCCAGGCCTAAAAGGTCGTACTAACAAGTTATATAACGCAGAACATGTCTACAAAGCCTCTAAAAGTAACCAACAACAAAGCCTAAGTCAGTATGGCGCCCCCAACATACCCACAATACTAATAAAAATGATATAAACATGACCCTAATTTGGCAATACCCCAGAGAGGAAATGGAGATCACCAACAAAAGCTGATAACTAGAGGTGATCTATGATGACAGATCCTCTTTTCGCCTACCTGAACCTGCGTGGCATGAAACACAACGTCCCTAGGCAAAGGGCATCAGTACGAATAATTTACTGAATATTAAGGCAAAAATAAAACACATTAGTAAGTAATCATAAAAAAGAGAGAGGCATGAATTAACCTAAACTCCTAAAATGCCATCGAGGCCTACAATATACATCATTCTTATCTTATCATCGTACTTTATACCGCTATATCGAAGTCGTAAATCTAACTGCTCTGATGTCTAACAGATCAGTGGAAACTGTCCAACCGATGGTAAATAACGATACACAACTGCCCAACCGGTGGTAACTACCCAACCGGCCATAGCTCAATGACAAATACGTGTCTGCCCAATCGGTGGTAAATAATGATACACAACTGCCCAACCAGTGGTAATTGCCCAAATTTCATATTTTGTATATTTTTTAGGTTTTCAAATATAATTACAAAAAATTTTAAATGAAAATAGTGAAAACAATTAATTTTTAAAATTAGTTAAGGAACATATTTAGACATGCTTTGAAATAAATTTCATAGGAATGAATAATATGGACATCCTTAACTACTAAGAGTAGAATCATTTACAAGATAACAATACGTTTACCTTTTGTTACTTGAAACATGCAAAATAAGGAAGGATTAGCCTTAACATACCCTTACTTTCGATCCTTCGTCGATGACGGTAAAACCATCCTTCCCTACAAGTTAATCTAGATGTTAAGAACCAACCCTATCTACTTTTCATATCTAACAATGTTATCTGTGATACACTTTAAAGAAAATACTTTTCTCACAATACTCAAGGTAAATATTATCTACGAGTTATCCAAGAAATAGTAATAATAATAACTATATAAAATCAAATTTATCAAACTTTTATTAAAATATTTTACTTAAAAGAAAGTATATATCATATAAAGGCATTGTATAAAGGTCTCAAAAATTTTCAAAATTACGGGGTCTTACACTTTAACCTCTAATCCTTAAGCAACCCCTAAAAAAATTGTCTTGAACTATATATAACCTTATAAAAGACCTTAATCTCCCATGCTTACATGAATTTTACAACGACACGTCTTAATGCTAAGGTACAGTGTGTCACATCCTTTCCCCCTTAGGTACATTCATTCTCGAATGTGGATAGTAACTCTGAGAGCTAACACATGATTTGCACATCTAAGGCATGTCTGATCTTGATAAAGACCTTGCGATTACTTATGTTTTTTTTCTTACTCGTACGAAGCGGAATGATCTCGACTGTGACAGAAGGGTAACATTTCCTAAATGTCATGTAGCCTCCCAATTATAAGTGTGGCGTGCAACACACCCATAAGTAGGACTCTACTAGACACAATTTCATAGACTCCCTAGGACTGAACTGCTCTAATACCAAGTTTATCACACCCCAATCTTGGGGGGTGTGGCCGGCACCCGGTGCCTGAATGGCCCGAGCGAACCACCTGAATATCATCACGCGAATATATACTTGTCTAGGCCGACAAGGCCTCAGATGATAATTATAAACAAACACAACATAGAATCCCGCAAATAGAAGAACCCAAACTATATACATATACTAAGGCTGACAAGGCCAATAGTTTCTCTAACCGCATCTAGGCCTACAAGGTCGTACTGAACAAGCTATATAACGCAAGACATGTTTACAAAGCCTCTTAAAGGAACCAATGACATAGCACATAAGTCGGGATGGAGCCCCAGACATACCCACAATACCAATAAAAAGGATATAACTATGACCCTGACTTGGCACTACTCCAGGGGGAAAATGGATATCACCAACAAAAGCTGATAAGTGGAGGTGATCTACGATGATGGATCCTCTCCCTGCCTACCTGAATCTACATGGAAAGAAACACAGCGTCCCCAGGAAAAGGGGTGCCAGTACAAATAATGTACTGAATATGTATGGCGAAAATAAAACACATAAGTAAGAAATCATACAAGAGAGAGAGACATGAATTAACCTGAACTCCTGAAATTCCATCGAGGCCCACAATATACATAATGATCATTCTTATCTTATAACCTTACTTTATACCACTATATCAATATCATAAATCTAACTACTTGATTGTCCAACTGATCAGTGGTAACTGCCCGACTGGCCATAGCTCGGTGGTAAATATGCGTCTGCCCAACCGATTGTAAATAATGATACACAATTACCCAATCGGTCGTGGCTCGGTGGCAAATATGTGATTGCCCAACCAGTGGTAAATAATGATACATAACTGCCCAACCGGTCATAGCCCGATGGTAAATAGAAATACATAGTCATGATATTATAGGTATTGTATATGCATATATAATGCCATTACTCTCTTACTTATGTACATACAATGCACGAAAAGCCTTTCAGGATCATTAGGACATCTTTCGGAGTGACCTATAGTCGTTCACCCTCCGATTACGTTATGAATATTAACATCTTTTCCATATGCTTCAATAGAGACTTAGGAACATAATTAGATATGCTTTGAAATAATTTCATAGGAATGAATAATATGAACATCCTTAACTACTAAGAGTAGAACCATTTATAAGATAACAGTACGTTTACGTTTTGTTACTTGGAACATGCCAAAAGAAGAAAGTATTATCCTTAACATACCTTTACTTCCGATCCTTCGTCGACGATGGTAAAAATATCCTTCCTTACAAGTTAATCTAGATGTTAAGAACTAGTCCTCCTTTCACCTTACTTCACTGAAATAACATTCGATTTGCTTTTAAATTTTTTAAACAATTATCGTGGAAAGAAAACTTTAATCAATTGTTGCAGCACTTTGTCGTATAAACGAAATGAAGAAAAATCTCTCATTGCTGCATAAGTAGGAAAGCGTGTATGTAACTTGAAAACCTTTTACTTTGTCCAAAAGACACAATGATAAAATAATTAATACCATGTCCCGTCACTTTGCCTTGTAAGGTGACCATAATTTGACACATAGTCATTTAATCAAAAGAATCAAAAAGTTTATCTTTATCTCAATTTTGATACTTTCTATTATGAAACGATAAAAATATTCTTTTAATTTACAATAACCACCTAACATTAATGTAGTATAATAATAGTCATATCTACTTATCAATATCTAACAATGTTATCAGTTATACAATTTTAAAAAAATACTTGTCTCACAATACTCCAGGTAAATATTATCTACAAATTATCCAAGAAGTAGTAATAATAATAACAATATAAAATTAAATTTATCAATTTTTTACTAAAAGATTTCACTTAAAAGAAAGTATATATCATATCAAGGTATTGTATAACAATCTCAAAATTTGTTAAATTTATGGGGTCTTACACATTTAATCTCTAATCCTTAAGCAACCCCTAAAAAAACTACCTTTGAACCATATATAACCTTATAAAATACCTTAATCCCCCATGCTTACATGGATTTTACGATGACACGTCCTAACGCTAAGGTACAGGGTGTTACAGATAGACGGTCAGGCCGAGCACACAATCCAGACACTTGGGGAAATGTTGCGAGCTTTTGTATTGGATTATAAGGGCATCTGGGAATATCATTTCCGCTTATCGAGTTTTCCTATAATTAAAACTATCACTCCATCATAAAATGGCCTTGTATAAAGCCTTGTATGGATGAAAATGTAGATCTCTGATTGGCTGGTTTGAAGCTGAATTGCTAGGCCCCGACTTAGTTCGGCAAGCTGTGGGGAAAGTGAAGTTAATCCAGGAGTGACTTCCCGGTCTGATCAACTTCCTTTTGGCTGTCGTAGAGTTTTAGTAAGACCACGGGCAGTACCCACAGGACAAGCATGTTGCGGTAAGGTAATCCGGCCAACTTATAGATGCAGGGCTCGCTCCCTCCGCAACTAGCAGAGTCGGCAGAAGTCCTATTCAGATGTTTGATGCTGCGATTTGGAGTTCGAAGTTGGCGATTGGGTATTCCTAAAGGTTTCACCTATGAAAGGCATTATGAGATTTGGCAAGAAGGGAAAACTTAGTCCCAAGTATGTCGGGCCATATAAGATCATTCTAATGATAGATCAGGTGGCCTACGAGCTTGAACTACCATTAGAATCATAAGTAGTCCATCCGGTATTCCACATATTGATGTTGTGCAAGTGTATAGATGATCTCTCCCACATTACTCCCATAGGGGATGTTCAGATTACCGAGGATCTATCTTATGAAGAGGTTCCTATAGCTATTTTAGACCATCAAATTCGGAAATTGAGAACTAAAGAGGTCGCGAAAGTGTTATGGAGGAATAATAACAGAGCAGAAATGACGTGGGAAGCCGATAAAGACATAAATTCTAGATACCCTTACCTCTTTCAAACCACAGGTTCATATTGATATCATATGACACGATTTCCTTACTCATACGTTATAGTAGACTTATTACAAATTCTATGTACCTTGTTTAGGTGACGACATCAGCCAAGGTAGGACTGGTGCAGCTTAGACTTCAGAAAAGGGCGTATAAGGTGAGTTATGGATAATTTTTTTATCTATTTTTGCGTTGAAGGTCATGTGAGTCCAATGATAAATTATATGGCTCTGTGTGGCACTTGTTTTGGTTATAGCTACTTGGAAGATTTCAGGATAGTCCTATTTATAGAGGAAACTCCGCCGAAATTTTATTAAGACCCGAGAGTTAAGAATCCTCAGTTACATCCTTCAATATTCAAGGATGAATTTTATTAAGGGGGAAGGATGTTACACCCCATAGTTCTATGTGTGATCAAGAATATAGTTAGTCGATTTGAGTTCTGTCAACCCAAGACCCTTCCCGAATGTCACATATGACTTAAATGAATGCTAAAAAGGTTTATGGAAGGTTAGAAGCCAATTATATTAAAGGAATCATATCTCTATAAAGTTTGATAAAGATTGGATGATACGCTAAGCGTTTCACATCGCGGAGGCCAATCAGCCTTGCAGATCTGGCCACGGATCAAGGCCCCCATTTACTCACCTCAGTACCACTATATGTGGTTGGATATGCAACTGCATATGGATGAGATGCTATGGAGGTGTCCCATTTAAGCTTAATTTGAGCTTTCCCTTTCCCTCATTTCATTTTTTACCCTAAGATATTTGAAACTCTCCCAAACTCTCTCCTAGGGTTCCTCCATCATTGAAAAACATTCTCACACTAGTTTGAGGTGATATCTCCCTTGGATGATTCATAACATCTTGGAAATCTCTCTAGTAGTAAGGTAGAGTTGAATATTCTCTTGAAGCTTGGAGAAGATATTGTTGTGTAAATCATCTTGGATGTGTGGAGATAAGATTCTACTATCATTTTATGGTCCCTAACTTCTTTTATCTTGGTTGGTTGTATTGGTGAAGACAACTTGTGATAGTTAAGCTAAACTCCATGAGAGAATTGTTATCGTTCTTGAATTGTTCTTTGTTGGATTTTGAGATGTCATGACTAGAAGTTGTAAAGTGTGGTAGTAGGGATTATGGAGTATGAATTTGTGATCTTATTGATGTTATTGTTGATGAATGGGAGTTGGTGGTTCTTAGATTTCCATGAAAAAAATAACATAAAAAACATGTCTTCTAGGTGATCGAGAAAACGTCATAGTGAGTCGATTCTTAGTTTATTGATCATATCTTAACCGGAACCATCCATATTGTATAGATAATCATTCCTAAAGCATTCGTGGATTTATGAGGCATTGTTAGCTAAGCGACGCAAGTATGTAAGGCTAAACTCCCTTCCAAAGCATGAACCCTAGAACATATATAAATGTTTAACAAAATTTCTAAAGGAAGTATTCTAAATCCATGTTCACATGTCCCTCGTCGGGAGTACCTTTTGTATCGGAATCATATATTGTCTATCTTGATCTTGTTGGCTGAATAGTGAGTTCATATTCTTCCCCGATGGAATCTATCAAAGTCATAAGAGTACATACCAATCAAGTGTCGCTCTCAAGCAAAGTAAAGAGTCGTATAAGAGTTAAAGAGTACATACAGACAAAGTTCATATGATAGTACGGCCTTGTTGGACTGAAGCTCTAAACCTTCAGAAGTCTGATCTTCATAGTGGTATGCTCAGGCCAGCAGGGAACTGGGTGTCATCCATACCCCCAGTTTGGGGTGTGACATCTCCTTTGTCAAGTATCCTCCCATATTTTTCCTGAAAATAGGTTTTTTATCCTGATGTTCCTTATCTCTCCATATGAAGGATAACTCTATTGAGTCCTAAATCTTAAGAGTATCATCTTGTGAATTCTTGAGTCAGGCTTTCACTAGATTAACTGATACATTCCTTAGACTAATTCCTTTCCTTAACTTTCGCACTAGTTATATCACTTTTAGGTATACGGCCAGTTGTACTGATTCGATACTACTTAATTTTAACAATATAGAATTATCGGTACTTGAGATCTTTAGAATACTCAAGTCTTCACTCCCTTCATAATTGTAGCCTCGCTTATCGGTCAATGTATAAGAAGTTTTATGGTTCGTAGTGCCTCAACTATGAATACCCAATAGATAATATTATCGAAATTCTCATTTAGGGTTTAGAAGAAAACCTTTTCATACTTTTTTTGTCACTCGTGGTTATAAGCGACTTTCTTCCTTTACTTTTTTTTTAAACATTACTACCAGTTCATATCCTTGATAGTAGTTACCTTGTAAGGAACGAGTCGTTAGTTCATTTCCTTATGGAGCCCAACTAAATTATGGAGGATTCAATACCACATAGCGTTGTTAAGTTATATCCAAATCTGGTTGTCATACTCAAATTCGGATTCCTTTACTTGCCTTATGGCTAAGACTTTTCATCGATGGCGCTTGGAGAAGAGATTTCCTTAATCAAGTTGTGTTGTAAGCCCATTACTCCACTTACCTAGTAAAACCCTTGGTAAATTCAACAATGCTCGTAGATATCCTTACTTGCTCGATTTTATCTTTTCTAATGCCATTATTTCTTACCTTTCTAATATTTACATGATATTCCTAGGCCCGTTGGCCTCTTTTTCTCACTTCTTTATATGCGTATTTCGAACATTACTCATTGTTACTTCTATCTCCATATTTCTTAAGAGTCGTCGCATGTTTCAATACAATTCACGGTGTGTCCAAATCTCCTTGTTATGCCATGATCAGGTCATTCACCAATCAACGGTTCAATTGTCTTACTCTTACATTTCCACTTCTGTTTCAGGTTATCTTAGGGAGGGGTATCTTGTCTTTAATGTACTCCTCATGCCGACTTCCCGAACATCAAAGGTCTGGTATCTTTGGTCAAAGGATTTTTATTACCCCTTTCTCAATATGGCTCTTACGTCGCTTTGGGTACTTCACACCTTTATGAAGCCTATACAATTATGGCCTCGTTCACCTTTATCCTTCTTGTCACGGTCTACATGCTTATCATTAGCATACCCATTTTTCTTATTTCAACACTTCATATGTCATTTCTTTCATGCTCATACTCTCTTTGCATGACTCCCCTAGTTGATTTCAATTATCCCGAAGTCCTCATCATTATTTATCTTCCATAAACTATTCTTATCTAAGGGTATCTATAATTATGTCATGTTGGCTAAATAAGTTCGACGGTCTTGTCAATTCCTTGCCCATCACAGGCTTTGGCTTACTAGCACCACGATATGAAATTTCTAATGGTAAATGATATAACTTCTTCACAACTAGACGATGAGTTTATACCACCTTCTACTAGCATTCCAGTTCTATATCAATTCTCTATCGCACTATCTCTCTTATGGGAGAGGGACACTTTTTGCGCTCAAGGATTTTCTTCCCGAAAAATCACATTATTGCCTCAATACTTTCTGAAATTCTGCGATCTCTTAACAACTTACAATTTTCCCCGAAATAATTCTTTCTTATTAGGAATTACTGAACCATTTGCACGGGTAAAATGTCACGTACCCATAACTGACATGCTCAATCTTGATAAACTTCTCATCCTTTAACCAAGATGTTAGTCTTAGGGGGTTCTTTTTAGACAACTTCTAAAGGTATCCCTATTGCAGTTTATTCTCTTCCCTATCTGGTTGCTTATCCTGCAATTTTATAATATCTTTTATTATAACAATCTCTCGAGTCTTTGACTCATATTCCGCTTAGCCTAAGACACTTTCCGTAATCGATACTTCTTAACTCAGGAAGCCAAATTATCTGATCTGTACATTCTATTAACCTTTGTCAATTCAAATTTCATAATAGACACCTAGTCTTGTTACACATTTTTCTTCTCAACTTAACATTTACTTCTTCTTACCTTTTGTTTTACTCGATTATGAACTTCTCGCGTTATTATGCTTACCTTACAAATCTCTGTCGTTGCTCATGTTTACTTAGGTGTCCCATTTTTCTTTGCATCATTCTCTTATTACCGCCAGTACTTATTTCCTTAGTCCAGATACTTATAACAAAACAACCTCTCGCCTTTAACTTCTTCCTATACAATCATCAACTGTCCTAGCCTCCTTTGTTCCCCCGTAATTCCCATCGAAATCATATCCTGGAAACATACACAACTCCCGCTTCTAGATTCCTGGAGCTGTGAACTCCCCAATCTTCTGTGAGCTCTATCACTATTTGGGGCCTTCAGTGACGCCAGGCCAGCAAGGCAACTAACTTTGCTATTACCTATACGGCTTTTCTCATATCTCAATCAGATAGAATTGGGAGTGAAACTTATTGGGCTACTGATACTGAAGCTTTCCTTGTCTCTATTAATGCTAGTAGAACTGGGCTATCAAATGGGGTGACTCACTCTGAACCTCAAATGGACTAGTTTCAGTAGAGGGCATACACCTCATGAATTCTTTACTTTGGACCTCATACGGATCTACCTCAAGGGAGGGCATACATCCCATATCATTTCTAAACCTTCCTTGAGATCCAACTAGTTGTATCGTATCTCTTCTTAGCATAGACATCCCTGTACAACCTTTATACATGCTTACATTAGACTTGATTGCATGCAGCTCATCTCTATCACATGATCTAGATTATTAAAAAAAGATAATCATCCTAAATGTCATGTAGTCTCGTGTTTAGAAGTGTGGCGCGCTACACACCCATAAATAAGACTCCAATAGACACGACTTGTAGACATCCCTAGGACAGACCTGTTTTGATACTAAATTTGTCAAACCCCAACCTTGGGCGGTATGGCCGGCACCCGGTGCCCAACTGCCTGAGCGTACCATGTCTTGTTCATACCCTAGATACATATGTATTTGGGCCAACAAGGCCTCGAAATAACTCTTATAAGACACAAAAGATGTAACAACCTATAGAAGCAGAAATACCGAACATATATATGGGAAGAAGGCCGACAAGGCCACAGTACATATCAACTGCCTAATAGAGAGGCTGACAAGGACATATATGACTGCAACACACAGGAAGACTATCTACAAGTCTCTAAGGAGTACATGAACATCATCAACTTAGGACAGGTCCCCGCCATACCCATAACTATATATATAAAATCATACCGACTCCGACCAACACCTCTGAAATAAGTGGAGAGCCCTGACACCACTGCTAAGCTGAGGTCCTACTAGAAATGAGCATCGCTCCATCTATCTGAACCTGCAAGAATGAAACACAGTTCCCCAGCAAGGGACGTCAGTACGAACAATGTACTGAACATGTTAGGCAAGAAAATATAAATAGATACAGTAATGTAAATAAGGATAAGAAATATATAACTTGTAACTTTGAGTGCTAATGAGGACAGGGATATGCATAATTATAATATAATCTCGTATATAACACAGTAGGCCTCTGTGGGCAATATAATCAGCATACCTCTATGATACATATATAAGCTACGTATATAACGACATAGGCCTCTGTTGGTCATCATCTATATAGTATATCGCGTATATAATGTCGTAGGCCTCTGTGGACAATATCATATGTGTGCCTCTGTGATATACATATATATATTATATATATATAGAAGTTGTGTATATAATACATAGTCTTCTATGGGCAACATAGAGACGTAATACATACATATACATGAGAACTCTCCGAAGAATATGGAATAGTCTATGAGCCTATCGGAGTGACATATGGTCGTTACACCTCTAACTATAATTATGAGAATAACATGTCATTGTACCTTTCCATATGAATCAACACCTTTGATCAATAGAATGAGAGACATAACCGTTTATAACTTTTGTGGAAACCAACAAGAAAACCATAAGATATCATGAAGAAGAGATCCTATATAATGCGGAAAGTACTCCTGACAAGGGACAGATAAGATTCACACAACATTTCATACTAAGAGTAGACATGATTCTATATTCAAGAATAGAGTTAGGATAATGAATTTTGGCCAATTCGAGTGGGAAACGCGACTTCCAAAGAAGTGGGTAAATAAAATAGGACCAAAAGGCGAAGCATTCATTTTATTACATTTTCTCTACGATTATGCCGATAAAAAGAAGGGTAAGTCTTACATACCTTATCGCCTTAGCTATACGGATCCCACAAGTCCTCGTATGCTCTATGAACGATTATATACAATATACAAATGATTTGTATCAACGACGGATTCATAACACACTAGAAAACGCACTTAAACATTTCATTGAACACTTAGCGTGCATAGAATTCATGTTACTTCTATAGCCAAACCTATAAATATCATAACACACCAAACTCCTTCAATCACACTCCTGCATCACCATAACATAATCAACGACCCAGAAACTTCATACTACTTAGTCAATCCATACAAATATCCCAATAATACACAACAACAAGATTCAATGTTCCCGACAATCGCTTAGCAATTTCGTAGCAAGATCATTTTCTATGACTTGTACAAATTTAAGAAAAAGAAGATGAAGATGGAGCTCACGTTATACAACAACTACCCTTTTTAAATCCAAGCTGCGTTCAGTTCACAACCACTCTTGTCCCCCACCACAACACTATAGATGAGTTGTTCTTCACTTTGGCTAGATTTTGATGTTATATTTACGTAAACTACTTTAGATTTGCGCTTTAACCTTGGACAAATGTTAAATGATTTTTATGGAAGCTTAGAGACTAAACTTAGTCGAAAATGGGCTGAAATGAGCCCTGTACCATATTTAAAATGATGTAAGGTCGGCCATCGCCCCAAAATACGGTCCGTAGTTCATGTTGTATTTTTGGATAGGAAATTCTGGTAGCTAGACAAAATCTACCAAAAGGTACGGTGGCATCCCATCACAAAATACGGACCATTTTTCAGAAACATGTGATTGTACCCCCCCTCCAAAAAAAGTTCATTTCAACGAACTTATTTCGGTTGATTCGCTTATTTACGCAACCTTAAGGTACATACTCCACACTTGTCCATACTCCCTCTTAACCTCATAAAAGATTCATGACTTTATCGGGCTCACATTAGTTTACTTACGATGCAAAAGGTACGAGGTGTAACATCACAACACAGGATTGGTACACCTGATCCACCATAAGGAATTCCAAACATTAGTAGAAATACTAACAGGGAAGTCAAGTGACTCACACATCATACCCAGATTCGAAGCAAAATAAGTAGAAAGATAAGAGTATGTAGAGCCTGGATCAAATACTACTATACCAGGCCAATGATAGACTGAAATAGTACTTGTGATGATTGTTACACCTCGTAATTTTGCATATCGAGTATACCCTAACTTAGGGAGCCTAATATAAGGAAAAGGGTTCCATTGGAAGGGTTAATAAATGGTCGAGTTGAAATCCAAAGAATGTCATATGAGTTTAAAGAGCCGTCAAGATCTTTATGCTTGAAATCCTTATGTTGAATGCGTCGTGTCTTGACAAAGTAAGATAAAATAGTATTATGTCGATAAAAAGGATAAGGAAGGCCTTGAGATAAGATTTGGAAGTACACCCAAAAGATTCCAAGTCATGCTCGTTGTTTCGCGTACGTTCGAGAACCCAATTAACCGATTTAAGTTCTGATGAGTCAAGCCCCGTTTTGAGGGTTATTTATGACATAAAGGGATGTTAGGAAGGTTTATGGATGCTTATAAGTCATTGGGATCAAGGGAATCACATCTCAATAAAGTTTGACGAAGATAGGGTAATACGCTAAGTGTTTCGCCCCACATAATCCATTAAGTATCGCGGTTAGGGAAGTGGATCAAGGCACTTACTTGGAAACCCTCCTTCCACCATATGCAGTGGAGGATGCAGTGGCATATGTAAATCTTGGAAACCATCATGCCACCTATATAAGGCCAAACCTCGAAACTTCTCTCTAATTAAGTCATTTTCAACCCCTTCACTTCCTAAATGCCCCCAAACCCTCTCCCAAGGTTCCCCTACCATTAAACGACCTTCCTATAAGCTCATGATGTAAATCTTCTCTTGTAGAACCTAGATTAGCTTAGAAAGAAATCTCGAGAGTTCATGGAAATTCAAGGTGAGTTTGGTGGAGAGCATTCTTGGCTGATTTGAGGTAAGGTTCTTACCACCCCTCATGTTATTAAGTATCTCTTAATTTAAGGTA
The DNA here is from genome assembly GCA_029783415.1 of Anisodus acutangulus. Lineage (NCBI taxonomy): Eukaryota > Viridiplantae > Streptophyta > Magnoliopsida > Solanales > Solanaceae > Anisodus > Anisodus acutangulus. Next base: position 16,017,754 of record CM056498.1, read on the forward strand.
ATCCTTTGGACAAAGTAAAATATGGATAGATGGTAAACTCTATAGTTAATCATTGTAGTTGTTGTGTTGATTGTTGGACGCTTTTAATGAGATTTTTGGAGTAACTTTGGCTAGATGTCATGGAGTATGTTTTGTAGTCTTGATGATATTGTGTTAATGTGGAGGAGGTACAAATATTTGAAGTACCATGAAAAAAAGAGGGATAAAAGCATGTACACCATGTGTTCGACGAAATGTCACAACGACAAAAATATAAAACCATTGATTGGATATTGATATGGATTATCTTATTTGCTTAGGTCAATGATTACACGACGTATGTTGTTTTTTCTATGTCCAATCTTAAATTTAGGTATTCGTATGTTGTTTTTTCTATGTCTTTTTCGGGTATTTTTTTTCTCTTTTGGTGTTTCTTCTTTTACTGACTTCGGTCTCATAGGCTCGTATTTATGTCTTTCTTTTTCTATAATATCTTTACCATGAGTTCTTAAAAATGTAATCGCACTTGGTTCCATTAGAATTTTCCTTCTTTATTTAATATCACTAGTCTGTCTAGAGTTTCTGTTACATCTTTTGATAATCTAGGTTTTATCTTACTTATATCTACCATTACTGGTATTTTACTTCTTCTCCAAGCATCTATTGGTACTATTTCTGGTTTATGAGTATCAGTTTTAGCTATAGTATTTTCTTTACTTGTACTCGCTTCATTACTCGTTTCTGCTTGTTTTCCTTTGCTTTTCACTTCTAATAACATATTTAGTTTTTCTAATATTAATTTAAACGTTGGTATTTCAGATACATTCCATAAGTTAGTTAATTCTTCTCTTATCATTTGTTGCGTTTTAGTTTGATTCTCTTTTATTTCATTCATTTGTAGTAGGACGCTTTTCATTTTTTCTTTTAATATTATTTCTTCCCATAACTCATATATCTTATCGTTAGGATTAGTCAGGATTGTTTATTCATTTTTTCCATCCGTTACCCATGTCTATCCAAATTTTACTAAACTTTTCACATTGTTTTTCTAGTTGTTCTATGTCATTTTCTAATTTCATTTCTTTTGCGCTATATTCTAAGTATTTTAATTGGGAATATATTTCTCTTGATAAGGCCGTCTTTATAGTCTTTAGTTTTTGCTTTTTCTTTATTATTTTTAGTTGTACGTTCATATTTTATTTATGAATCTGGTTTTTCCTTGATCATTAATTTCAATTCCGTTATTGTTTATCTTATAGTTTATCATAGTCAAAAAATCACTTCCTAATAATAATTCGTTTAAGCTATCATATTCTATTACTCCTAGGTTTATTTTATATTCTAAATCTTGAATTTTGAATCTTAAATTTATACTTTTAGTAATTATTATTTCTCTTTCATTTTCAGGGTAATTATAAGTTTGCGGTTCTATTATATTACACTCATTTTCATTTATCTTGCTTATGTGTATAAACCTTTTAATTGCTCTTGTATTTATTTCTGCTATTCCATCTATGGTTATCATATTTTTAAATATTATAACTTTGATTTTTAATCTGTTGCAGTCTATATTTATTAAATCTATAGTCCTAGGTTGTATACTTGGTAAATTATCTCGTTGTGTCATTAGCGATTCTCTAGTTATACTTAATCTAGATCCTTTTATTCTTGGTATTAATCTTCTTGAAGGTGTTAATGTTCTGGTTTTAAAATCCATGAATATCTCTTCTGGTATTGTTATCTTAGAGTTTTCCTTATGCTCAATTTGCTCAAGTATTTCTTTATACATTTTTGGTACTATTATATTCATTTCATGTTGTTTCTTTACATGGTGATTTTCAGTTAAAGCGTATATCATTTTTGTTTCTATACTCATTACTTTACTTCTTGGTGGCATGTTTATTCCATCTAATTTATAGTATAGTGTTAAAGCTAAATCTTTATGTTTATCTTTTAACGATACGCTAAAATCTGGTTGTATTGTAAATTTTAATTTTTGGTATATTAAATTTCCTTTTATTACAGATATTAATGCATCTTGTAAATTTCCTAATATTCTGTCATCTAATACGTAGATTTGTATAGGTGTATCAATATTCTTTTGAAAATATGCTTTTATTGTAAATTCTACTCCTCCAAAGTAAATATTTCTATATTTCTTTGCTTCTTTATTCGATAATTTAGCTAGTTCTCTTTTTATTACTTCATCACTTATTAAATTAATCTTTGTTCTGCCATTTGTACTAGTAGTATCGATTATGTTTTCATGTTTATGTGCTATGTATCTTATTTCCTTATTCCTTTCAAATCATTTTGTTTTAAATATCTTTTTTACAGATACTTTTTCCATTTCTGATTCCTCATCTGTTTCACTAACATAAAAGTCTTTGTAATCATACCACTTATTATTATCTTCTTTAATCTGTTGTAAGCTCATTATAAATTGTTCCGTATTTATATATTTTACTCCTTTTTTCTTTAATTTTGGGCACTTATTAGCATAGTGTCCTAAATTCTCTAGATATTCTAATGTCATCTTAATATCCATCTAGACTTGAAGGCTCCTAGAGAACTAAACCTCGACTACAACCAATCAATTATCAAAGAAAAAGTACAAAAATGTGAAAAGAAACGTTGGGAAATAACAAGGCAAAAATTTGAATGATGAGGACAAATTAAAAACAAAACAAAATGAACTAAAATTTTCAAAATTCAAATCTAAGAAAGCTAAAAGTCTCTCAAGAAGGAAACATATTTTTGGGTGCACATACTTTTTCATGAACTATGACATTAATATAATGTATGTTCTTTTTTTAATATAGGACTTAATATAATGTATGTTCTTAAATTTATTCACTAATAAATATTTGAGTTTCACTTGTTTTCTTCTTTTTTTTGTTTTTTCAATAAGGGGGGGGGGGGGGGAGCATTACTAGTGCGGGTTCGGGATATTCAATGTGATAATACACATGAACAATTATCGCATAAGTTGAGGACTTCTTAGTTTAGACACTATTCAACTAGGGCTTATAAAAGAGAGATTATTTACTTAGAGAAAATTTTAGGTAAACACATAGAGCATTAGTTGGAAGGTCTAATCCAATAGCCTTTGAATTTAAAGGCATTTTAGTCAATAAGCTTGAACAGTGTTGGAACATCACTTTTGGTTGGTTATCGTACCTCACCTTCTTTTATCCTCCCATTTATTTAATAGATAATAAATTGAAGAAACCGAGGCACCATATACAGCATAATAATTCAAATTCCTTCCAGCTTGCCAAACGATTAAAATAAGGTTTGGACAAAAAAGTTGAATTGTTGTTGTTAAATAAAAGGACTTTAGGAATTCAATAAAAAATACAATTGTGAGAAGATGGAATACCAGTTTTGGTTGATAGTCGAGTGCTTCAGATGCTCGAACTAACCCGCGCAAGCCTCCTGGGAGACTGACAACAATATCTTTCTCATTTACTTCAGAAACGACTCCCCAGAGCTTCATTCCAGGAGATATATTCTGGAAACTGAAGGTGTTAGGTGCTGCCAGTTATAAATATAATACACTCAGTAAAGAATCGGAAATATTGCATACCTTTAAAGTGATTCTGTTAGCAAACCTTGGCAATTTACCATTGATGCCACCGTCAAAAAAGGGAACCAAAATCATCTTCTGTACTACTACTCTTGTTTTGCTTCTTCCTCTTTTTCAACCATCTTGTTAAATATACACAATATACTTGTGTATACTCATCACGGATTTGGACTGATTTGCTCTCGGTTTATTTGGACTGATTTGCTCTCGGTTTATGGACTGATTTCTACCAAGTAATTTATGGTAAATATTTAGTATCCTAGTTTAGGTAATGTTGTAATATAATTAGTAGTGTATTACCATAAATGTATAGAATAAGGTTTTACGAATAGAATAGGAATATGATTCTCCTATTTTGTAACTTGTATATATAGTCTTTCAAGTAATGAAAATAATCAAGGGGATTATTTCTCATGTTATCAAGAGACTAGGTCTAACAAAAAATTTTCCTCTCCCAAATTTTGTCCTTCTCGGCCGAAACCCCCCCCCCCCCGGGTTTCTTTACCAAAATTAGTCTTCCGCCCTCAAAATCTCTCTTACTATTCTCATACTTCCCCTCCTTTGTTCTTTCAATATGTCTAAGAACAATTTTCATCATGTCCTCATGGTTTCTAACATCAAGAACAACATCCCTATTGTGCTTGAGATGGAAAACGTCCAATATGCGACGTGGGCAGAATTGTTTAAAATTCACCCTATCTCCCATCAAGTTATCCATCACATAATTCCTCCCGCTGCACATATTCCCGCGGAGGATCCTCAGTTATGGATTACTCTTGATGCTACCGTTCTCCAGTGGATTTATTCCACTATTTCGGTTGACCTCTTACAAACGATTATTGAGCCGGATACCACGGCTATGGTTATCTGGAATAGATTGCGTGACATATTTCAAGATAACCAACATTCACATGTTGTCACACTCGAGCAGGAATTCTCTCTAGTTCGCATGGAAGAATTTTCAAACGTATCTGCATATTGCAAGAAACTCAAGGAGTTGGCGGACCAACTCCATAACGTTGGCGCACCTGTAACAAATAATCGTCTGGTTCTACAACTGGTTGTCGGTCTTTCTGAGGCCTATAATGGCGTTGGGACTCTCCTTCGTCAAAGCAACCCACTTCTCGTTTTTTATCAAGCCCGCTCCATGCTTACTTTGAAAGAAGTCGGTTTGGCTAAAAAGACGGCTACCGGAGCAAGCCCCGTCGTCCTAATGACGTTCTCCACAAATTCCTCAGGTTTTGTTGATAATTCGGGCCAAAACCGTACTCATGGTGGCGACAAAAATAATCGTAAGAATAATAACAAAAACCGCGGGGGCAAACACAGTGGTTCCGGTGGTGGTTCCGGTGGTCAGCAGGCCGGTAGTAGGCCCCGTCCAGTCAATAGTGGGCCTCCTCCCTATTGGTCCCAGCAGTGGGGCCCATGGCAATGGGCCATGGGCCAGCAGCCCCTATTTTCCAGCAGCTTTAGGCAGCCAGTGGGCTGGACAGTTTACTTTCAGGCCCAACAATCAGCAGTTACGACCGCCCGGCTGGCGATAATTCCAGCGATTCTGACCCGGGGCGGCCCGATTACGGAATTCTTGGGCCCCGGCCTCCGCAAGCTCACCACGCAGCAGGCCCCACTCAGACAGATATCGAGGCCGCGATGCACACATTTGGGTTGACGCAACCGAATCCAAATTGGTACATGGACACCGGCGCAACGACACACATGACCTCCGATCAAGGTACTCTCTCATCTTATGCCAATTTGAGCAACCCTCGTGGTATAATTGTCGGTAATGGTAACTCTATTCCAATTCAGGGTTGTGGTCATAAAACTCTATCTCCCCCCAATCCTCCCCTTATCTTGAAAAATACTTTACATGCCCCAAAATTGATTAAAAACTTAGTGTCTGTCCGAAAATTCACCACTGACAATTTCGTTTCTGTTGAATTTGATCCTTTTGGTTTCCCTGTGAATGATTTCAAGACGGGGAGTCCTCTCATGAGGTGTGATAGTAGGGGAGATCTTTATCCTATCACAACCGGTTTCAGTCCATCGAGTCAAGCCTTGCCATCAACCTTTGCAGTCATTTCTCCTTTCTTGTGGCATGCTCGCCTTGGTCATCTGGAATCCTCTATTCTATCTGTTTTAAATAAAAATAGTTTTATTTCTTGTAAGGGTACGAGTCGTACTCCACTTTGTCAATCTTGTTCGTTAGGAAAAATTATTAAGTTGCCATTTGTAGACTCAAATTCTCATACGTCAATGCCATTTGATATTATTCATAGCGACCTATGGACGTCTCCTATTCTAAGTTCGTTGGGTCATCGGTATTATGTTTTTTTTTGGATGATTATTCTAAATTTTTGTGGACGTTTCCAATTGTAAATAAATCTCAATTGTTTTCCGTCTTCATCAAATTTAAAGCATTCATTAGAACACAATTCGAAAGAGAAATAAAAAATATACAGTGTGATAATGAAAAAGAGTATGACAATAGGGTGTTTCGGGAGTTCTGTGCTAATAATGGGATCAATTTTCATTTTTCGTGTCCTCATACATCTTTACAAAATTGGAAAGCCGAACGCAAAATTCATTTCATAAATAACATTGTCCGCACTCTCTTAATTCATGCTTCCGTACCCCCATATGTTTGGCATCATGCTCTTCAAATGGCGACTTATCTCCTTAACATAATTCCTTCCAAAGGTCTGACATATTCTTCCCCCCTCCAAATTTTATATAATAAGAATCATTTTTATTCTCATCTTCGGGTTTTTGGGTGCTTATGTTATCCGTTATTCCCATCCACAACAATTAACAAACTTCAGGCCCGGTCTACTCCGTGTGTGTTTTTGGGTTATCCGTCTAATCATCGTAGTTACAAATGCTTTGATTTATCCTCCAAGAAAATCATCATTAATCACCATGTAATTTTTTATGAAATCTAATTTCCATTTACTAAAGTTCATATTCCCGAGCCTAGTTCGTATAATTTTTTGGATGATGGTATATTCCCGTATATTACTCACCATTTTTCGGACATATCCCGCACCCAAAATCCTCCAAGGGGCCCACTGCCCGATGGCCCCACTGTTCCGTCGCAATTTCCAGTCACTGGATCAATTACAGCGATTGAGCTAGTCGACCCAGTGCAGGCTGGTCGATTCTTTGCTCGATTTGTCGATTTGGGCCAGCGGGCCACTGCTCTTGGCGATCCGTCCGAGCCCAAAGAAATTCCCAAAATTCACTCAATTCATCCTCGAGTCATAGACCGATCACTCGTAGTCAGCGGAGTATTTTTACACCTAAAAGACATTTTAATTTATATTCTAATGTCTCTAAATCCCCCTTGCCCCGAATCCTGTGTCCGCCTTAAACGACCCGAATTGGAAAATTGCTATGACTGATGAATATAATGCTCTTATTGATAATAAGACGTGGGAGTTGGTGCCCCGTCCATCTGGTATTAGTATTATCAGGTCTATGTAGATTTTTGCTCATAAGGAGAATTCAGATGGTTCATTTGCTCGACATAAGGGGCGGCTTGTGGGTGATGGTAAGACTCAACAGGTTGGTATAGATTATGGGGAGACGTTCAGTCCTGTAGTCAAACCGGCTACCATTCGCATTGTGCTTAGTTTGGCTCTTTCAAAGTCATGGCCTATTCATCAGTTGGATGTCAAGAATGCTTTCCTACATAGTGATCTCAAGGAAACAGTCTATATGCATCAGCCGTTGGGATTCAGGGATCCCAACCGTCCTCATCATGTCTGTTTGTTGAAGAAGTCCTTATATGGGCTTAAGCAGTCTCCACGGGCCTGGTATACAAGGTTTGCTGACTATGTTTCGACTATTGGGTTCACTCACAGTAGGTTATATAATTCCTTGTTCATCTACCGTCGTGGTTTGTCCTTGGCCTACATTCTGTTGTATGTGGATGATATCATTTTGATTGCTTCTTCTGATGTCTTACGTCAGTCTATCATGATCATGCTCAGCTCTGAGTTTGCTATGAAAGACTTAGGTACCTTGAGTTATTTTTTGGGGATTGCCATCACTCGTCATTCCGATGGATTATTCTTGTCTCAACGAAAGTATGCAGCTAAGATCATCGAGAGGGCTGGGATGTCATCCTGTAAGTCCACTTCCACTCCAGTTGATATAAAGCCCAAGCTTAGTGTCGCGGCAGGCGTTCCCTACGAGGATCCGACCCGCTATCGCAGACTTGCAGGGGTTCTTCAGTATCTTACCTTTACCAGACCGGATATTACGTATGCTGTCCAGCAGATGTGTTTATTCATGCATGATCCCAGAATTGAGCACATGAATGCACTCAAACGCATCATTCAGTATATTCAGGGTACATTGGACTATGGTTTGCATTTGTATCCTTCATCGACATCCATACTTGTCTCATACACAGATGTTGATTGGGGTGGGTGTCCAGACACCAGACGGTCTACGTCCGGCTACTGTATGTTCCTTGGCAACAACTTGGTCTCTTGGTCTGCGAAGCGTCAGGCGACTCTATCCCGCTCAAGTGTCGATGCTGAATATCGAGGGGTAGCCAATGTGATTTCAGAATCATGTTGGTTACGTAATTTGCTTTTAGAGCTTCATTGTCCGATTCAAAAGACAACCTTGGTTTATTGCGATAATATTAGTGTCGTTTACCTTTCTGGTAATCTTGTTCAGCACCAACGCACTAAACATATCGAGATGGACATTCACTTTGTCCGTGAAAAGGTTGCCCGGGGTCAGGTACGCATCTGTCATCTCCTGTCAAGATATTAGGTTGCAGACATCTTTACAAAGGGTCTTCCCTCGGTCCTTTTTGAAGATTTTAGGGACAGTTTCAGCGTTCGAAGACCGTCCGCTATGACTGCGGGTGTGTGTTAAATATACACAATATACATGTGTATATTGTGTATACTTGTCACGGATTTGGACTGATTTGCTCTCGGTTTATTTGGACTGATTTGCTCTCGGTTTATGGATTGATTTGTACCAAGTAATTTATGTTAAATATTTAGTATCCTAGTTTAGGTAATGTTGTAATATAATTAGTAGTGTATTACCATAATTAATGTATTACCATAAATGTATAGAATAAGGTTTTAGGAATAGAATAGGAATATGATTCTCCTATTTTATAACTTGTATATATAGCCTTTCAAGTAATGAAAATAATCAAGGGAATTATTTCTTTCAAATCACTCTTGAGCCCTAAACTCTGCATCAACCTCAGCTCGAACTTCATCCAACTCATCTCTGCTCAAACAACTTCCCCCACCTACAACAAGCAGGAAACATTAGTGGAAAGTGGGACAAACAAAAGAAATATATATTTTTTAGAGTAGAACAAGTACCTCTAGGGAAGTCCGGAACGTCTTCTTCAAGCACTGATGGAACGCTTATATCTTTACTTTTGCCCGTGAATGGTTTCCTCAAAGCAGGTTTCTACATTTTTTTGCTTGGGGATTTCGGTGTCATGTTCTTTTTCCTCTTTCAGGTTTCAGAGGAATAATATCAAGACTGGCGCAGGGTTTAATTACAAGGGTTTTAACATTCATTTCAATTTTTTGCATGAATTGCGCTTCAAATGGACTACTCTTTAATTTTTGCGCCTCCTATCTTTAAAGAGTCGTTTGGTGACATGTATGAAAACCAATATAACTAATATCATATTTGATAGCATTTTAGTTGTCAGGTATAAAATTCAGCACACCAAGTATGGTGTTTTGCAATCCTGCATAACTAATGTATACGTAAGTTATGAGGGAATATATGTATTATTTTATGTAAGGTAAAAGATGAAATAATTAATATATGAATAATTAATTCCTGCATAATAGCGGGATTTTAGTTCATCGAACTGTCTTTTTTAATTAATTCCTGAAAACTAATCTATATATTACTAATATCTGCATAACTAATACTTGCATAACTCTTAACAAACCACCAAACAACCCCTAAGTGTTTAATTTTAACCCTGTTCTTATTTATTAAAATTTTATGGACCAAAATATTCTTACCCATCTGACCCCTTTCTTCTGTTATTTCTTTTTTGACGTTAAACAAATGGGTCATATATTTTCAAGTTAAACAGGGTACTTGATTCATCCATTTCCCCCCGTTGCCTATTAAATTTATTACATGTGTCCCCTTAAAAACGAATGGTTAAGATTTATTTGCTAAATCCAAAAAGTTTTATCATTATCAGACAAAAGTAAATCCACACTTTGAGAAATTTTAGACCAGACAAAGGAAGAAGACAAGCATCAGATGCCCTCAGGTTATGAATTTTGCAGATTCAGGTGAAAAGAGGAAAAAGTAGAACAATTGACCTAGAGGAAAGGTACACAAAAATTTCTACCAATGTTGTCATGTAGCATATCTAGCGGGAAAAGTATTTGCTTCACATGTGTCACGCTCCAAACGACATTTGGTGTCGAACTGTATTTGACCGAACGAACCACATGGCTTGATGAGTCAATATAGGCATCAAAACATGCAATAGCAATGATTTAAAACATGTAAAGCTGAATACTGTAAATATAGTCTGAAATATAATAGCGTAAATATCTGGAAAAAAATATAATAAGTATAAATATCTGAAATAACATGTTAAACTAGTCTATGAAACCTCTAAACAGGAGTTTGACTGCTAAAACTATTTACCAGGACAAGGTCCTGGCATACTTTTAGTGCATGAACTAATATGTAAAATAAATAGACCAACATCCCGAATGACATGGTAGAAATCCTAACGAACTGATCCGTCGTCCTGAAACTCAGTATCTGCACAGTGAAGTTGTAACACCCGTACTTTCGGGTAACGATTGAACACATAATCGTAGGCAAATAGACCCGGACCCGGGAAAGTTTACGTTGTACTTGCATATACTAATAAGAAAATTAGTATATAAAAGGACGTGATCCCGAAATAATTTTGGATTTAACAAAGTGCGACGACGGGAATTAGTAATAATAATTGTGTATCTCCGAAGAGATTATAGACTAGTATTATATTACAGAAATTATGACATTAGGTATAAGAGGATTTTATAAGTCGACGGGATTTAAGTGAATTGAGATCGGAAATTTAAGTGTGTGTATAATTAATTAATTATAATTGGGGACAATTTATACATAGTGGGAGATTACGTGTACCCTTAATAAGGCAGCGGTGCAATGACTCAGTTGGAGAAACCGATCGCTGGCAGCTTCTGAACCTCACAAGTCTCCAATCTTCTCCAATCTTCTCTAATCTTCTCCATTTTTAAAGACCTCCATTCCTTAGGCTCTGTAGAAATCGTTTTACGGGTAAAATTCTAATTGATTAAACTCCCTGAAATTCTCGGTAGAATTTGGGATTTCCGTAAACTTTCACATAGACAAAAGGGGGAAATTCTTGGCGTTTTGAACCTGGATTCTGAAAAAAACGAGTGCTTAGACAAGCCTACACTTCGAAGTCAGGCGAGAGACCCAAAATTTTTGAAGGAGTTCTGGGAGTCGATTTTTGGGGTCCTGTTTCTACGGTTTCTGCTTGTCGAAAACTGTTTTGGGCAAAAGGTTATCCAACGATTCTCGTCGACGTGTTTAACAGAGGTAATCTTTCTTGTTCCTAAAGTTTATACAATTTCAGAATTCGATTCTTGCCACTAGTTCTAGGACGATTATTGAAAATGCTAAGTTTGGGTTGAGTGTTGTCGGGACTGCCGTAATTGTAAGGTACTGGGATTACATGTGAAGTTGTTGTACTGTTTTGAATATTGTAGCAGTAAAAAGAAGGATTAAGAGAGCTGGGGTTTTTGCTTCATGCATAGGTTTCGACATAGAAGGAATATAGGTTCTACGCGTACAAGGTGTTTGCTAGAATGTCTCAATGAATCTGTTTCTGGCATTTTTAGTTGATTATAATTTAAATCATCCGTGTGATGTAGATAATCGTTCATAGAGCATACAAGGACCCGCGGAACTTAGATAATTTCGACAACAAGGTATGCAAGACTCTTTCATTCTTTTTGGCATAATTCTATGTGCGAAACATAACCATTGTGTTGCTACATAAATTACTCTACTCTTAGTAGTTAAGGATGATCAAGTCATCGACTCTTATGTTGAAAGAATATCCAGGCATGTTTCTAAGACCTTAATAAGGCACACCGGAAAAGATGTTGATGTTCCCAATATTAACCAAAGGTGTAAAGGATATTATGTCACTCCGGATGTTTTATTGTTATCCATGCATTTCATTTGCATCGCATTCATATTCTATCCTGGACCACTTATGCTATGCACACTACTATATGGTAATATTATATATATATATATATATATATATATATATATATATATATATATGAATGGGAATTGGGGAAAGGGAAAAAGGCGTTATATACGCACACCACCTGCAGCTGGTACAGACTATGACGAAATAGCCCGGAGAGGCCAATATGATGTGATGATATGATGCCCTTGTGTGGCGATATAACCTGATGCCCACAGAGGCGGTTATGAGAGCATTCTTGTGTGGATATTAGTATACCGCATTTGCATTGTGCATACATCCATTAATCATTATATGGTATGATATCCGTAGAGGTTGTTATGGTAAGGAAGATGCCCGAAGAGGCTGATGTATATGTATACTGCACTGTGCATAACGTTTAGGCATGTGTATTAGGGCCCTCAGAGGCATTTACTGATGTCCAATTGTTTTTATTTCAGACTATGATATGTCTCTGCTATGTTATTTCTTATGCCTTACACACTCAGTATATCAGTAGTACTGACCTGCCTTTTGTCGAGGGACACTGCGTTTTATGCCCGCAGGTTCATATTGAGAGGGTGATGGTTCACACTAGTAGGTTGCTGGTTCAGCTGGTGTCCACAGCACTCTATTTGTTTCGGAGTCGCGATTCGGTCGTGGTATGCTTTTCTCTGTAGAGGCTTGTAGATAGGTGTCCTGTGGTTAGTTGTCGTGTATGGCCTTGTCGGCCCTGGTATATAAATGTGTAAATTAGGGATTTTGGGTTGGAACTTTATTTAATCTACCACGGCTTTGTCCGTGTTAAAAGTGATTAAGGGCAAAGTGTGATGTGGTGCCCGGCGGGTAGGGTCCGGGTGCCCATCGCGGCCCTCCGGTTTGGGTCGTGACAAACTTGGTATTAGAGCCTGTCTGTCCTAGGAAGTCTGCAAGCCGTGTCTAGTAGAGTCTTGGTCATGGGTGTGTTGCGCGCTACACTTATAAGTAGGAGGCTACAGGGCATTTAGGAATGTCTCCGTCTTTCATAATCTAGATCGTTCGATAGAGCTGAGTCGTGAGATTATTGGTTCCTAATCAAATTTTCTCATTTGAACTTCAGTAACGTCCAAAATGAGAAGCACCTCGGATAATAAGAATGCAAGTATTGTTGCAAGACAAGATGTTAGACAGATACCACCCGCTGGCACGGGTCGAAAGGTTACAGAAATTGGAAGAAGAGAGGTGAGTTATACTATAGACTCAGATCCATCAGAAATCATGGATTCTATAGAGGAGGATCCATCTGAAGATCCTTATGAGTCACCCGCTCGAACACCCTCGGTTCTTCCGGCTGGAAGTGCGGTGAGGGGAGTTTTGACTTCACTAAGGACTTTGGTGTCAGTGTCGGGCCCCACTGACCATGGGATAGGGGGAACAACCTAGGGACGGGTACAATCGGGTTTTCCTCAGATATCACGCCATGACCGGGTATGCATGTCGCTTAATGACCCCGACCCTTTCGAGATTCTGGATAGTCCTCAATCTTGGGGATCCGTTAATCAGGGTTCGCCGGTCTATATTATGGGAGACACGCCGGGGGAAGACAAGAGACAGGCAATGAGAAGGCAAGTGGGTAGTAAGGATAAGAGGGTTCCACTCCGAAGTGTGTCAGATCGAGGCTCATATATAGGGCCAAGGTAGGATAGTGCAGATTCACCAACAAGATCATAAGGTTGTCCTAGTACGTATCCCGATAATCCATAAGATCTTTAAATTAGTTTCTTTTAAATAAATAATGTATTGTGTGTAATCGGTATATGGTTATATGTTTGGATTAATCAAAGGAATATATGGATTTTTTATGTGGATTGAATAAGGTTGTTGTATAGTTTGGTGTAATTTTAGTTGAGTCATGAAATAGCTTTAAGACTGTTTGTGTGCATAAGTTAGGCAATAATAACCTTGATTGAACTGATTTTGGAGTAGTTAATGTTTGTTAGAGATAATTTCTACTTGATATGGATCTAACCTAAGGCTAGGAGTAATCTATAACTTATTGGTTATAGCGAAAAGACTTGTGTAGCTCCTATTATCTTTTTACATAATCACCACAGTAACATTTGGTTAGTATAAGCCTAGAGAGTACGTTGGCTTGCTATTTTTGGTCTTTCCATGTGGTATTCAAGGAGTTGAAGTAATATAGCCTACATGTGGTTTTCCAATGACATATTTAGCCTCAAATTTGACTACATGATGTCATGCCCCTGCTATTAATACTTTGTTACTTCTACGGATCTATGGATGCATACTGTGGTATAAACTGCCTAGACAAAAAAAATTGAAACCAGAGGACTTATGTTAATTTATTTTTGGATACCCTTACATGTTCTGATACCTTAATGAGCTTAACACTAATCCAAGAGGTTTGTTACATGTCCAAAAGGAAGTTTAGTTCATGAGTTGTTTTCTTAGGAAATGTATCTGTTAATCCATGAGATTTGTACTTGGTTGAGTATTCAGTTAATCTGCTTACTGGAGTATTATGCCTATCTCTGCTAGTTAAACCTGGTATGGATCTAGCTTAAGTCCTTTGGGATTTTTCTAGCTTGATGATTTGAATCTTTGTAATTGTCTTATTGGCATTTGAGCCCAAGTTGATATAGCATGAAGCCTATCTAAGTATTACATAAGTCATGTGTGTTGTGTATATGGAAGCCATTCATATCTATCTTATAGCCTCTGTTGAATATTTGTGCAAATTGGTCCAATTATTCTGGCCAATGTACTGTTGCATGTTCTGAATCTTAAAGATGTATAACTGGTTTATTCTAGATTTTAAATCATGGGATACTAAGGCCTTATGTTTGTGAGTATCCCCTATGAATGTTTCTTCATATATCCAGTTGTCTGCTGATTAGATATGTGTTCATGATTGGTGTTGACCATTCAAGTAACCTTATAAGTTTAACAATGTCATTCCAAGCTTAAAAAGAAATTTCACTTGCTAAGTTTGTATGTCTAGTTTAGCTTGATATATGGATCAAATGTTCCTTTTCTCCATGATAAAATAAGAGGATAAAACTGACTATTTGTTCAAGTGCTAGCTTACACTAGTTTTGTCCCTTATCCTGCACAAATTGGCCATTTCTTTACTGTTAAAATAATATGGTGGTTAGCATAATCTACTTATTTGGCCAAATTTATTGTTCGCATATTGCTTCAACTTTCTTAGTCTTGCCTTTATAAGTATACTCATATGGTCATACATATACTCAAACTCTTATGAACTTAGTTAAAATATACCAATTTTAGCTCTTTCAAGAATGCTCAATTTCATATTTTATCATGTTGGAACTGATGAGGTCAGACCACTCAGTTAAATAGCTTAGTTAAGAAA
Organism: Anisodus acutangulus; assembly: GCA_029783415.1. Lineage (NCBI taxonomy): Eukaryota > Viridiplantae > Streptophyta > Magnoliopsida > Solanales > Solanaceae > Anisodus > Anisodus acutangulus. The sequence goes on from CM056498.1 coordinate 16,032,964, forward strand.
CCTGAGTTTATATGCATTTTTATGGAGGTTGTTTGTTCAACCTATATCTAGTTTTTTTCCACCATGCTCATGTGCCCTGCTTGAGGTTCATTGGCTTTTCAGAGTACTTAGTGTCAATTGTTTTAAACTACAACTTGGATTCTTACATACTTGAGTTATTACACCAAAGCCAGTAGTTGAGTTAGCCTTTGTGTGACCTGTTTATAATCCCACTCAGTCTAGGTACCATGTGGAACTTGAATAATTCTTTTATGAATTAAACTTTGTCTGAAATTGATACACTGCCTATTTGAGCCTTGTGTGCTACCTCATCTTGTACCAATACATATGTGTTGTGGCTGTCAACACAGTTAGGATTCCTTGATTTTGAAAAGGAAAAACCTGACTAGTGTCCTGAATAGTCCAGTGGTTATACCCCTTTGAGACTTATATGTGCTTGAAAACTTGCTAAATAAGAGGGCAATTTCCGGACATTCTAATGCTCACTTGGAGATTAGGATCGGAGGCAAAGTATGGGAGGCTTGAAACTATTTCCATTAGTTGCTACATTTTGTTGTTGGCACTGTTACATTGAGCTGGTTGCTGCATATATTTGTGATCATCTGAAGCATTTAGCTACCATATTTGATGTTGCTCTGGCTGTTGTTTGAGGTCACTTGTTGCTACTGTTTGGCTATTGTTTGGCTGCTATTTGGCTGATGTTTGGTTGCTGTTTTTGTTGTTACTTGTTGTTATCACTGCTGCACTTTGGTAAGAATTGTGCCATGTTCAAACACATGTTGTTGCCTTCATTTTGAGGCAGATATTGTTGTAAATCCTGGGCAGGGGCAGAGTTGAAAATAAGCACCTGTGTTTGCTGCACTCTAGCTTAAACCAGTGCCAAAAAAAATGATCAACTAAACTGGTTTAAACACTAGCAGGGAGACTGTGGAGTTATAAGGAACCTGGGAACTTGATCTGAATTAGTCATGGGATGATAAAATAGTGAAGCATGATTAATTGCACTGATTTGTGAACTCTTTTAAATAATTGTGTTGCATATAGGACTCTAAACTAGATGTTAGGACCCTCTACCTTCTTTACCTACTGTTTGAATTTAAAGAATGTATAAGATATACTACAGACCTAGGCAAGAATCCATCACCCTATTAACTTTCTATATAAGCAATTAGCTAGATAAAGATTGCTTCACACAAGGTTACTAAAGTTGGAAGGTATCACTATGTGTTTATTTTAGTTTGTATATGAAATTTGAGTCTATTCTTTAGAAGTAGTCATAGATTGATATGTATCTTCTCACAGTTTAAATAATAATATGAATTAATCCATGAATGTCGTATCCTCTATTTTTGATGAATTGGAATGACAAATTTGATACTTCATCTCTAGCTTTTACTGAACTTGGTCAACTAGGTATTCATTTTTTATTGTGACAAGAGTTAGATATGTCATACCGGCATTCGAGGACGAATGTTTCTAAGGGGGAGGAGAGGATGTAACACCCCGTACTTTCGGGTAAGGGTTGAACACGTAATCGTAGGCAAGTAGACCCGGACCCGGGAAAGTTTATGTTGTACTTGCATATACTAATAAGAAATTAGTATATAAAAGGACGTGATCCAGAAATAATTTTAGATTTAATAAAGTGCGACGACGGGGATTAGTAATAATAATTGTGTATCCCTGAAGAGATTATAGACTAGTATTATATTACAGGAATTATGACATTAGGTATAAGAGGATTTTATAAGTCGCCGGGATTTAAGTGAATTGAGATCGGAAATTTAAGTGTCTGTATAATTAATTATTTGTGGAATTAAATAATTATAATTGGGGACAATTTATACATAGTGGGAGATTACGTGTAACCTTAATAAGGCAGCGGTGCAATGACTCAGTTGGAGAAATCGATCGTTGGCAGCTTCTGAACTTCACAAGTCTCCAATCTTCTCCAATCTTCTCTAATCTTCTCCATTTTTAAATACCTACATTCCTTAGGCTCTGTAGAAATCGTTTTAGGGTAAAATTGTCATTGATAATACTCCCTGAAATTCTCAGTCGAATTTGGGGATTTCCGTAAGCTTTCACATAGACAAAAGGGAGAAATTCTTGGTGTTTTGAACCTGGATTCCGGCAAAATTGAGTCCTTAGACAAGCCTACACACTGCGAAGTCGGGAGAGAGACCCAGAATTTTTGAAGGTGTTCTGGGAGTCGATTTTGGGGGTCCTATTTCTGTGGTTTCTGCTTGTCGGAAACTGTTTTGGGCAAAAAGTTTTCCAACGATTCTCGTCGTTGTGTTTAACAGAGGTAATCATTCTTGTTCCTAAAGTTTATAAAATTTCAGAATTCGATTCTTGCCACTAGTTCTAGGACGATTATTGAAAATGCTAAGTTTGGGTTGAGTGTTGTCGGGACTGCCGTAATTGTAAGGTACTGGGATTGCATGTGAAGTTGTTGTACTGTTTTGAATATTGTAGCAGTAAAAAGAAGGATTAAGAGAGCTGGGGTTTTTGCTTCATGCATAGGTTTCGACATAGAAGGAATATAGGTTCTACGCGTACAAGGTGTTTGCTAGAATGTCTCAATGAATCTGTTTCTGGCATTTTCAGTTGATTATAATTTAAATCATCCGTGTGATGTAGATAATCGTTCATAGAGCATACAAGGACCCGCGGAACTTAGATAATTTCGACAACAAGGTATGCAAGGCTCTTTCATTCTTTTTGGCATAATTCTATGTGCGAAACATAACCATTGTGTTGCTACATAAATTACTCTACTCTTAGTAGTTAAGGATGATCAAGTCATCGACTCTTATGTTGAAAGAATATCCAGGCATGTTTCTAAGACCTTAATAAGGCACACCGGAAAAGATGTTGATGTTCCCAATATTAACCAAAGGTGTAAAGGATATTATGTCACTCCGGATGTTTTATTGTTATTCATGCATTTCATTTGCATTGCATTCATATGTTATCCTGGACCACTTGTTCTATGCACACTACTATATGGTAAATATTATATATATATATATATATATATATATGAATGGGAATTGGGGGAAGGGAAAAAGGCATTATATACTCACACCACCTGCAAATGGTACAGACTATGACAAAATAGCCCAAAGAGGCCAATATGATGTGATGATATGATGCTCTTGTGTGACGATATAACCTGATGCCCACAGAGGCGGTTATGGGAGGATTCCTGTGTGGATATTAGTATACCGCATTTGCATTGTGCATACATCCATTAATCATTATATGGTATGATATCCGCAGAGGTTGTTATGGTAAGGAAGATGCCCGAAGAGGCTGATGTATATGTATACTGCACTGTGCATAACATTTAGGCATGTGTATTAGGGCCCTCAAAGGCATTTACTGATGTCCAATTGTTTCTGTTTCAGACTATGATATGTCTCTGCTATGTTATTTTTTATGTCTGACATACTCAGTACATCAGTCGTACTGACGTCCCTTTTGTAGGGGGATGCTATGTTTTATGCCCGCAGGTTCATATTGAGTGGGTGACGGTTCACACTAGTAGGTTGCTGGTTCAGCGTGTGTCCAGAGCACTCTATTTGTTTTGGAATCGCGATTTGGTCATGGTATGCTCTTCTCTGTAGAGGCTTGTAGATAGGTGTCATGTGGTTAGTTGTCATGTATGGCCTTGTTGGCCCTGGTATATAAATGTGTAAATTGGGGCTTTTGGGTTGGAACTTTATTTAATCTACCACGACTCTGTCCATGTTAAAAGTGATTAAGGGCAAAGTGTGATGTGGTGCCCGACGGGTAGGGTCTGGGTGCCTATCGCGGCCCTCCGGTTTGGGTCGTGACAGAAGTTCAAGCCCCAGGAAAAAAGGATGTAAGTACATTTGAATTATACTGTATGTAAAGCAACTGAAAGAATAACCAGGCGCATGAAATAGTAGGAACTGAAACTGTAACTTGAGCATGAGCATGTATAATATCTGACATGAATTTAATAAAACATGATAACTTATTTTAAATGGGAGAGATTTAGTATAACCGACATGTAACCACCACGTGAGAACGTGGCGTCTGATCTCTGCTCGATCAGCTAAGCCATCTCGTACCTTATCGGGGTACGAGACATGAACATGACATGAATGGATTTAATAATCTGTTGTGGGTAGTATGAAGGAACCGTCCTAACTGAGCGGAGCGATCCTTATCCTACGTTGGCATACGTAGTTTCAGGTTGTCTGAGCATTCTCGGTAATCTGTGCAACTCCCAAATATGAACTTGAAATATAGTTGGCTAAAAAGCTCATGGTTTGTATAATCATGACTTGTAAACATGGTTGCTCAGTATAAGATATAGCATGAACATAAATACATAATATACTTTGCATAACAACATGAACACGTGTAGAATTCATGGAATTGAGTAATATGGATTCATGACTTGTGTTTAAAAATCCATGACATACAAGACATGGGTATTCATAGATTACGGACGAACAGATAATGAAAGTGATATTCATGAATACAATAACGAGAACATGATTGGTTTTAACAATACATACATGAACATATAACTTGTTTTCAAGGGTTTATCATGAACTGAGACATAACCTTCAATTTCCAGGGGTTTCATGGATTAACATGGCATGGGGAAGAATAATAATGTTCCCACACGTGGATAGAAGCTCTACATACCTTATTCGCTCCTAATTTTGTAATAAAAATCTGAACTTGATGAAGAATTCTCAAAAGCCTGAACTTAATTCCTTGAGATGAGTTTTCTTGAAAACACTAGGTTAAGAATCAATGACTTCGCTTAGAATTCATGAGGATGAAATTAGAATCACTTGAAATTGCATAAAATAGGCTTACCTTGATGTAGGAGAATGATGGGAGGAGAGGAACTTTGTGCTAGGGCTTGGATGAATTGAAAAGAGTTAAAAGGACTGAAAATTGCGAATATATTTTGTTCTGTCGTCGGGGACTCTACGGTGATATTGTACGGTCCATACAACTTGTACGGCGATAAGTACAGTCCATACATAATTGTACGGACCATATGAAATGGCCGCCACTGTGTTCTAAATTTCAGTGAGCATCAAAAGTCTAGGGTCATCCTACGGTCAAAAAGGATGGTCTGTGTAATTTTATACGGTCCGTATAAGCCATCATATTTTGTTGGTTATCGACGGTCTTTGTACGATGCAATTTTTTCGACTCGTACAACTTTGTACGGTTCGTATAGCCCTGACATAGAATGTGAATCACTGAAGTAAAATGGATTATTTTTAAACTTCATACTTTCCATCTTATTTTTCTAAACTCCTAAATCATGGATAAGGCTTAACTTGAAGGTACGAGGTGTTATAATAGGATAGATTGGTGGGAGTTGAGACTGAAAAGGAGAACTGATGGCATAAAGACTAAAGCGGCGTATTGAAAAGGGCAAGTAGGGAATGTGATGTATTTTGCACCGTTCTGTGTATTGTCTCAGTGGTCATGATAATGAGGTGAAGTCACTTATCTAAAAAAAAATTAGAATGGTTAAGTTTTATTTGCTTGCCTTCTAGATCTTATTCTTTTAATTGCTTTTATGCTCGGTTATGATCTTATCCAAATCTTTAATGGGGTTTTTCTCTGAGGATTTTTTACTATTTCAATGTAACGAGTTTTGATATAAGTTGCTTGAAGATCTGAAATTTACATGTCGACCTTACCTTTTCGGTACTGATTTTACGATTTTTTTATTTGTGCAGATTCAAATATCATTCAAAATTGAAGAACTGGATTGCTTTGCACAAAATCATGGAGTAATTCGGATTTGAGAATCATAATGCCAGATATTTTCGTGTAAAATTTGGATCAATTTGGATTCAGCTGCACATATTTCTAATTTTACTTTTAACAAGTTCGAGAATTGAATCGATTCCTTTGCTTTTTATAATTCTTAGAAATAGTTGGAGTTCATGATCACGAATGAACAAAACGATACTATTTTGAGGCATATGAGGACGAGTAGAGAAGAAGTAGAATCAGATCTTTGAAAAAAGGGCAATGAATGCTGTCACAAAGCTAACACTAATGCTCAGAAGACGTAGTACACGAGTTGCTCAATGGCAATTTGCTTCCATTTCGATTGTGAGAGTTTTGCCTTGAGACAACAGTAATTAAAATTTTATAAAAAAGGAAGTTGGATAATTATCGAGCTAAGTTCTGCCTTTTGAGGCAAAATTTGTAAACAACGAGTCAAGATAAGCGGTTGTGTATATAATGGAAAGCCTTGCCTAGAGGTAAAAGTTGTGAAAATTTTATGATTAAAAAAAGAAGAATAATCATCGAGCAAACTTATAAACAACGAGTCAAGATATGCATCGTGTATATAATGGGAAGCTTGCCTCGAAGCAAAAATAGTCGAAATTTTAATTTTTTAAAAGCCGGATAATCATCAAGCTAAGTTCTGGCTCATGAGGCAAAATTTGTGTCACGACTCCTTTCGGGTGTCGTGGTGGCACCTATAATTTTCTCACCGATAGGTGAACCACTTCCCAAACCCAATAACATAAACAATATATAAAGCGGAAATAGAAGAAATAGTTAATTAAAATGTCTCGATAATATAAGAAAAAAAAAGTAACAAAATACCAAATATCTAATTATTATATTTTCCAAAGATCTAGTTTGTCAATACAAGAGCCTCTAATGCTTAATTGGAATAAAAGTCTGATATTGCCTCAAAGGAACATAAAACAAGATAGGAAATAAGAGGAAGCATCCAGGGCACATTGAGGAAGTGCAGTCTTACCCCGAATGCTCGAATTTACCAAGCTCGGACTCAGCCACGAGGTCTGGTAATGGTCGATGGTGTTGAATCTGTATCCAAAAAGAATGCAACAAGTGTAGTATGAGTACACAATGTACCCCGTAAGCATCATAGGCCAACAACGACGGAATACATGTAAAGAACATAAATATCAAGTTGACACACAGAAAATCCTAACTTACACAGTCTGATCTATCACATAAGTCACCTTAAATCATACATATTGTTCAACACTTAAGTCGATTCAAATCATAGAAGTTCAACCAATATGAATTCACCTTACCATACTTACAATTCCCAATCAAGTACAGATGTCATGATACAATGTATGTAAATGCATGAATGCAAGGTACCTTTCTATCAACCGATATACATATTCTATTGGACTTCGCCATATAATAATAACCCATGGAGGACCGCGAAGTCCATCTACCGCTCACAACCAGCCGGAAATACCTCAGTCTGTTAGAGCCTCAGACTAATTTATCAAGCCATATTAATCAACAATCATCTCAGTATTTTCAATTCATCTCATAACAGTATCATTACTTTTCTTTCCAGTCTCAACGGACTAATATCATTTCATACCACTTTATTTCAATGCTAGAATATCATGAGTGTACGAATGCAACAGTAATAGGACAAGTAGTTATGAAGTTTGAGATGCAATCAAGTTCAAGAGATGAATAACACATGCCTCAGAATTATCAGTAACACATAATTCCACATAATCAGTCTTTCGTATTATAAGGCATATGTGATGAGTAATTTCAATAAGTAATAGCAACAATAGTGACAAGCCCACATAACAGCAATCAGAATCACCCTAAGGATGATTTCCCAAAACATTCCTTGAAACAGTTCAACAACGGTACCGACTCAAGTGCTCATCACAGCCACTAAGGTAGGACCCCCAACACGCCCAATACCCCTCAATATTTATATACACGACATGCTTTTATCGAAGTCTAGAAGAGTAAATCGTAATATACCTTGGAGCAAAACAGATGCCACGAACCATTAATCCTCAGCCAAGGCCTTACCTTTGCGAAGCGCCTCCGTACGTTCGTAGTCTAACATATATATATTACGTCAACAAGTATTCTAATACACATACAGAGGCATAACCTTTCAAAGAAACTAAATACCCGACCTCCAAATTAACTCCGGATCCACAAGGGTAAAATCAAAACTCTAATGTTCTAGAATCAGGATAGTAATAGGTCATATCCTTAAGTTTAATCAGAAACTAATCTCATTTAGGCCTTCAATTGCACTAATCAATCAAAATCCCCAATTAGGAAAATCTTAGATTTTGCCCCAAAATTATATTAAATTGAAACAACAAATTAAATATTGCAATAAGACATTTTATCATTACCCAATCTTTATCTATAATATAATAACATAAAGACTCCATCTTGGTCCTCAATTTCATTAATTAAAGCCTTTTATTCATAAATACAAACCCTAGGTTCATTCTACCCAAGACATAGAAATAGACCTAGACTCGAGGACATAATCATAAATAGATAAGAAAATGGATTAGAAACATTACCCCAAAGATGAAGATGATGAAAGACCTTGAAAATCCTCTACCAACCAAGCCTAGGACTCAATCAAATGGAATATGAAAAGTGATTTTGAAATGGTCTTTTAATCTAGGTTTGATATAGCAATTTCGCTTCTGCTGAATCAGCCTCGCAGAAACGACCCAATTTAATGAACCCAAAAATGCACAAAATGCCGCATATGTGGACATTCCTAACCTTCTTATGGCTCAAATCTACGAACCAGCGAAGAGGCCAATGGCTCGCTGGTGCGGCTTCCCAGAAACCAACAACTATAGCAAAACTTACAAACTTTCATCAAACATCCAAAACTCACCCGAGACCTCCTGGATATAAATCAAATATGCTACCCAAGTGTACACAATGCTACGAACTTGCTCGCACACTCGGAATTATCATTCGATCAAGCTAAGGTCCATTTTTCTATGACTCTACCAAAATCATCAATTTTCACAATTTAGCAAATAATGACTCAAAGCATGTATGAACGCCTCGGGAAGGAAATCAAAGACTCGACTAAGTCACAAATGACATTATGAAACTACCAGAAGTGACGAAACTCGAAAACGAACCCTTATACTCAAAAGTCAACTTCGAGTCAGCTCTTTTCATTTCTAACTATCAAACTTGGTTTTTTCCTAAAACCCATCTAATGCATCTCGGGAACCGTACTACCATCTCCGCGAGTCACAAACCCCACATAAAGTCTACAAGAAGAGTAATTTGGTCAAGTAAGGGTATTTAGCCAAAAAAAGACCGAACGAGTTGTTACATCAGATACCAATTAATAAACATTCATCCTCGAATGGAGAGAAATGAAAGGAAAACATATTGGAATCAGTAAAAATATGAGGGTATTTTTCCACATATCAGCCCCGGTCTCCCAAGTAGCCTCCTCAACAAGGCGGTGCTTTTATTGCACCTTCATAAAAGCAATCTCTTTTGATCTAAACTTTCTAACCTGCCTGTCGAAAATGGCCACAGGCTCTTCTTCGAACTCCAAATTCTGATCAAATAGCACGGAGTCCAAATGGATGATATAGGACCCATCAACATGGAACTTCTTCAACATAGAAACATGAAATACCGGATGAACACCTGAAAGTCCTAATAGCAAATCTAACTCATTCGCCACCTCTCCAACCCTCTAAACAACCTCAAATAGCCTAATATACCTCAGACTAAACTTCTCTCCCTTTCCAAATCTCATTACGCCCTTCATAGGCGAGACCTTTAATAGAACCCTATCACCAACCATGAACTCCATATCTCGAACCTTTCGGTCCGCATATTCCTTTTGTCTACTCTGAGCCGCTAGGAACTTATCTTGGGTTTATCTTCACTTTCTTTAAGGAGTCTCTCAACAAATTGCGATCACATGGGCTCACCTCAAATGCATTAAACCACCCAATCAGAGAACGACATTTCCTATCATATAAACATCAAATGGCGTCATATCAGTGAAGAGTGATAACTGTTGTTGTAAGTGAACTCTGCCAAAGGTAAGAACTGGTCCTAATGACCACCAATATCAATCAATCAAGCCCGTAACTTATCCTCCAAAACATGAATGTCCACTCGAACTAGCCGTCTTTACCATCTGTGGGTGAAATATTATGCTAAGATCCAGATGAGTACCCAACTCCTTTTGAAATGTCCTCCAGAAATAAGAAGTAAACCGAGTACCCCGGTCAGAAATAATAAAAATAGGCACCCCATGCAACCGAACAATCTCCCTAATATAAATCTTGGCCAACTTCTAATAATTGTAGGTCGTTTAGATCGAAATTCAGTGTGTAGACTTGGTCAACCTATCCACAATAACCCAAATGGCATCAAATTTTCCCAAGGTCTCCGATAGCCCAACTACAAAATCCATAGCTATCCTCTCCCATTTCCACTCGGGTATAGACATCCTCTAGGTTAAACCACCCAGTCTCTAGTGCTCATATTTAACCTACTGGTAATTTAAACACTGAGACACAAACTCAACTATGTCCCTCTTCATCCTACCCCACCAATAGTACTGCTTCAAATCACGATACATCTTTGTTGCACCCGGATGAATATAATATATGGAATTGTGAGCCTCTTTCATAATCAATCTCGTCACACCTGCAACACACAATCTTTCCTTGATCCTCAAAACACCCTCACCATCAAGCAAGCCTCATTGGCTTCCCCTCACATCACCTTGTCCCTAATCTTACACATTTCTCATCATCAAACTGTTGGGCCTTAATTTGCTCCAAAAGAGATGACTTCGCCTCTAACAAACCAAAATCCTACCTGGATTTGAATATCAAGTCTCACAAATCTATTGTCTAAGGAGTGAACCTCTAGTGCCAAAGGATGCTCATCAAAAATCAAACGCGCCAAGCTTCCCATACTCACTGCCTTTCGGCTCAAGCATCCGTCACCATATTGACCTTGCCTGGATGGTACAAAATAGTAATATCATAATCTTTGAGCAGCTCCATCCACCTGCGCTGTGTAGAATTGAAATCCGGCTAACTGAATGTATGTTGAAAGCTGCGGTGATTGGTGAATGACTCACAATGAACCCCATATAAATAGTGCCTCCAAATCTTCAATGCAAAGACTACCGCTGCAAGCTCCAAGTCGTGAGTGGGGTAGTTCTTCTCATGCATATTCAACTGCCTAGATGCATATGCTATCACTCTGCCCTCCTACATCAATTCACAACCCAAACCAATCCTTGGAGCATCACAATAAATGGTGAAGTCCTTTCCCTCCATAGGTACGGAAAAAATCAGAGTTGAGGTAAAAAGTGAGTTAACCTTTTGGAAGCTCTCCTCACACTCATCGGACCACTAAAAAGGCACATCTTTCAAAGTTAATCGAGTCAAATGAGAAGCAATAGAAGAGAAACCCTTGGCGAACCGATGATAATAGCTCGCGAGACCCATGAAACTCCGTATCTCGGTCACCGAAGTAGGCCTAGCCCAATCTTTGACTGCCTCTATCTTCTTTGGATCCACCATGATACCCTCATTCGACACAACATGCCCCATAAATGCCAGAGAACTGAGCCAAAACTCACATTTTGAAAACTTGGCATATAACGTTTCTCCTTCAACCAACCAAGAACCACCCTCAAATGTTTCTCGTTGTCCTCCTTACTCTTGGAATAAACCAAAATGTCATCAATAAAGACGATCACGAACTAATCCAAATAAGGTTTAAATATCATATTCATCATATTCATAAAGGCTGCAGGGGTATTGATAAGTGACGAGCGCAAGCAAAACACAATATAATTTCTTTGAGCGCTTCGCTAGTAAAAAATAGTATAGTTTAAGATCGTCTCCACAGAGATTGGTGTGATTAACAATTCAAACAACGTCCTGCTTAGTATTATTCCGGAAATCAAATATTTAGAAGGTTGTGATATAAACCACGAGTTACAGATTTTACTAGTAAACTTACTGAATAATTAAACGCAAAAATTGATCAAGGGTTACTATTGATAGGAGAAATTAGGGCACATGACATAACAAATGCTAAAGAAATACTTAGGATTTCTAGTCGTTCAAGGTTCTTTTTCTATGGTTCGTTGACTCTTTTGATTTCAACGAGTAATTAGTCTACCTGTAATAATCTAACTCTTCTTTCGAATAACTTAGATATCATCAAGAATAGACCAATTTGAAACTCAAGAACATATAGAGACTTCTTAATTACTTTTAATAGAAGGAAAACTTCTCTCTAATATCTTCCTATCTTTGGTAAATAACAATTCAAGAAAGCGCTTACGATTACTCAAAAGAATTAAAATTCAACTCACATATACTAGCATATGTATTCAATAAAATAGTTCTCTTTCGATTAACTAACAAAAACAAGGGTGCATAAAAACTCCCTGGACCCTAAGGCTTGTAGTCGACACCATAATAGGTGTCAGCATTCGGATCATCTCCAGTGACTGAGTTCACATCGTCATCTGGTGGTAGGGATAGAGATGGCGCAAGACCAAGGAACTGAACCGTGTATGGAGTTAGTGGAACCTGCTGCTGGAGCTCTGCCAAATCTACCTTTTTCTCTCACAGCCTGCAACCGTAACCCAGCCATAAGAAATAGCATTGATTAGTCAGTGCGGTTGGTTTGTTGCATAGTAATAAGCCCAGTACTAGACTCCCCAGGATATTCCTTCACGGAGGTTACATCATATTTTTTATTAGAACGGTGTAGCATTACATCACCCCCTGGATTTGTCAGAACTGAAGCACAAAGCAACAACTTAGTTAGCATGCCTGGTAAGAGCAGACTCATCTTACCTTTATTCCTTATCCTACCCATTTCAGTGATCATGATTTTATCCATGTTGATTCGCATCAGGGTTAAGAGGGCGTATATCAAGCACACTTTCTCTTTAGACACTATGGAATCATGGGTTGTAGGCATAATGTGAAAGTTGATAAGACATAGAACTACCTTGGCGGCCAATTTAAAATCCGAACGACACATATATTTGTGGCATCCTTCATTATCACGAGCCCAGGCAGCCACAGAGTTAGCTCCACATATGTTGTGACGAATGGACTTATAGTCAAGCCTCCTCAAGAATTTATCATACTCGGCAGTAGATACATCAGGAAAATTCATCACTTCATTAATCACCTTATACAAGAAATTTACCCTCATCCCCCTCACAGGGACAACATAGTGTGAAGTGAATATCAATCTAGGAATCTAATTAGCATATAATTACTATGTCATATCATGATTCACATCTCCCATCGAGTTTTCATAAGAGATTATAGCCCTAACTGCTCAAGGCAGTTGTAAATTTCAAAATAGTTAAGGCGTAGTTTGATGAAATCAATTTCCTTCTCGAGTGCGGGATCAACAGTTGGTAGGAATTTGGTAAACCACTTCTGATCATGAAACTCCACTGCATCTATGCCAAAATGAGGAGTTTCATCAAAATACTCCTCTGATTCCATGTCATTCATATGAGGGGCTCTTCTAGGAGCAGCCCGCTTTCTTATTGGTTGTATAGTTGAGGTAACCTTGGCCTTTCCAGTGTTGGTACGATGTGGTCGTTGAGACATGTTTCCTGCATAAGATGAACACCATAAACATAAGATCTCTAACATGAAAATTTCATTATGAATGGAGGCACTACCCTACACTTGTCTTTTGGTAGGTTCACAAATTGTCAAATTGAGGGGGTTTAGACTACCCTTCGATCTCAAAACAAATTTTTCAATAGCCACATAATTATCACAAACCATAAGATGACGGCATATAAAACAATATTACTCCGCCTTCAATAAATACGAATGAGTCTATTAGAGAACATAAAGAACACTTACTATGCCATAAGGATATAGTGAAACTTCCATATTCAAATAAAAGTGATTTAATCCAAATAAACTATCAAAATATTCTATCTTTACTCATGAATCGCTCCCAATAAAAAGATTCAACATTATTCTTCCAAAAACATGACAATATCTCTTTGAAGCAATTTAGCAATACCTTGTGTGCACAAAATTGACATGTTTTTTTCTACATTCAAGAACATGATTTATATTTTTAATATTTTTCTTTACAGTTTTATTTAATTAAAAAGAATTTTTTTAAAAAAAATATGCCGCCTCCATGACGCGGATTGCGTCGCGGCAAGGAAAATGTACTAAACTCCCCTCAAAATAAAAAAAACACTTTCTCTTATATTTATCACTGCCACGCCGCATGGCGAAATGCGCGCTAGTATAATTTTTTGCAGTTCAATATTTTTCTATTTTCTCCCCTTTTTTCGTTACCTTTCGTTCTCCTATTCTGATTCTTACCTCTTTGCAATCATCCTCACATCTAACTTCTTATTCCTCTCTTCAATGATCTAATACTTAGCACAAGAAAACAAACGAAACAAAAGAACAAGTGAGTTAAAGGTTAGTAATAGTTCTGAGTTATAGCCGTAAGCTTGACTTTACCATTCTCGGCTTAATGAATGATGATATTGGAGGATTGCTTGTTGAATCATCCTTCAATATATAGCTTCAACCTATGCCCGTTCACTTTGAATTTTTTTGTATCCTCCATATTTTGAATTTCAATAGCCCCATACAGTGAGACGTGTTGCACGACATACGGTCCAATCTATCTCGACTTGAATTTCCAAGGAAAAAGTTGTAATCTATTGTTGTATAACATAATTTTATCTCCTTCATGGAATACTTTTGGTTTGATAAGACGATCATGACAACGATTTGTCATTTTCTTCAAGATTTGTGCATTCTCGTACGCATCCCTCCAAAATTCCTCCAATTCGTTTATCTGCAAAAGTATTTTCTCACCAGCAAGACTTACATCATGATTAAGAAACTTAATAGCCCAAAATATTTTGTGTTCTATTTCAACCGGTAGATGACACAATTTTACGATCACTACTTATAGGGAAAAGTTCCTATTGGTGTTTTAAAAGCAGTTCGATATGCCCATAGAGCTTCATTCCTTAAGGACCAATCCTTGCGAGATGCGCTAACCGTTTTTTCAAGAATTCGTTTTAACTCACGGTTAGCTACCTTAGCTTGCCCGCTAGTTTGCGTGTGATATGGGGTTCCAGTTTTATGAGTTACCCCACATTTAGAGAGCAACGCATCACACTATTTATTAACAAAATGTGAGCCGTTATAGCTTATGATGACTCGAGGTGTTCCAAAACGAGTAAAAATATTCTTTCTTAATAATTCACACACAACTCGAGCATTATTTGTCCTAGTAGGGATTGCTTCAACCCATTTAGAGACGTAGTCAATGACTACTAGGATATATTCATAAGAATGGGAGGAAGGGAAAGGGCCCATGAAATCAATGGCCCAAATATAAAAAATGTCACAAAACAAAATCGATTTAAGGGGCATCTCATCCTTTTTTTTAATATTACCTGCTAGTTGTCACTTGTCACAGGCAGCTACATAAGCTCTTGCATCCTTGAATAATGTTGACCAAAAGAAACCGCATTCCATGACCTTCGCAAATGTATGGTATCCACCATAATGTCCGTCTGCCACTCCATCGTGATAGTGCAAAATAATGTTTGTCGTCTCCTTTTCGGAAACACATCATCTAATGATTCCATATGTGCAATATTTAAACAAGAAGGGTCATCCCAAAAATAAAATTCTTACCTCAAGTGAGATCCTGAGGCACCCATCCGCTAACCAAGAAGTTGGCTATATAGGCGTACCAGGGTGGTCCTTCTGAAACAGCTGCAATTGAGAATAACTGCTCATCTGGAAATTCCTCTTTGATTCGTACCATCGCCATATGTGGGTTTTCTAACCTTGACAAATGGTCATCCACCTGATTCTCTACACCCTTTCTGTCTATAATTTCCAAGTCAAATTCTTGGAGCAGCAGGATCCATCTGAAAAGCCTTGGCTTCGCCTATTTTTTTCTCAACAAGTACTTGAGGACCGAATGGTCTGCGTGAACGATTACTTTCCCAATAAGATATGACCAAAATTTATTGAAAGCAAAAACTACTGCAAAAAGTTCATTTTTCGTAGTCGCATAGTTGACATGTGCGCTATTGAGAGTGCGGCTGACATAGTAGATTGGTCTGAATAGCTTATCCCTTTTCTGTCCAAGTACCGCTTCTACTGCAAAATTATTCACATCGCACATTAGCTCGAAAGGTTGAGTCCAATCAGGAGTGACCATGATCGAGGCACTGGTGAGCTTTTCCTTAACAAGATTGAACGCTCTCAGACAATCCACAGTGAACGTGAATTTAAGGTTGTGAATTCTAGCCAATTTTCTCTTCTCATTCAAGCCTTGCAAAAAATGGTGTGTTGCTCCTATACATTTTGCTTTTCTAGTGATACTCGTCTGTTTCAGGCAATAACATTAATTTCTCTTGCTCTTTCTCACACTGGTTTGACCACGACACCACCACACCACCCCAGAGTTAAGGTTGTCCCTCTCAGTGCTTTATTTGTGCGATTTTAATTATCTTGTCTCATCTGATTTTGAATTCTAATTCGTGATTGGTTGAGAACTCTTGGGAGGAAAATTTTCCTCTAATTTTGTTCTCCCATACTAATATCATCCTGATTTCTAGGTTTTTGAAGGCTCTATAAATTGAACCCCTCCCCTTCATTGTTACGGGTCAACAATAGAGTTCTGAGCTTGTTCATTTACGAGTTTAGCATAATTGTTGAAATCTAGGATTTATTTCAATTGAATTGGGTTCCAAGCCTTTCGGTGGAACCCCAAGTGTCGATTTAGGTCCGATTAGTCTAAAAAAATTATTTTGTGTGTGTGCGAGCTAAATTGAGTGGTGGAGCTAAGGATTCAAGTCCCAAGTCGACTCGGCTACGACTACAAGAGGTGATTCCTTTACTTTGTTGTAGTTTAAGTTACATAATTTTAGTTGATTTATGGCACTACAAGGTGTTATGTGTTATTTGTGAGGTGCTATGTTGGTGTTTCATGTGGCTGTTAGTATTGCTAGAGTAGATAACATGTTATTTAGTTCATAGAATATGTGTTAGTCCTTGAGGATCATGTTTAGCTAGTATATGAACTGTTCATGCTTAAAATGACATCAATATGTTGATTTAAAGATTGTTTAGTTAGGTAAAATGATTTAAATTGATTAAGATATGGATTTAAAGATTACTTGTCATGAATAGGCTATGTAAGAGGAAGTCATGTCTGTTTTTTATGGATGAAGAATAGTTAACTATGTATGGGTCGTTCATGTTGGTCTGATAGTTAAGGAAGTAGTTTTAGGTCTGTCTTGAGTCCTAATAATTGTCTAAAGATGTGTGGTGGTCATTAGGAATGATGTTTAGTTCACATTGTTAGTGTATTCTGCCTTATATCTCATCTAAAGTTAACTCAGAACCTAAAAAATGAATGAATAGGTTGGTACTTGTATCAGTTAGTTTATTTATGTCTCCAAGGGTAGATATCCAGTGTTTAATACTCATATCAAGGTTGTTATGACTTCTTAATGGCTAAAGAGGAAAGCATGGTGTCTTTAACAAGTTCTGTGTGTGTTCAGTATCTTTAAGATCAGAGTAGTGACTGTCTTTGATATATGTGTTACATTTAAATGAGGATAAGAGGTCAAACATGATATAGAAGTAATCTATACATGAATTAAGGCCAGATATAAAGGTAAAAACAATCAACAAATTGTTAAAATTAGACATTGAACTATTGACACTTTAAAAGTTCATATGAGGTCTGTTTAAGTTGCAAATAGGTCTAGACAAGTTTAAAATGGCATGTCTTAACAATATTGTTAGGTGAAAAGGTCTAAATCTTTGAATTTTAACACATAGGATTACATGTGGTTTCTGTTTGTCTAAAGATGTAATGTTTCTGCTTATCAAGTTTAAAATGTGCAGTGTAGAGAAAGTGATGTTAATATGACTTGAATGCCTCTTAGTGCACCTTCTTAAGTTGTTTTGCCTCTATGTAATGATCTTAGTGTATATAGGGGGTGAGGAAAGGAAATGCCCACAATTTTGATTTGATTACCCTCTTCTTCTTCTTTTCTGGGAATTGGCTTCTCCTTGATTCTTATTTACCTGCTCTATGTATTGATAAACACAGGATATACTACCTACATAAATCTGATATAAGTATGTGTTTCCTCGTATATATCATTCATGTTGTTGCCTCAATCAAAGTATTGGGCTTAGCCCTTGGTTCTGATGACTGTGGCTTGGCCCACTGATAGTATTTCTATTTTGTCTCTGCCTTTATGTCATATTGCTGGGCTAAACCCATTTGTTATTTCATGTCACTTGGACTGTTTAGGTTTTACTTCCTTCAGTTGTTTATCTTGGGCTTTCACCTATTTTTGCGTGGACTGATTTATGTTTTTATTTTATTTGTGCAAATAGATGAGTCCAAGATGCTTTCTAACTTGGGCTTTTATTTTCCCCTTTGTTTATTCCTGCCGTATTACGAGGAGATGGGCCCTTACTGGGCGCATCACCCCATTCAGCCGAGAGTAGACCACTTGAGAACATTGCATATTCAACCAAGTTGTGTTAGGGCCCAACTGAACCTTCTTTGATCGAATTGAATGTCCAGCTATAGGTGAAAATAGTCAACTGGTGGGCTTAGGTAGACCCACCAGTCTAAACTTTTCTCTTTCAATTTTCGTACATTATATGTATATATATGCTTGTAAATAAACATACTTTGATATGTATATTGGAACCCTTATCACGGTTACAAATCTTGGATAGGCAAATGATATGTATATCGTTAAGGTAGGATCGCCTTAAAATGAATTTCAAACCTTGATTAATTTCTTATTTTAAAATAAATGGACTATTTTGGTACCTAAAAGAATCTGGAAAAAATGGAAAATGGGTTTTCTAATTTGGTTTAAGATCACTTTGGATATCTTGACTCATGACTTGAATAATATTGGACCTTGAGACTTAATTGGGCGAAAAATGAGTTGGTTTCTTAACTGTTGGAAATGGATTTGGACTAAGTGACTCTTTTTAAGTTGAATTTCTTAAACTAAGTTCAACTCAAATGAATTGGAAAAAGACTTAAAAACACTATTTCGGGCTTGGGTTGAGGTATTAGTTTTGCGGGATATTAGGATATGAATTGACTTTGGGAATTTCAAAACCCAAACTTGTCATTCAAGAAGGTTATACTCATTTTGACTTTTAAAATGATTTTTCAAAAAGATGCAAGTGTTTTAGACAACTTGTTGGACTAAATAGTACAGTTCTACTCAAATTAATGTCCAGGTGTTCTTAGTCCGAAAATAAATTAGTTAATTTACCCCGATGCATACTATTTTGGCAGAAGCCTAACTCTTTCATTTAAAAAAAAAACCTTCGAGTTTTGAATATATAAATGACAAGTATTTTTGTGGATTTTTAAACACTTTGAGCAAATTAAATAATTTAAAGCATGCTATAGAACCCGAAGGTCAACCGTATTTTCTGGATCCTTAATACCAGGGTGTCTAATACCTTCCCAGAGAGATCACCAAAACCCTTACCTTGACTATAGTTTAGATAGGATTTTTCAATATTTTTTGAATAAACCCTTTCAACTTGGTTTTCCTAAATACCTATAAATAAGGTGACGACTCTAAAATTAAATTATCCGACTTATAGAACCATCACAAATTCTCAGTAGCTTTCATGCCTCCACGTAAAAGTGAACCGTAAAAAATATATTTGGCTTGTAAGCCAATGGATTTCATAAACATAACTTGTGAACATAATTTGTAATTATAATTTAGCATGTAAATAGATATATAATATAACTTGTATGACGCATGAAAACATGTATAATTTCTTGGAATTGAGTAATAATGATTCATGACTTGTATTTAAGAACTCATGGAATTCAAAACATGTGTTCATGGATTACGAACGGATTCATGATAATCCAAATGAAATATCAAGAATACAATTAATGAATTGGTAATATAGACATGACATATAATAATACTGTAGTTATGGTTATCATGATCTTTGAATAACATTCTAAGTTTGTGGAAATTCGTATTTCATGGATAAACGTGGCATGGGAAAGAACAATGATGTTCCACATGTGGATAGAAGCTCTCATACCTTATTCGCTCCTAATCTTGTTATAAAAATATGAACTTGATGTAGAATTCCCAAAAGCCTAAACTTAATTGTGTGAGAGGATTTTCACACTTAGATTTCATGAGAATGATATTAGAATCACTTGAAATTGCACGAAAAGGCTTACCTTGATGTAGGGGAATGTTAGGAGGAGAAGAACTTAGTGCTAGGGCTTGGAAGAGTCGAGAAACTGAATTTTAGAACTGATTTCGCGTATATATATGTCTAGTCATCGGATCCTTTTTACGGTCCGTACAGTTTTGTATGGTGACAAATACGGGTCGTATAACTTGTACGGTCTGTATAAAAGTGAAGTAACAGTGTTGTCAATTTCCAGTGAGCATCAAAATCTGTGGGTCATCCTACGGTAAAAAAGGACGGTCTGTATAACTTTCTATGGCCCGTCAAAGCCACCATATTTCATTGATTTTCTGCAACTTCTATGGCCCATACAACTTTGTACGGTCCGTATAAGTCATGGAGTAAAACGTGAATCTCTGAACTAAAACAGATTTTAAACTTCACACTCCCCGTCTTAGTTTTCTAAACTCCTGAATCATGGGTAAGACTTAGCTTGAAGGTACGAGGTGTTACACAAGACATGATGAGGATGGGCAGTCTCACCCTGAACACTCAAATCCACCAACTCGGTCGTCAGTCACGAGGTCCGGTGCTGATCGATGGCGTTGTATCTACATCAAAAAAGAATGCAGCAAGTGTGGTATAATTACACAACGTACCCCTGTAAGCATCCGATAACGACGGAATACATGTAACAGACATAAATATCAAGTTGACACACAAATAACCCTAACCTACAAAGTCTGATTAATCACATAAGTCACCTTCAATAACAGGAATAATTCAATCAACACTTAAGCCAATTCAGAAACACAGAAGTACAATCCAATATGTAATCACCTTATCACAGTAACAATTCCAATCAAGTACAGATATCATGATACAATGTATGTGTATGGATGAAATGCATGAATGCAATGGTATTTTTTCATCAACCATGTATACACATGCTATCGGACTTTTCCATATAGCTATGACTTATGAAGTTCATACACCATTCACAATCAGCCAGAATGATCTATCGAATCTGGTTAGAGCCTCAAACACATTTGTCGAGCCATATCAATCATCATCATCTCAGTATTTCCAAATCATCTCATAACTGTATCATTAACTTTGTTTCCAAGTCTCAGCAGACCAACAACATTCCATACCACTTCATTTCAATATCAGAATCACATGAGTGTATGGATGCAACAGTAATAAGGCAAATAATCATTATGTATGAGATGCAATCAAGGTCAAGAGATGAATATCACATAATTTCACATAATCAATCTTTCATATCAGAAGGCATATGTGATGAGTAAGTTCAACAACAAAAGTAACATAAACAATGGCGACTAGCCCACGTAATGGCGACAAGCCCACATAACAGCAATCGGGAACACTAAGGAATGATCCCCCAAACAGTTCAACATCGGTACCCACCCAAGAGGTCATCACAGTCACTAAGATGGAACCCCATCACACTCAATATCCCTCAATATTTATATAAATTACATGTTTTTATCGAAGTCTAGAAGAGAAAATCATAGCCTACCTCAATATCGAACGGGTGCCACGAACTAGCCATCAGCCAAGGCTTTGCCTTTGCAAAGTGCCTTCGATCATTTGTAGTCTATCATATAGATTCTACATTAACAAAGTATTCTAATACATACAAAAATGTACAACCTTTCTAAGAAATTGAATACTCGACCCCCATATTGACCCCTGGCCCACAAGGATAAAAATTGGAACTTTAATATTCTACAAACATGATAGCGGTCTAATAAGTCATAATCTTGAGTTTAATAAGAAACTATTCATATTTAGTCCTTCAATTGCCTTAATTCACGAAAACCCCCAATTAGGAAGAACCCTAGATTTCCCCCCAAAAATTAATGGAATCAAAACAACAAATTGAACTTAGTAATAGGTCATTCTATCATCACATAACTTATATCTGAAATATCGTAACAAAAAACAACAATCTTGGCCCTCAATTTCACCCATAAAGCTCTCTTATCATGTAGACATAACCCTAGGTTTAGACTACCCAAATCATAAAAATAACCTAGATCTAATGATATAAACATGAATAGATAAGGGAAATGGGTTAGAATCCTTACCCCAAGATGAAAGAGGATGAAGAACCTTCAAATTCCTCCCCAATCGAGCCCAAGTTGTTAAAATATGGAATATGAAAAGTTAAGTCAAAAAGGGTCTTTTAATTTATGTCTAATATAGCAATTTCGCTTATGTGGAATCGCCCTCGCCGAAGTGGCTCGCTTCTGTAAAAAAAAAATAGCCGTAGAAGCGGTCCAATTTAAGGTACCAAAATCTCGCATGGCGGAGACGACATTGTAGAAGAGGCTCGCCTCTGCGCAATAATCTTTAGCAAAAACGGACTTTCCCAAGGTCTTCATGGCTTGCATCTGCTGAGCAACTTCCGCATGTACGATCAAGATTCGCTGGTGCGGTGCACCGGAAACCAGCAACTATGGCCAAAAACTCCAAACTCCCATCAAACACCTGGAACTCACCCGAGGCCTTCCGGTCACAAACCAAATATGCTACCCAAGTGTAAATGACGCTGCGAACAGCTCGCGTACTCGAAATTCTCATCCGACCAAGCTAAGGCCCACTTTTCTACGAATCCACCCAAAATTCTCAAATTTCATAATTTAGCAAATAAGAACTCAAAACACATCTGAACGCCTCGAGAAGCGAACCAAAGACTCGATTAAATCACAAATGACATTCCGGAACTACCGAAAGTGACAAAATTAGGAAATAAACTCATATACGCAAAATCAACTTTGAGTCAATTCTTTTCATTTCTAAACTATCAAACTTGGATTTTTCTTACGAAACCCATCTAATGCATCTCGGGAACCGTGCTACCCGTCCCCACGAGTCACAAACCCCACATAGAGTCTACGAAAAGGATAATTTGGTCAAGTAAGGGTCTTTAGCCAAAAACGGCCGGACGGATCGTTACACTGAACTTCCACATTCTTCACAAGAAGAAAGACACTTTGAAAGGAATTCCCCGAATCCATATATTTTGGAAATACTGATAAGGGATCCTCTCTCTGTCTGAGTAAATTCCAAGCACTGCTCACAGTGAATTTACCTAAGCCTGTTAACATCCACCAAAGTTTGTCCCATGCTACTGATGATTCTGATGTAACCACTTCCTGATGTATGTGATCTGCCACACTAGTTGGGAATAGTTGTTGAAACTTGTCCTCATTCCATCCTCCTACATTCATAAATTCCTGAACATCCTCAATTGATCTATCTATGTGAACAATGAGTGGGATAACATAATATAGAGCTCCCATTTTAATCAATTATCAGACCAAACATTATAAGATCCACATTTAGGTTCCCATCAGATTTGCTGATCTATACTGTCTTTAGCTTCTACCATCATCTTCCATATTCGAAAATGACTTATTATTTATTCATATGTATGTAGTTATCTTTACAATATAATTAGTACATTCAGTCCGAAGTTATTCACGTTAAATAATTTTTTCTTTTAAATGTTAAATTTAGTGCAATAACTCATGCACGGATTTTTGTATTGCTCATTCACTTTGACAAAAACATTTCTAATATTTTCGTATATAAATTAAGGAAAAGTTTCTTACATATTGTCAATATCACATATATTTTTTTCGTATGAGCTTTCGAGTAAGTGTATGTTAATTTTAAAATTGTACTCAAAGTTAAATTCTAAAATCGGAGTTCCTACATAATTTAAATAAAAAATATTAGTTAATTTTAGTCTTAAAGATAAGAAGATTATTAAATTATAATCATTTCCAACGTAAGGGATAAAAACATCTCTCACCATTGCGCGAAAGATCTTTATACTTTTATATATTACTAGTTTCTAAGCAAGTGATTTGCACGTATATGCCTACCCATGTAATACATATGCTTGTAAAATAAATTTAATATTTGTAAACTAAATTTTAAGTAAATAATTATATATAAAAGAATAAAATATTTTTTTTTGTGAATGATCAATGTGTATCGTCGTATCGTAACTTAATTGTCAATGTTACGATGATCAGGTATCGTCTGGACCTACAAATATGAATAATCAAAGTTTAATTAGATATATGTGATTTTTTTAAAAAAATCAAAATTTGTATTGGGTATAAATATCTAATGAAGCGTAAGTCACCTAATATTTCCTTATAGACAATATTCTAGGTGTGTATGTTTATTTCATTTGTTTGGATTGCTTTGTCAAGACTTGGACAACTCTTGTTCTCGACATTGATACCTTTTTCGAAAGTGCAACGTAGAATTGTTGGAAATTTGCCTTTGGCGGGAGTTGCGACCGACCAACTTTAACGGCTTAAACACTAGTGTTACGTATGTTGGAGAATCCGGTTCTTCACATATGCATGATCTACTAAGTACATAGATAACCGTAGGGCCAAGAATCATCAAATTTCATTGAGAAATGAAAGAGATATTGGTCCACGAAGTGAGGTGTTTGAAGCATGGAAAGTGTGGTGTTGTGTTCAATTCTCCCTCATCGGTAGAGGAAGAAAGAATTGTTGTGTATATAAGATTCGAAATTGGTTTGGGGTTTGGGACCCCAAGGGGTATCCCATGTGTTTAAAGGAGGGAGGACCTAGATGTGCTTCGGTTCGAGGAAAGACCACACGCGCGCCGCCGCCGCCCGCCCGTCCGGTCCGGTTCCGGTTTCGGGCTCACGGGCTCACGGGCTCACGGGTTGTGGGTTGTGGGTTGTGGGTTGTGGGTTGTGGGTTGTGGGTATTATGGAGGCAGTTTTCAGCCCCTCCATCACCTATATAAACACCCCCTTACACTATTGTTGAGCACTAAGAACACACATATATGATACACGAAAATACAGAAAAATACACAAGCAAAACAGTTTCTTCCTACACCTTCCAAGGCATCATTTCGTTACTCAATATTCTTCACGGTAGCTCTTGAGTTTCCTTTGCTCAAGTGTTCCATTGTTATTTTATCTTGGGAGACAAATTGTCCAGGACGTATAAAGGATACATACGGGGCAATATTGTCTTAAGGACAGAGTGCCACACTCGACTCAGCAAAACCAGTTTTCATTTTTCCGTCTTCAACAAAATTGTAATTTCAGTTTTGTGGTTATATTGTAATTTTCAGATTTCTAGATGAATTATTGAATCTTTGTTTATCCTTTCGAATACTTGTAATAGTTATATACTTCCCGTACTGCTTTATAAAGTACCATAGAGCAAAAAATCTCCCAACTTAAGACAATATTTGTATAGTATTACTATTAGTGTTCGAAAGATGTCGGTCAAAAGTTGTGTGACCAAATCTGGATATGGCAATGGTTTTCTAGTAGAAGAGAGTGATGATGATGAACGTGTTCATGGTGTCACCGCTACCAAGACTGGTTGGAACAAGCGCTTACGAGAGGCTGAGGATGTCAACTGGGACAAGAGGAGAAGGCTGAATATGTGGTTCTATCTTGCAACAGAAGGCCTATATCTGTCCCAGACAAAGGATCCGAATAATGGTAAGGAGGAAATGGACACTCAGTCTGATGAAGTGACTGAAGTGGGCCAGAATCCGAAATTGAGATAAGTACTTTTTCTTACTTGTCAAGAATAAAGATTAAACGATGTCTGATTAAAAATGGCTTAAAGTAGGGAGGAATATGAAAATATTTTCACGAAATAATTTATATTCCTTACGCTTTAAAATCATAAGTTTAATCTCTTTTTCCTTCCCGTTTAAAGATTGGATTTTGTAAACGACTTAAAAAGATCCGTTCTTTTAAGTGTAATTAATAAAAGTGTGTAAAGTATGTTCGCACATACGAGGGAGAAAGATCCATTAACTGTGCAAAAACCGTTACCACTCTTAAGTAAGCGCCAACAATTGCCTAGGCACCAATCATAACGGAAGAAGACTAAAAGCTAAAGACGTTGAGCCTGTCATATTATTTGGCAGAAGATCTTTCATAGGATGATATTGGACATTCAGTCATACAAAGCCTCTGGGCAACTGGAGTGGGCCAAAATTCCTTTAATATGATGATATTGGACACTCAGTCATACAAAGCCTCCGGGCGACTGGAGTGGGGCCAGAATTCATTTCATAGGAAAAAGTAATGGACACCTAGTAAGGTGGGCCAGAGTTTCCAGGTCTTAAATGATATGAAGGCCTAAAGAAAGGCAGAAAATAAATTGGATACTCAGTCTGCCAAAGCAACTGGAGTGGGCCAGAGTATCCAGATCATATATGATCCAGGTTACGCCCTAACCACGGGCAAGAGGTTGTTCATGTGAAGCAACGCCACCTCTAAAGTAGAAGGGGTTGGAGAGGTTGTCCTCAATAGGACTTCAGAGAATGGGATCACTCTAAGATGAGGTGATACATGTCCCAAACTTGGTTTAAGGGACGATGTTGGTCAAGCTGGTTTGAGACTAGTCTAACAGGTCTGTAATAACTAAGAATGGTACAGTATGTTTATAGCTAGATGAATGATATATTTGTAATCCGTGCATATATGCCATCATAAATTAAGACACGTTAAATAGAAAGTCATTCAAAAGCTAATGATGTTGAGATTGTTGCCTACTGTCGACATAAACCCTCAAAATAAATGTGAGGTAGACGAAGAGGCAAAATCACATTTCCAAATTCCGTCAAGGGAATATCGAAAGAAGCACCGCTCCTCTAGAACTTAGTCACACCTTTATGGTTGATTTGAAATTTATACAAAATAGATGGGGGAGACAAGTACGTTGTGATCTTCATTGATGATGGTACAATGTATGGAATCCTTTGTTTGTTGAAAAGCAAAGATAAAGTTGTTGAAGCGAATAAGCGCTACAAAGCAGAAGTTGAAAATCAACTAAGCCTACGGATTGAGGAATTCGTAGTGATAGAGGGGGAGAATGTGAAGCATCATTCATTAAACGACTGTTCATTACTCACCTCAGTCCAACGGTGTTAGCCAAGCGCAAAGTCGTACGCCCAAATTATGTGGGACAAGGCGATCCTTACCGCTAATGTGATTCTCAACAAAAATACGCATAAGGATAAGGATAACTCTCCTTGTGAAACATGGAAAGGATCTCACATACAAATGTTGTGATGTGGGGTGGCTTGGTAAAAGTTGCAATATCGAAACAGGTCAAGTTGTACCTAAGACTATAGATTGCATAACCACTGGATCTGCAAATAACAGCAGTGCTTATCGCCTCTTGGTGTCAAAGAATGCTGAATTCTTTGAAGATAACTTTCCTTGAAAAGGAAAAAGAAGTAATTGCTCAAGGTTAACAAGAACCCGCGAGGGCCTGACTGTCCGGAACTAGACATTCCGTATCTACCGGACTCGGAAGTTGCTGTCTATCCGGAACTTAATATTCCAGATCTGCAGAACTCAGGGATTCTAGATGTTGAACCGAGACGGAGCAAAGAAGGGGACAAAGACTTGTTCCATTCCTTCTAGCTTGTATGGTTGAGAATGAACCATGGATAATTGACAAATAATTGTCATCTCCAGAAGCGATGCTTTGGAAAGAAGCTAAAGAGAGAAATAGATTCCATCATATAGAACCATACTTGTGTAATGGTTGATATTCCTCCGGGAAAAGAACATTTGGGTTGTAAGATGTGCTCCCATGTAAGTAGCTTAACATCCAGGGTCATTGCAGTCTTACGTGGCATGGATGTTGAAACAACCTTCCCAACCGGAGAGTTGGAAGAAGAGGATCAGAGTTGGTTTGCTGAACTGTTGGGCTTCTTCCTGAACTTTCATTTTGGTCCCTGAAATGTTTACATTTTGGTCCTGAAAGTTTTAGATAAAACAGAAATAATGAATCTGATCACAGAAACATTGACTCTGAAGTTAGAAAGCCAACAGTTGGAGAATCAACAGTTTGAAAGTAAAAGTCATATTGAAACAAAGTCTCGATATAAAACATATGGGTATCTCAGATGACATCTTAGGAATTGGATTTCTAAGACATCTAACGGACTGGTCGATAGTTGACAGTCTCGTTGAAGCCACCAATGGATATGAATCATAGAACTGATTGGAATCATGGTGCACCCATAGACAATGAGCGATATGCACAGGTCATGTGTAGTTCAATGTATTGTACACACTACAACCGACCTAGTATCGTCCTACAAACAGATCAGTTGAACTAAGGTTCACTGATGATCTTAATACATGATCAATAGAAGGCATTAAGTCAGATATGACGATATCTGAATTATTCGCTTATCTACGGATTATAGTATTCTGGATGTCCAAGTTACGGGAGAACACATGATGCAAAGCGACATCGATTCAAGAACACCAAAGCCACAAGTAAATGTGTATGGTGGGTCTTGGAGAAACCTCTAAGCAAACTTGCATCGGTCGATTCATGATGGAATCGGAGTTTATCGCTTTATACAAAGCATGAAAGAAGTTGAGTAACTTCACGACTCCTTAGAGGACGTCCCTTATTGGGAGAAACTCATGCCTTCAACAATTATACACTGTGGCTAGCCGATCGGCTCCAGGAAGGACACGGATGACGGCGTCTAAACATATCTGTCAAGATCTGTCGAAGACATAAGACCGTATGGAAGTTGATCATTACGAGTGTCACTTCCTTATTTACTAACTAAGGGACTACCCGGAGATCAAGTGTTCTTCCTGTCTAGGGGAATGAGCTTAAAACCAAAATAATACGAACCTTTGCGGTGGTAACCTAACCATACTGATTGGAGATTCCAAGAATTTGGTTCAATGGGAAAACTTAGCGGCAAAAGGTTCAGTTGAGCGCTTCGGTGGAAGCAAGAAGCGCTTTGGTGGAAGCAAGAAGCACTTCGGATGATGATTTCTGTTCGGAAACATGAATCCAAAGTTGTTCCCACGATAGACATTAAAGTGCTACATGCATGGTGGGTAAAGGTTAAGCTTCCAAACCTTTAACGATCCTCAAACGGTTGATGTTAAGGTTGGGGAAACTTTTAATGATTCCTAACACTTGTGAAGTGGGGTATAGCAGGATACATTGTAGGAGATCACCTATTTAAGTGCGAGGATGGCCGCGTCAAATGAACGCACTTAAGAATCCAAGTGTGTCCACGGCCACAACGGACAAAACCGTAAGAATGAAAACGAATAAGGTGAGTTATTGTGTTGGTATCATTTTCTAGGCTTACACTAAACACTGACGGTTCAAGACATCACGTTCACCGTGCAGTAAGTAAGTTCGATGGTATTCAACTAGGGAAGGTTCAAAGTGAAAGCTACCTCTCCTGATGCAATGTCTTTTCGCTGAAAGATTGCTGAAAGTAGGCACTTTGTGAGTGCGCCAAAATCTCTCTTTCATAGAGGAGATTGTTGGAAATTTGCCTTCGGCGGGGAGGTGCGTCCACCCATGTTTAATGAATTAAACACTAGTGTTCCGCATGTTGGAGGCATTGTCTCTTCACACATGCATAATCTACTAAGTGAGTAGATGACCGTAGGGCCAAGAATCGTCAAATTTCGTTGAGAAATGAAAGAGATATTGGTCCACGAAGTAAGGTGTTTGAGGCATGGAAATATGGTGTGGGACAAATCTAAAACATCGGTGGGAATAGGAAGAATTTCTCTCGATATAAGTCTCTAATGTGGTAAAGGGTTTGGGACCCCAAGGGGTATCCCATGTGTTTAAAGAAGGGAGGACCTAGAAAACTTTCTGCCTACCATTGGACTATTTTTTGGAGCATTAACCAGCCATTACTTGGATGATTAACTCCTCCATAAATACCCTCCTTCAATGGCCATGAACAACCTCACTTATAGCCTTTAACATGCCACACTAATGGCCTTAAACCAGCAATTAACAACCCTCCTAATGACTATTTACAGCAGTGTTTTGGGCAGTTGAACAACCCTCTTGTGATGCTATATATTGAGTTGTTTTAGCTCAATTGTGGAGACACATACGTGACAGAAAATAGCACAAACAGACACGAAAAATCACTGCAAAACAGTGACGAAAACCACTGCAAAATAGTGAGCAAACACTCACATACACACAAGATATACACAACAGAGACACACTATATACACAGAGACAAAACATAAACTCTTTCTTCCTTTTCCATATCTTCAGCAAGTCGATTCATATTTATTTTCTTCGTCAGGCTCAACCTATTGGCTTTGTAGCGTTGAGATTAAAGTGTTGTTTTATCTTGGGAGACTATTGCCCGCTAACGTAAAAGCATATATACGGGGCAATCTTGTCTTAAGGACAGAGGGCAATCACTCGACTCAACACACAACGTTGTAACCATCCAGATTTAGTTATTTCTTGATTTCAGGTTATCAAGATTCAAGACACAACAAGCTTGCGGCAGTTTTGAAGATTGACCATTTATTTATCCTTTCGAACACTTGTAATAGTTATTTACTTCCCGTACTGCTTTATAAAGTCTAATAGAGTACCAAAAAAATCATCAAACTAAAGCAGAAGATGAATTTTGTAATAAATAAAACCTAAAGATCAATTAAGACAACATCATAAGATAAACGATGTCTTTTTGGAAACTTTGGTCTCGGAAAAGCTCGAAAATGAAGAAGACAAATATCATAAAATAGGAAAGGACAAACCATACCTTAGTTAAATATCATAAAATAGGAAAGGACAAACCATACTGAAAGAAATAATCTCCTTAATTATTTTCATTAATTGAAATAGAATATATACAAGTTACATATTTCCATAATAGGAGAATCTTATGCATATTCTAACTCTAAATCCCTATTCTAGTAGTACAGGACTCCTATCATTATGGTAAATGTACAAGACTAATTAAGGTAACATTTACACTACAATCTTACAATAATATACAGCCCCTATGATGGGCGAACCCGAGATGGGCTGGTCTGCCTTGTACCGTGTTGGGCTTCAACCGAAAGGACCCGTGATATACATTATGTATAACAAGTGTATATCACTGGTATATACATTGCTTAACACACCCCCGCAGTCATAGCGGGCAGTCTTCGAACGCTGAGACTGTCCCTAAAATCTTTAAAAAGGATCGGGGGAAGACCCTTTGTAAAGATGTCAGCAATTTGATATCTTGACGGGACATGACAGACGCGTACCTGACCACGAGCAACCTTTTCGCGGACAAAGTGAATGTCCATCTCGATATGCTTAGTGCGTTGGTGCTGAACCGAATTACCAGAAAGGTAGATAGCACTAATATTATCGCAATAAACCAAGGTTGCTTTCTGAATGGGACAATGAAGCTCCAAAAGCAAATTATGTAACCAACATGACTCCGAGACCACATTAGCTACCCCTCGATACTCGGCCTCAGCACTGGATGGACAATGTCGACTGACGTTTTGCCGACCATGAGACCAGGTTATTCCCAAGAACTATACAATAGCCAAACGTAGACCGTCTGGTGTCCGGACAACCACCCCAATCAGCATCCGTATACGAGACAAGTGCGGACGCTGAGGAAGGATATAAATGCAAACCATAGTCAAGTGTACCCTGAATATACCAAATGATGCGTTTGAGTGCATTCATGTGCTCAACTCTGGGATCATGCATAAATAAACACATCTGCTGGACCGCATACATAATATATGGTCTCGTGAGGTGCGACGACCGCGGCACTAAGCTTGGGCTTAGTATCAACTGGAGTGGAAGTGGACTTACAGGATGACATCCCAGCCCTCTCAATGATCTAAGATGCATACTTCCTTTGAGATAAGAATAACCCACCTGTATGACGAGTGACAGCAATCCCCAAAAAATAACTCAAGGGCCCCAAGTATTTCATAGCAAATTCAGAGTTGAGCATTGTCACGATAGACTGCGTAAAGCATCGGAAGAGGCAGTTAGAATAATATAACAGAATATAGGCCAAGGACGAACCACGACGGTAGATGAACATGGAATTATCCGACCTGCTGTGAGTGAACCCAATAGTCGAAACATAGTCGGCAAACCGCGTATACCAGGCCCGTGGAGACTGTTTAAGCTCATATAAGAACTTCTTCAACAAACAAACATGATGAGGATGGTTGGGATCCCTAAATCCCAAAGGCTGATGCATATAGACTGTTTTCTTGAGATCCCCATGTAGGAAAGCATTTTCTTGACATCTAACTGATGAATAGGCCATGCTTTCGAAAGAGCCAAGCTAAGCACAGTGCGAATGGTAGCCGGATTGACCACCGGACTAAACGTCTCACCACAATCTATACCAACCTGCTAAGTCTTACCATCACCCACAAGCCGCGCCTTATGTCAGGCAAATGAACCATCTGAATTTTTCTTATGACCAAAAATCCACATAGACCTAATAACATTAATACCAGATGGACGGGGCACCAATTCTCACGTCTTATTATCAATAAGAGCATTATATTCATTGGTCATAGCAATTTTCCAATTTGGGCCATTTAACGTAGACACAAGAGTACGGGGTAAAGGTGATTTAAGAACATTAGAATTTAAATTAAAATGTCTCTTTGGTTTAAAAACACCCCGCTGACTACGAGTGATCGGTCTATGACTGGAGGAAGTGGCGGGTGGATTTTGGGAATTTCGGGACTCGGGGCGGACTGGCCAACAAGCAGTGGGCCTGCTGGCCCAAATCGAGAACTGACGCTGGAGCTGGGCACGGGAACTGAGCCAGCACTTGACCCAGAAACAGTACCCGAAACTGGGCTAGAACTGGGTAGAATGGATGGCCCAGTTTTTGGACCCAGATTGGAAGATGACGCTGTTTGGGGAGGACCAGCGGGCAGTGGGCCCGCTGGCGGAGTTGCGGTGCGGGACCCGTCTGAAAAATAGTGAATAAGGTTCGGGGATATACCATCATCCAAAATATTATACGAACTAGACATAGGATTACTCTCCTTAGTAAATGGAAATTGGGATTCATCAAAAATGACATGGCGACTAATGATGATTTTATTAGAGGATAAATCAATGCATTTGTAATCACGATGATTAGACGAAAAACCCAAAAATACACACGGAGTAGACCGGGCCTGGAGTTTGTTAATTGTGGTGGATGAAAATAGCGGATAACACAAACACCCAAAGACCCTAAGATGTGAATACGAAGGGGTTTTATTATATAGAGTTTGTAGGGGAAAAGAATATGTCAAACCTTTGGAAGAAAGTATGTTTAGGAGATGTGTAGCCATTTGAAGAGCATGATGCCAAAAAAGACGGGGGTACGGAAGCATGAATCAATAAAGTACGGACAATGTTATCAATGGTATGAATTTTGCGTTCGGCTTTCCCATTTTCTGAAGACGTATGAGGACAAGAAAAATGAAAATTGATCCCATTATTAGCACAGAATTCCCGAAACACCCCATTGTCATATTCTTTGTCATTATCACATTGAATATTTTTTATTTTCCGTTTGAATTGGGTTCTAATGAATGCTCTAAATTTTAGGAAGATGGAGAAAACTTGAGATTTCTTTGCTATCGGAAAAGTCCATAAAAATTTAAAATAATCACTCAAAAAGAGAACATAATACCGATGACCCAATGAACTAAGAACATGAGACGTCCATAAGTCGCTGTGAATAATATAAAATGGCATTAAAATATGAGAATTTGAGTCTACAAATGGAAACCTAACAATTTTTCCTAAAGAGCAAGACTGACAATTTGGAGTACTACGCGTACCCTTACATGAAATAAAATTATTTTTATCTAATGACGACAAAATAGAAGACCCCGGATGACCAAGATGAGCATGCCACAAGGAAGGATCAAGGGCTGCAAACGCTGACGGCAAGGCTTAACTCGATGGACTGGAACCGGGTGTGATACGATAAAGATCTCCCCTACTATCACACCTCATGAGAGGACTCCCCGTCTTGAAATCCTTCACAGAGAAACCAAAAGGATCAAATTCAACAGAAACGGAATTGTCTGTGGTGAATTTACGGACAGACACCAAGTTTTTAATCAATTTGAGGGCATGTAAGGTATTTTTCAAAATAAGGGGTGGATTGGGGGGAGACAAAGTTTTATGACCATAACCCTAAATTGAAATAGAGTTACTATTACCAACAATTATACCACGATGGTTGGTCAAATTTTAATAAGACGAGAGAGTACCTTGATCGGATGTCATGTGTGTAGTCGCGCCGATGTCCATGTACCAATTCAGATCTGGTTGCGTTAACCCAAGTGTGTGCATTACGGCTTCAATGTCGGTGTGAGTAGGTGTGGGGCCCACTGCGGAGAATGCTTGTGTGGGCCGAGGCCCAAGCAGTCCGCCCTGTTGCCCCGGCCCAGTGCTGAAGCGAGACAAAACGGCCTGATTGTTGGGCCTGAATTGGGGCTGTCCAGCCCACTGCCCGTTGGGAGAACCTGGAAAATATGGGTTGTTGGGCCACGACCCACTGCCCCAGCCCCATTTCCATGGGCCCCACGACTGGGACCAGTAGGGAGGTGGCCCACTGTTGACTGGACAGGCCACTGCCGGAATGTTGTCCACCGAACCACCACCAGAACCGCCGCGTTTGCCCCCGCGGTTTTTGCCATTTTTCTTACGATTATTTTTACAGCCACCATGAGCACGGTTTTGGCCCGAATTATCAACAAAACCCAAAGAATTTGTGGAGGACGTCATCATGACTACAGGGCTTGCACCGATAGCCGCCTTCTTAGCCAAACCGGCTTCTTCCAAAGTAAGCATGGAGCGGGCTTGATAAAAAGCGGGAAGTGGATTACTTTGACGAAGGAGAGTCTCAACGCCATATAGGCCTCATAAAGGCCAACAACCAATTGTAGAACCAGACGATTATTTGTTACAGGTGCGCCAACGTTACGGAGTTGGTCTACCAACTCTTTGAGTTTCTTGCAATATGCAGACACGTTCGGAAAATCTTCCATGCAAACTTGAGAGAATTCCTTCTCGAGTGTGACAACACGTGAATGTTGGTTATCTTGGAATATGTCACGCAATCTATTCCAGGTAGCCATAGTCGTAGTGTCAGGCTCAATGATCGTCTGTAAGAGGTCAACCGAAATAGTGGAATAAATTCATTGGAGAACGGTAGCATCAAGAGTAATCCATAACTGAGGATCCTCCGCGGGAATAGGTGCAGCGGGAGGAATTATGTGATGGATGACTTGATGGGAGATAGCGTGAATTTTGAAATAATTTTGCCCACGTCGCATATTGAACGTTTTCCATCTCAAGAACAATAGAGATGTTGTTCTTGATGTTAGAAACCATGAGGGCAGGATGAAAATTGTTCTTAGACATAACGAAAGAACAAAAGGAGAGGAGGGAAAATTTGGGAAGAGTGGAGGTAAAAAATATCACGAATTCAGGTGAAGGGGGACGAAAATCGAGGCAGTTGTGGTCGAGAAATGACACAAAAACCGAGAGCAAAGGCGGAAGCAAGTTAGACCTAGTCTCTTGATACCATGAAAGAAATAATATCCTTGATTATTTTTATTAATTGAAATAGAATATATACAAGTTACATATTTCCATAATAGGAGAATCCTATTACTATTCTAACTCTAAATTCCTATTCTATTAGTACAAGACTCCTATCATTATGGTAAGTGTACAAGACTAATTAAGGTAACATTTACACTACAATATTACACCAATAATATACAACCCCCGTGATGGGCCAACCCGAGATGGGCTGGTCTGCCTTGTACCGTGTTGGGCTTCAACCGAAAGGACCCGTAATATACACTATGTATAACAAGTGTATATCACAGGTATATACCTTGCTTAACACGTACCTTAGTCGAGATGACTGAAACAAATGAGTCGTAATAGTAGTAGAGTCCCAATGATGGAGAAGATAGTTGAGAAAATTAAGCTCCATGTCTATTTTAGAAAAAATTTATGTCACGTGGCTTATACTTTGAGTTTGTTACGTGATTTATCTTATATTTGTATATAAATATCTTTTATACACTATTATACACTTTATATAAGGTTGATATATTATGTATAATGATTTTCACCAAATATAATATTTTATAATATTGTATATTAGGCTACATGACATAATAATTTTCAAAAGCTGTATATTTTTTAAAATTTCCCTGTTGAGTTTAATTTTTGTACTTAAGCAATTTAGACACTGTTTAGATTTAATTTATAAACTTTCTTATCTTTTTACCATGAATTAGCGTTTAAATCCTTGAAACAATCTCTGTTACTAAATATTATAGTCCTCTGATTAAGCAATTAGGAATCTAGTTATATGAATCATTAAGTGCAGACAAATAAAATATGTGGTAATACACAAATAATTCTGATTAGGCCCTCATCAAAGTTTGAGTCACTGACCTGGATAGTAACGTTGGCTCCATCAGTAGAAAATCTCAAGAATCCACAAAAAGTATTTTAATTAGAAAGAAGAAGCAAATCAAAGGGAGCTTGGATAAGTGCTAAGCATTGGCAAAACTGGCTGCCAGATTTTTGGATTTGCACTTTTGGAATCTGACGGTACATTTTAATTTCATACTCTATTCTAAGATCATTGGTGTCTTCGTGAGAACTTCAGAACATAAGTTACTTCTGAAACTGTTTTTGCTTCTTCGTTCGAGCAGAGAGACAAGCATCGTGTCGTTACTTTATTGACAACTATTCGGACGAGGAACTCAGAATAGAAGCAACAGAACCTCTTCTAAGTTCTAAATACGCGCCTGTATTAGGTTTACGTTTATTTGTAGGATTTTTTCACACAAAAAAGTAAATAGATTAAATAAATAATAAGTGTTTTTAATAGTATATAGATATAGATAT
The DNA here is from genome assembly GCA_029783415.1 of Anisodus acutangulus. Lineage (NCBI taxonomy): Eukaryota > Viridiplantae > Streptophyta > Magnoliopsida > Solanales > Solanaceae > Anisodus > Anisodus acutangulus. Next base: position 16,069,862 of record CM056498.1, read on the forward strand.
TCTTTGGGTACACATTTTGCACGTGTTTTCCATATGAATTGATATACAGTTAAAAAATCATGTAAATATTACTAAATTGATATTTACCACCGAACTATAATCTTACTTACCATCGAACTATAATCGGTTGGGTACGACACCTATTGTGTAATATATATATATATACCATGATCAGTTGGGTGTGATATGATGATCATGATTACATTCACAGAGGCCGATACAATATGATATTACACCCACAGAAGCTGGTATGATATGTCATTACGCCCATAGAGGTATCTGATCGTCTTCGAGCCCCCAACTTTCGTTCTTGATTAATGAAACCATCATTGGCAAATGCTTTCGCAGTTGTTCGTCTTTCATAAATCCAAGAATTTCACCTCTAACTATGAAATACGAATGCCCCGACTGTCCCTGTTAATCATTACTCCGATCCCGAAGGCCAACGTAATAGGACCGAAATCCTATAATGTTATCCCATGCTAATGTATACAGAGCGTAGGCTTGCTACCCGCAAGGGTAGCCAAGTTGGTATAGCAGTAGAGCGCGGGACCGCAAGGTCACGAGTTCAATCCCCTGCATAAACCTTCTTGGTTGAGCCTGTCACACATGGCTTGCCAAGTGTGGTTAATCGACTGACGTGGTTTGCAGGCTATTGCGTCAGTCCGGGGTTTACCCTGTGCGCACTCGAAAGAGTAGCGGTTGCGGGTTCCTTCGTCAACAAAAAAAAAAGAGCGTAGGCTTGCTTTGAGCACTCTAATTTCTTCAAAGTAACAGCGCCGGAGGCAGGACCCGGCCAATTAAGGCCAGGAGCGCATCGCTGGCAGAAGGGACGAGACGATCGATGCACACCGTGATATATATATATATATATATCATGCGTCCTCAGTGGCATTCAGAGTTTCAAAATGATTCTTCCCTATCTCTCTTTACATTGATGTTATCACATGTTCTTACTTGATTTACATACTCAGTACATTTATTCGTACTAACGTTCCTTTGTCGGGGATGCTGCATTTCATGTTTGCAGGTCCAGGTAGACATACTAACGGACCTCCACAGTAGGCTGCCCCAGTTCAGTAGTTGGTTGGTGCGCTTCATGTTTCCATTTTGAGTCGGTAAGCTATTGTATATATTTTATGGGTATGGAGGGGCCCTGTCCCGGCCTTATGACAACTATGATACTCCTAGAGGCTTGTAGACACGTATCTTGTGTATAGTCATTTTGTGTAGCCTTGTCAGCTTATGTTTTGATATACAGAATTCCATGATAGCTCGTTGGCCCTTATATATATGCATATATGTTGGGACGTTGTTTGTCGAAGAGTCCTTATTTTCATTCAATTTATCATGTGACGGCTTTGTCGGCCTATATTGTTTCTTAGATTGGATTGATAGATGATGTATATCGGTGCTCGATAAGTAAGGTGCGGGTTCCAGTCCCGCTCCTCGGTTTGGGGTATGACATAGGCGAACCTCTTCACTCCAAAATATCTAATAAACCAAACGATTTAAATGGCATGTCGACGAACGATTTAATGCGTTGGAAATTAGACTCATAGACCTTTAATTTGATGGGTGGATCACCCCGTAACTCCAACTACATTGGGAGAAAATGTCAGTGATATTTTACTCAAATTCCAGTGAACTTATAAAGTAACTTGCGATAACTTTTGTCGACTTTTTTTTACAACTTGCTTGACTTCAAAATGAAACATACGACTATTATACGATTAAAATACCTCATAACACGACCTTCTTAGCATATTAAGCACCCCTATTATTACCTCAAAAGTACGGGTTAGAACATCGGCATGTACCTCCAATGTACAGTCCGTAAGTCACTCCATAAGTTGGAAATTTTCTCGAAAATTTACTATCTTCGATTCGTTTAACCTCTAATCCTTCCGACGCATATAACCATGATCTTAAACGCTTATAACCTTAGGAATAACATCGCTCTTCGGCTTTCATCGACATAACTTATGACGCAACACAATGTACGAAAACACGAGATGTAACAGCCTTATGACCCCCAAAAATAAATTGGCAAGCGCTAATGTAAAGTCTAACAATATGAATAATATTAATTATTATTTTAAAATAAATAACTCAATATAAAAAGAACATGAGAAAGTTGTGATTTGCTGAAATAAATGCAATAACAAGAAAATTAATAATAACTCATTTAGAATGTATTTTTCCTTCTACTATTTCATTCTTGTTGTCATGAGTTTGCATTATTATTGACCCTTAATACTATATTATATCTGATTTTGCTCTATTTCTCATTATTAACTATTGACCCTTACTATATTATATCCGATTTTTCTCTATTTTATAATTTTTCTTTACACAATAGTTTTTTTATACAAAATAAATTAATGTTCCTTAATATATACTTTTGTTAACTTGAAAATAATTTTACTTATATGATAAATTCCGAAAAAGATTGTCACATTCCAAATCTGGGGAGGCGGACCGGCATCCGGTGCCTTAACCTGACCGAGCGAACCAACCATATGTATGAACTATGCAATTACTTACGAACTTGAATCAAATGATATAACATACTTTTTTGAACGGATGAACAATGCTACATGCATATGTGTGTGTGTGTCTATATATATATATATATATATGAAATCATCGGACCCAAAAACATATAACTACTATACAAATGTGCATAAGTGACCACAATGTATGTCTATAAAGCCTCTACGATTACAGAAATTGTACCCCGACCTATCATAGTCTATGTGCATCAATAGGAGTACTAGACTCAGACTCGACTTCAGATAGAAATAGAGCTCACCACTCAACAACTGAATATCCGCAAATACCTAGCGTGGAAGTCTATCAACCTGTACCTCGGAACCTGTAATATGAACGTAGCGCCCTCGACAAAAGGAACGTGAGTACAAAAAAAATTGTACTCATATGTAAGACAAACAAGATAGCATATGCAAATACTAGAACTCATATGAGAGGCAAATGAAATGAAAACAACTAACATATAGTAGAAAGCCGAGGAACATGTAGATACACATTAAGAAACTGTTATTAGCTCTTTGGTATAATACGCTAGGTCGGGTTTGATTCTAATAAATACGTCAAATGTCCCTTCCCCCGCGCAAGCCTCAACAGGTCTCGTGGAAAGCACGGCCAATGATCAATAAAGCCTCTCAAAGTCCTTTTCAGCTCATCATTCTTCCTGTATTCATCTTCGTTTATTCCAAAAATTTTAGACTCACAATGGATCCGCAATCCTTGTTGTCTATGTTGATGACAATGTAATAGCAGGTAGTGAACATGAATTGTTGACCTAAAACAGTAATCATAGCAAGAATTAAGTTATGTACAATGATAGTGTATAGATTTTTTACACTATTTGTGAAATTTAACAAATATCAGATTAATGCTTATTACAGAGATTAACCTATAACTATTTTATAAGTGATCTGATTTTAAATATCTTTCACAGAAGTTAGATTCTTTTAGTAAACACTGTTTTACAAAGGATCTTGGAAAGTTGGATTCAAATGCCATTATCATTCCGTATAGAGTGGAAAATTGTAACCATTCCCATCAGGGGCTAAAAGTTGCTGTGTTTCTCTCATACAACATTCTTATTAGTAACAAAAGACAAACTCATCCTTCCATAGATTGATGAATTTCCTAAGAATATACAACAATTGAATCCAACAGGATAAATAAATTCCACACTCCAGCATCCACCATGCGGCTCAGAAAACCTAACACAGAACGGCATTTCTGTACACACTTCTCCTTTGTCCCGCAGTGCAGACGGCAGCAAACCAGAGAGAAAACTTCCATTTCACTTTGAGGTCCTACCGGCTACCACTTAAAGGCAATGGAACAAAAACCGTTATCAAGTACTTGTTAGATGAAAGGAAAGATGATGTACTCTGCATAGAAAAGATTCCATATGAATCTATAGTATGCTGAGATTGCTTCCTGCAAAAATTTTACAAAAATGCAGGTATTATCAGACAGCGGTAAGTTCTTCCTACTTCCTCCACTCCATGGGGCAGAAAAAGATTACTTTCCAACATTAGAAATAGCCAACAGTTTTCTAGTCTTTAGTGATTTGAGTGGTCAAAAAATTGCAAGCCAAAATCCTGAATTGATTGAGCTTGTAATTAAAAGTTAAACTACTTATTGCAGTCAAACCTTGGTTAACTCTGAGTTTATTAATTACCCTCAGAGGTCCTGTAACAAGAAATAGCAGCACAGGATCTGTGTTTCTTTCGCGAAGAACAAAAAGAAACCCATATAGTACTGACAGAAAGATGGTATGAAATTGTACAAAGTGATTAATGAGAGAAACACGTGCAAATTACAATTGTTTACCATCAGAATAAACATAATCATGAGATGACACCCAGATCGTCATGCAAAACTTAAGTGTTAAAATTACCTTAGTGTAATTTGCTCTTTCCAACAACCATGCCTGCAAATAGATTAACAAAGCATTTTACATGTGAGGAAAAGCTTAAGACAGCACGCTGGGACCAATCTCTCTTACTTGAAAACCAAAGTTTTTTCCACAAGGGAGTGGTAAAACAATAGCCTTCCCCAGAATATAACTAATTGATAATGAAAACATTAATGCAAAGGCCTAAAAGCTAATTAATCTTCCTTTGGTATTTACTGCACTTTTTATCTTTGAGAGAAGCCAAAATGTATTTATTCAACTGACAACTAAAACTGTATAATCCAATTTCCCAAACTAAATAGTAAATAAAGGGACGCCAGGTAACTTTCAAACTGTTGTTTAGAATCTAGAACTATTTGCAAATCCTATCATTGCTCAGGTTTGGTAAATAACATTTACCTTGTATAACCCAGAGACATCATAAGATAGAGTAACAGTTTACCAGAGCTTCCGCACATTAAAAAGCTTCTTCATTCTATACCACGGATTTAAAGAAAACAAAGTAGTTGAACAGTGTATTATGAGTATCTCAAAGCAATGCTTGTAAAGTTGGGAATACTTCTCTCAAGAATTCATTCATGCTCTTGACCAAATGAAGAAATGCACGATAGTCGATAAGTAGGAATAAAATAAAACTATCTTTACGTTTAACAGAGTATAGGCTTAACTAAGTAGCAAAGATGGAGCAATTATGGTTCAATAAAAATAACTGGAATACAGGGCACTGTCTGACTTTTAGGTCATCACGAGAAATGAAGCATACATTGACAACTTTACTCATAGTAACAAGTAATGGTTAGGTTTTTAAGTCTTTGTGAATCAGAACAATTGAAGACTAGCATACAATTATCCAACGCATTATTAAGTACAGTGAATCAAATGACAGAGCAGAGTTTAAATAACCAAGGTAAGTCTCTCCCTGACGCAATCATGATCAGATTCAAATCTAAAACTAATTACCTGAAAAACTAAACACAATGCCAAGATGACATGTACAGATATCATCAAGCTGCTCCTGAATGCCTGCGATAAGTTCAATAAAGAGAACACATAGCGAAATCAAGATTTGTGAAAGGCTTCTGTCCCAAAAGAAAATGCCAATATCATATCAAACATAAAATAAATATTAAAAAAAAACTATGTGGAAACTCACTTGGGGCATGTATATTGCCGCAACTACAGCACCAATGTAATTTGTTAACAAAAGGCCAGAGCCGAGGAATGCTATATTTCTCACACCAAGCTTCATTGCCAAGGTAGATATCTGAAACCTAGATTAGTGCATTAAATGAAAAAGAGGAACTCTGTAGATGTCAGCAGTTATGAAAAAGAGACTAAAGAAGAGGAAGAGTTCATACTGAATCAGTTGTTGACACTACACAAGAGGGTCTCCTTCTATACGAGTTTTGATCTAGTAGTAATTATCCTCTACTTACAATAAGGTAAATGTTTATTCTTTGTAATGAAGTACAGATTATTCTAGTATATCATATCGATTGAATCTACACACATTCTTTTTTTCTAAAACCACGAATCGAGACACATTATAACACCTATAACTGTATGAATTTTTCAACAACAGAGTTCACAAAAACCTCCAACTAAAGTAGGGAAAAAAGGAGCAAATTTCTTAAAAGTTTGTATTACAACTTACTTGCGGTCACCCTCCACATCTGGTAGATCCTTGGTGATGGCAATGACTAGTGCAAACAAAGTCACAAAAGTAGTAATAAATGCAACCGGTGAGCTGCAGGTGAAATATGTATTACTAATTAGATAATCAATAATAAGGATGTAGAAGAAAAGTTAACTCAGTGTAAAACTAATTATTCACTAGAATTAGTATTATAGCCAATGAATTGCTTATTGACTTAGAGCCCATTTGGCTTAGTGGAATAAAAAGTATAGCTTTCAAGCATTTGGCGCTTAAAAGCACCTTTTAAGTGTTGGAGCTGATTCTTTTTAGAGGTGCCGGAGCTGAATTTAATAATAAGCAGTTAAGTATCCGGTTAGAAGTGCTAAAGCATAAAAAATAAGCAGTTGATGTGTTTGGTGAAATGCAATTAAAACTGTTCACGCTAAAAATAAATTGATTATTACTAGATTTTTAATTCTAAAACTGTTTTCCCTACAAATTAATTTATGATTCAATCTATTTTAGGTTCTAAATTTCTTATTTAAGATTATTTTAACTTATAAAAGGTTGTTTTTCCCTTTGGTCAGATCGTTAGTGTATATTCATGCACTAATATAGTATTGTTCTTCATTCGCCTCCAGAGTCTTGTGTGATAAGAAGTACCACTAAAACTTAAAAGTTCTACAAAGTGATGGTTCGGCTGAATTTGTTGTATGGAGCGGAGTGTTGGCAAGTTAAGAACTCTCATGTCCAGAAGACGAGAGTTGAGGAAACGAGGATGGAGGTATATGTGTGTGCATACTAGGAGAGATAAGATTAGGAATGAAGATATGAGGCGGAGTGACCTTTGTGGTAGACAAGATGAGGGAAGCAAGGATGAGATGTTTCGGACATGTGAAGAGGAGAGCACAAATGCCTAGGTGAGGAGGTGTGAGAGAGGTTGGCAGTGGAGGGTTTAACAAAGGGTAGAGGTAGGCCGAAAAAGTATTTGAGAGAGATTATAAGACATGACATGACGCAGCTTCAGCTTACCGAGGACATGACCATAGATAGGAGGATATGAAAGTCGCGGATTAGGTAGAAGGTTAGAAGGTAGTTAAGCATTGTCTCGCTCTCCTACGGGGTAGGTATAAAGAATGGATCTTGGGCCTAACTCAACATCAAAAGCAAGCTCTTGGAGTTGAGTTAGGCCCAAGATCCATTATTTACATGGTATCAGAGCTAGACCCATCCCAATAGTTTACTCAATGTTGGCCCCCCATCATATATGAGGTTGAGTTAGGCCCAAAATCCATTATTTACATGGTATCAGAGCTAGACTCATCCCAATAGTTTACTCAATGTTGGCCCCCCATCATATATTGCCCACGCTCCAGATCTCCAGTCCTGGACATGAGCGGGGGTGTTGATTCACTCACATTGGTTGTGGGATGGGAATTTAGAGTCCTTATATGGACTTTCAGCAATCCTCCCCTCATGAGCTAGCTTTTGGGATTGAGTTAGGACAAAATATCCATTTCTTTACAATAGGCTTGGTGCGTAGATAGTATTAGCATTATTCTCGTAGTTTCTTGTCCTTCGATTTTTGCTACTACCTATTGTTTCTTGTGCTTCAGTTATTATTTTGCCCTGAATGCTATGTTACACTTTACTATGATTTGTTGTGTCTTATTTGCTATGCCTTGTTTACTTCTGTATTGTCTTTTTCAATCTGCCTTATTTTATGTTACTTGAGGCGATGGTCTTTCGGAAATATCTTCGCTATCTCTAGGAGGTAGGGGAAAGGATTGCGTACACCCTCCCCTCCCCAGACCCCATCTGTGGGAATACACGGGATATGTTGTTGTTTTGGTTTGCAAAGGGAAGAGGTAACATGTTACCTTCTCAAAAAAAAAAAGGGAAGAGGTAAAGAGAGGAAAGAAAGAGTAATTACAGAGTGGAAGCTCCGATGTCAATACATGATACTGCAGCAGAGAGATTTGAGAAAATCTATGTTGGTTGGAGAGAAAGACCTTACAAGTATAGCAACCATGGCAAAACAAAAGATGGTATCTTTGTAATTATAAGAAAATATAAGGGATAACATTATAATTTACTTGGTCAAACCCTAAGTGCTTGTAAGCCAAAAAGTCATAAGTTGGGGTAGACCAACTTACGACTTTTGGCTTGTTTTGGGTTATTTTAGCTTAAAAACACTTTTATAGTCTATCCAAACATACAAATAAGTTAACAAGTGCTTAAAAGCTGATTTGACCAGATTTTATTGATATTTTATTCATCACTATTTGTTTCCTTAATTATCTTTCGCTAGAGGCTCAGAGGGCAGGTTCAGAATTGAGACCTGAAAAGAGACACCTTTTTATTTTTAATTTATAAGGTATTATTTTTGGCTCAAAATTAGTCGATGCAAACTCCGTAATGGAAGTGCTAAAGAATAGGTCTCGCTATATTCTGGAAGTTCATCCAGTGAGCCCAATGTATCAAGATTATCCTTCCCCCTCTATATTTACTTTTGCATGTCATTTCACACACATGCAAAGAAGAGAAGATCGACAAGGAGAGTTAAAACTCCTGCACCGCTATTACTTATCTGGGTCCCATAGTGTGAAACTTTTTTACCATTTGTTTATTTAGAATGTAAAGAGATATTACTTGAAACCTTAAGTACCTTTTAGGATCTCGGCAGCATCCACACAATTGATGTGATTATCCCACAACAAAAATAATAAAGCTTCTAAAACATGAGGAAAAGACTGGAAAGTAGGCCAATGATGGGATGCTGATGACTACTAGAGGTCATACCACTCTTATTAAGTCCATAACATGGCTTTTTAGCTTTGGAAGAAATTTTCTTAACCCTATGCAAAGACTATATGTTAATTGACAGGCTTTGTTTCTTTAGACAGATAAATATACAGAGAGATGAGAGAAAAGGCAACATGCATCTTATCACGAAATAGTGTGTGACAGAAAAGAATTCACCTCCACTCAAAGCTTAGCCCCAGAGCAGCCCGTGTGGCATAATACACACCATAATTAAGAAGAAAACCGCGTACCTGCAATGCATATCAATTCTTGATTCCGTGTGATCAATATATTCTTAACAGAAAGCAGGTGATATTCATTGGCCCGTGCAAAAAGAAACATTAAAATGCAATGAATAACTGCATACATTAACCATTTTAGAATTGTGAGAAGATGTTAAACTGGTTATGGATGATTAGAGTGATTATACCTGGATTAACAAAGATAAAAGAATTGCTAATCTCCCAATTACCCAAATGAGACAAACTTAGAAACTGCCTGATAACTCCATCCTATATTTCAAATGTTGATGACTACTGCAGAAATGTGAGGTAAGGCTGGAGTAACTGGTAAAGTTGCTGCCATGTGACCGGGAGGTCATGGGTTCAAGCCGTGGAAACAGCCTCTTGCATAAATGTAAGGTAAGGCTGCGTACAATAGACCCTTGTGGTCCGGCCCTTCCCCGAACCCCGCGCATAGCGGGAGCTTAGTGCACCGGGCTGTCCTTTTTACTGCAGAAACAGAGTTTTACTTTCTTTTTTTAGTCTTTTTGAAGGTAATGTAAGGTTTAACAAAATAATTCTTGATAGGAAAGAAGATCAAGTCATAGAAAAGGATATGGTTTGAAACATTATAAGCAAGTGGTTCCATAATTTACACAGCTTGCAACTAATGATGAGGACATCTACAGATGCAAATATGAACAGCTGCGAGAAGCAGGTGTCTTAGATTAAGCTTTGGACTTTTGAGAATTCCAATACCCCTCTGCAATGGCAATAAGTATGGACCAAGATACAATATAGTGGTTGCTATTAAGAAATGACTAGCAGTCACAGGTAGAAGCTGCTCGAAATCCTAACTCCCAAAAAGGAAAAAAGTGTACGTTACTAGGCTGCACCACTATGGAATTGGAGTCAATTTGGGAAAGTTGCCCCTTTTTGACTTATGGGTTTGAAATTGATTCGGAGAGCACCAGCCATTTAAACATGCTGCCAAGGAGAAAAACAACTTTCGGGTACCACAGGTGGTCATTCCCCTCAGACCACCATCACCAAGCCATGCTTACGATTGTCTTCACGATGAACAACTCTTCTGCTATAAATATTGGTTTATTAACCCCATTGCAGTAAGTGGAGAGCTTGTAGGTTGCCACGAGGTTCAAATTTAAAACTTGCCTGATAGTCATGTTCAATTGGCTATCTTCTCCTAAACTAGCTGCAAAAGTATTTCCAAACAGAAAAGTAAAAGAAAAAATGTTCCGGGCACTAAACACGCCCTACAACTTCTCAAACAATCAGAAACTTTACACTTCATCTGAGTCATGTTCACTTTTTCTCACAATGCCAAAGCCAAAGACACCAAAAAGTTTCAAGGCTCTGTTTTATCTTTTCAGATAGTACTTGTAATTATTGAGGCACCACGTCCAAGTAGTGCACAAATTCAACACGTCTTAGCCATCGAAAGAGGGACTTCGGAAGAGGAAAATCATAATTCATATTTAACGGAAGAACTTAGCCATCAAAACACCACATCTATTCCTCTCACAGTAAAGAGTGCCCTAAGGAAAGTTGAGATTTGCAATATGATGTTCACATAGTTTATTCAAGTGCGATATCAAGCATATTGCTTCTTCCATGGAGGTACTTCCGCACATGCGGAACTTCTCAAAAAATATCAGAAAAGCAAGATGTGTTGTAAGGATAGTTCACACCAACTGTTGAAGGAGAAGTAAGAAGCAAACAAATACATCAAGAAATAAGCATACCGTGGCAATTATTAGGAATGCTATGACAGCAAATCTCTTCAGCCGAAATGGTGGGACTGAATAGATGGTACCTAGAAAGAGACCAAGACAGTAAAGAGAAGTAATGAAGGGGCCAAAATTCATCCCAACAATAAGAAGGCCAGCCACAGCGAACAATAACACCAAGAACCATGCAGACTGAACTGAAAGATCTCCGGCAGCTATGGGTAAGTACGGCTTGTTTACTCTGCAAACATTATGAAAAAAAGTAATCAAAGAAAACGGAAATATATATTAATTGCATTATCTAATTGAGAACACAAAAAAAAACTGAGATTTTATGCCCGTCCTGCAAGAGTAGTCTGCAACTTAATGTAACAAAGAAACAACCTATCCATCAAATATTTCCATTGTACAATCACTTACTTGTCAATGCCAATGTCATATATTTGATTGATGCCCACTATATAACCATTCCCGCATATTAGGGCAATAAGACCAGAAATGGCCTTCAGTACTAATGACCACCTGATTAGATTTGGATTCTCAATCAACGCTTTTGTAACCAATGAGCTGCCAAAGCATGTAAACACAAGTTAACTGTGGCTGTTTCAAGTTCACCAAAGTGTTGGCTCATACCATAATAAGCACCTACAGGGATCCTAGCGCAGTCCCACGTATAGTGTGGGGCCTCAAGAATCTCCAAAAGGCATCTTTAAATTGTGAAAATTTATCCAACACTGGGTCAGATCCAGCAGTACCAACTTGAGAGCATGCCTGCAAGTGTTATCTTTCATGAGAAAATGCTACTAATTGAATTTTTCAAGGTAGTAAGAAGATTTTATCTCCGTTGATGATCAACATAGAAAAAAGAACATAAATGATGCATATATTGCGGTCGGTCAATAACTGGTGTATCATAAGATAGATGATTAAGCAAGCAATAGAAAGTTGAACTGATGACATTGCTTCACTCAGTTATTCTTTCTTTAAACAACAACAACATACCTAGTGTAATCTCACAAGTGGGGTCTGGGGAGGGTAGGACCTTACCCTATCTTTGTGAGGTTGTGTCAGGTAGAGAGGTTGTTCCCGATAGACCTAGGCTCAAAAGAAAGGTATCCAACGCAGGATTGTAAGAAAATAGACAGCAAAATACAACACAAATGCAGCAACAAATAGTAATACTCATCAAAGATTAAGTGACTAGGAAATAACTGAATACTACTACAAAAAAGGAAAAGAGGAGAATAAGTAATGCACTCCAGGTACCCCCAGATACCCTTGTACCCCAATAGTCAACCTCCATACCTTCCTAACTAAGGTCATATCGAGCTTAATGAAACTTCAAACTAATTAAAGTTCAAAATTTGGTCAAAAGATGGACAGACGTTGTCCCAGAGTTATCAATTTCTTATTGTTATTATCTTCTTCAAGCTGTTTGCTTTAGTCCAAGAGCAAGAAAGAAAGATCATTTTAGTGCAGCAAAAAATCAGAGTCCAACAAACAAGAAAATGCTAATTAATCTATTGACTTGTTAACACTTGACTAGCCTACAAAATTGAGATTAAACATACCCGGATGGAAGTGTGCCTGTAGAAAAGAGTCTTTGAAAAGTTTTTGTTGGAAGATTTGAGCACTAAGTTACAACAAGGTGAAGGTGAAGTGGGTAACTTTCTGTAGCGGGAGGAAGCATTATGTAGTTGAGATGAAAATTGAAGGGATGAACATGCCATCTCCATCCCCAGATGACTTCAGGAGATGTGATGACACTCAATTTCTGTCTCCACTTTCTCCTATCCCATCTATGTCGGCGAAACTAAATATTACTCCACCTCTTTGCTCTACTTAAATATCCTGAATAATAAATGAAAATAATAATATGTGGAGAAGACTTTTTTTTTTCTTGGCAATAATTTCACATACCTCCCCTTCCATAGTGATTTGTAATACTACACTTTACTTTCTTATTTTAACTTTTATACAATAATTTCTTTTACTTATTTGCTTTTAATTTTTTTAAAAAATAATATGACTAATGTGCCCTTTTTAATATATTATCTTTTAGTTTAATTGATCTAATAAATATATGTTCTGGAAAAAATTTCTTTTATAATCACAATCTTTTCTCCTCTATTATCTTTTTTTATTTTATTTTCAACCCTAACCCACAAAGCAAATTTCAGTGTGTACATGTTTTGTCAAATAATTTTTTGCTGTGGAAGAAGGAAGAAGACCCACATATATGCGTATAGCATTGCAAGAAATATTAATACGATAGAATTATATTGACTCCTCAGGACTAGATAGATTCATTGTTTAGTTTAGAGCTGAAAGAAATAATCCCCTTGATTATTTTCATTAATTGAAAGGCTATATATACAAGTTACATATTTTCATAATAGGAGAATCTTATTCCTATTCTATTCCTAAAACCTTATTCTACCATAATTCTAACTATACAATTATGGTAAGTGTATATCCTAATTATGTAACAAATACACTACAATATACACAAAATATACTTTCCTTAATATACAAATCGATCATCGATTTCTTTGCCCAAATCCGAGATGGGCCTGGACGAGTTAGCCATCGCTTCATCGAGCGATGGGCTACCCATCGAGCAAAGTGGTCGCCCATTGCGCTTGTATACCTATGATATATCTTGTTGTATATTCGGTGTATATCATGTATATTTCCTTTGTTTAACACACTTCAGCCATCATAGCGACTGATCGAACGCTGAGACTGTCCCTAAAATCTTCAAAGAGAACCGATGGTAGACCCTTTGTAAAGATGTTTGCAATTTGATAACGAGACGGGACATGGCATACGCGAACGTGACCCTTTGCAACCTTTTCACGGACAAAGTGAATGTCCATTTCGATATGCTTGGTACGTTGGTGTTGAACTGGGTTACCTGAAAGATAGATGGCACTAATGTTATCGCAATATACCAAGGTTGCCTTCTGAATGGGACAGTGAAGCTCCAAAAGCAAATTACGTAGCCAACATGATTCGGAGACCACATTCGCTACCCCTCGATATTCTGCCTCTGCACTTGAGCGTGATAGAGTTGCATGACGCTTTGCCGACCAGGAGACCAAGTTGTTGCCAAGAAACATACAGTAGCCAGAAGTCGACCATCTGGTGTCGGGACAACCACCCCAATCAGCATCCGTGTAAGAGACAAGTGTGGATGTAGATGAAGGATACAAGTGCAACCCATAGTCCAGTGTCCCCTGAATATACCGAATGATGCGTTTGATTGCATTCATGTGCTCAACTCTGGGATCATGCATGAATAAACACACCTGCAGAACCGCATACGTAATATCAGGTCTGGTAAAGGTAAGATACTGGAGGGCCCCTGCAAGACTGCGATAACGGGTTGGGTCCTCGTATGGTGCACCTGCTGCGGCACTCAGCTTGGGGTTTGCATCAACTGGTGTGGAAGTGGACTTACAGGATGACATCCCAGCCCTCTCTATGATCTCAGCAGCATACTTTCGTTGAGACAAAAACAAGCCACCTGAATGACGTTTGACGACAATCCCCAAAAAATAACTCAAAGGCCCTAAGTCTTTCATAGCAAACTCAGAACTGAGCATGGTCATGATAGACTGGCGCAAGGCATCTGAAGAGGCAGTCAAGATGATATCATCCACATACAACAGAATGTAGGCCAAGGACGATCCACGGAGGTAGATGAACAAGGAATTATCTGACCTGCTGTGAGTGAACCCAATAGTGGAAACAAAATCAGCAAACCTCGTGTACCAGGCCCTTGGAGATTGCTTAAGCCCATATAAGGACTTCTTCAACAAACATACATGATGAGGACGGTTTGGATCCCCGAAACCCAACGGCTGATGCATATAGACTGTTTCCTTGAGATCACCATGTAGGAAAGCATTCTTGACATCCAACTGATGAATTGGCCAAGTCTTTGAAAGAGCCAAGCTAAGCACAGTGCGAATGATAGCCGGTTTGACCACCGGACTAAACGTCTCACCACAATCGATCCCAACCTGCTGAGTCTTACCATCACCAACAAGTCGCGCCTTATGTCGAGCAAATGTCCCATCTGAATTCTCCTTATGAGCAAAAATCCACATAGACCTGGTAACATTAATACCATATGGACGGGGCACCAACTCCCACATCTTTTTATCAATAAGAGCATTATATTCATCAGTCATAGCAATTTTCTAATTAGGGTCATTTAACGCAGACACATGATTGCGGGGCAAGGGGGATTTAGAGACATCAGAATGTAAATTAAAATGTATTTTAGGTATAAAGATACCCCGCTGACTACGAGTGATCGGTCTATGACTTGAGGAAGAATTGAGGGAATTTTGGGAATTTTCTAGGCTCGGGACGAACTGGCCAGCAGGCACACTGCCTGCTGGCCCAAATAGAAAAAATGACTCATCAACTGGACCAGTTCCAGAATTGGGCTGGATTGGCCCAATTGCTGGGACTGCTGGCGGTACTGTGGGTCCAGCGGGCAGTGGGCCCGCTGGAGGATTTTGTGTGCGGGAGATGTCCGAAAAATTCCGAATAATATACGGGGATATTTGGTCATCCAAAAAATTATACGACTTAGGCTCGGGAGTATGAACTTTTGCAAAAGAAAATTGGGTTTCATAAAAAATGACATGGCGATTAATTAGGATTTTCTTGGAAGATAAATCAAAATATTTATAACCACAATGATTCGACGGATAACCCAAAAATACACACGGGGTAGACCGAGCCTGAAGTTTGTTAATTGTGGTGGATGGGAATAACGGATAACACAAGCACCCAAAAATCCGAAGATGAGAATAAGACGGGTTCTTATTATATAGGATTTTAAGGGGGGAAGAAAATGTCAGACCTTTAGAAGGAATTATGTTAAGAAGATATGTGACCATTTGTAGAGCATGATGCCAAAAATATGGAGGTATGGAGGCATGAATTAAGAGAGTTCGGACAATGTTATTGATGGAGCGAATTTTGCGTTCGGCCTTTCCATTTTGTGGAGATGTATGAGGACACGAAAACCTAAAATTGATCCCATTAGTAGCACAGAATTCCTGAAACTCCCTATTGTCATACTCTTTCCCATTATCACATTGAATATTTTTTATGTCTCTTTCGAATTGAGTACGAATGAATGCTCTAATTTTGATGAAGACGTAAAACACTTGTGATTTATTTGCAATTGGAAACGTCCACAAAAATCTAGAATAATCATCTAAAAAGAGAACATAATATCGATGACCCACTGAACTAAGAACAGGAGACGTCCATAAGTCGCTATGAATAATGTCAAATGGCATAGAAGTATGAGAATTGGAGTCTACAAATGGCAACTTAACAATTTTTCCTAATGAACAAGACTGACAAATTGGAGTACGACTCGTACCCTTACAAGAGATAAAGCTATTTTTATCTAAAACTGATAAAATAGAAGATCCCGGATGACCCAGGCGAGCATGCTACATGGAAGGAGAGATGGCTGCAAAAATTGATGGCAAGGCTGGACTCGATGGACTGAAACCGGGCATGATAGGATACAGATCACCCCTACTATCACACCTCATGAGATGACTCCCCGTCTTGAAATCCTTCACAGAGAAACCGAAAGGATCAAATTCAACAGAAATAGAATTGTCATTTGTGAACTTTCGGACAGACACTAAATTTTTAATCAATTTAGGAGCATGTAAAGTATTTTTCAAGAGGAGTGGTGGATTGGGGGGAGACAACGTTTTTTGACCATACCCTAGAATTAGAATAGAACTGTCATTACCAACAATTATCCCCCAAGGGATGCTCAAATTGGAATAAGATGAGAGAGTACCTGATTCGGAAGTCATGTGAGTAGTGGCACCGGTGTCCATATACCAATTTGGGTCCGGTTAAGTTAACCCCAGTGTGTGCATCGCTGCCTCGATATCAGTTTGAGTGGGGCCTACTGCATGATGGGCTTGCGGAGGTCGGGGCCCAAGAATTCCTGTCCGTGATGGAGCTGGGCCGTAGCTGCCATCGCCGCCGCCGCTGGCCATCGCGATGGGCCGCCACCGCTGGGTGTTGGGCTGAGCTGGCTGCCACCACCGCCTGGAATTTCCTGGCCGATCGATAAGGGCCGCTGCCCATCGCTTTTTGCTGACCATCGGAACCGCCCCCAGAACCGTCGCGTTTGCCCCCGCAATTTTTGTTATTATTCTTACGATTATTTTTGCCGCCACCATGATTATGGTTTGAATTATTAACAAAACCCGAAGAACTAGGAGAGGACGCCACCATGACGACGGGGCTTGCTCCGGTAGCCGTCTTCTTAGTCAAACCGGCTTCTTCCAAAGTAAGCATGGAGCGGGCTTGATAGAAGTTGGGAAGAGGGTTGCTTTGGCGAAGGAGAGTTCCAACACCATTATAGGCCTCCGAAAGATCGGCAACCAACTGTAGAACGAGACGATTATTAGTTATCGGTGCGCCAACATTCCGGAGTTGATCCGCCAACTCCTTTAGTTTCTTGCAATATGCAGAAACGTTCGGAAATTCATCCATTCGAACGAGAGAGAATTCCTGCTCGAGTGTGACGACACGTGAATGTTGGTTGTCTTGGAATATGTCACGCAATCTATTCCACGCAGCCATAGCTGTGGTATCCGGCTCAATAATCGTATGTAGAAGGTCCACTGAAATAGTGGCGTAGATCCACCGGAGAACAGTAGCATCAAGAGTAATCCATAACTCAGGATCCTCCACAGGAAGAGGTCTAGCGGGAGGAATAAGGTGATGAATAACTTGATAGGAGATAGCGTGAATTTTAAACAACTCCGCCCACGTCGCATATTGGACGTTTTCCATCTCAAGGACAATAGGGATACAGTTCTTGATGTTGGAAACCATGAGGGCAGGATGATAATTGTTCTTAGACATATTGAAAAAACAAAGAATGTGGGGAAATTTAAGAGAGGTTTTTGAGAGCGGAAGACGAAATTTGGGAGAGAAACCCGACGGGGGGGTTCTCGGCCGAGAAGGTCCAAAACATTTAGGGAGAGAATTTTTTTTGTAAAACCTAGTCTCTTGATACCATGAAAGAAATAATCCCCTTGATTATTTTCATTAATTGAAAGGCTATATATACAAGTTACATATTTCCATAATAGGAGAATCATATTCCTATTCTATTCCTAAAACCTTATTCTACCATAATTCTAACTATACAATTATGGTAAATGTATATCCTAATTATGTAACAAATACACTACAATATACACAAAATATACTTTCCTTAATATACAAATCTGATCACTGATTTGCTGCCCAAATTCGAGATGGGCCTGGACGAGTTGGGCACATTGCCATCGAGCGATGGGTTGTCCATCTATACCTTGTATACTGTGATATATCTTCTTGTATATTCAGTGTATATCACAGGTAGTATATATCACAGGTATATTACCTTTGTTTAACAAGAACCATTAATTCTTTAATCGTTATGGTTATTGGTCAAAGTTGGGTTGTAAAGTCATTATAATCAAAAGACTTAGAGTCGCCACCTATTAATTATGGAACTTAGAAAATTATTTTCTTTAAAATTTATTTTCTTAAAAACTTTTTTTAAGTACTAAATTTTGGGTAACGTTTCTGGTAATTCTCTAAAGAAGGTGTTAGGTACCTCAAAAGAAATTCACCCTATGCAGTTTACCTGCGGATTTTAAATTTGTGGCTAAAAGGTATTTGCTTAAAAATGTGTTTAAAGGGATATGTATAAAAATAGGAGAATTAGTAAGGTCTTGCCCTTATTTTTTCATTCATGGCATGTTTTTTGAAAGAGAAACTTGTTAAAGTTTTTTTTAGAAAACATGTGTTTAACTTATTCAAAAGAGTTTACTTTTATTACTTTCTAGACTATAATACATTCAAAGTTTTTCTTTGAGTCTACTTTAACTTGATCCGAAGTCATTTAAGTTTACTCGTTTCTTTTAAATTAGTTCAACAAAACAATCTAGTGTATCCCGCTTATTTTCAAAGCCATGATTTTGCAAATGGAGGCAAATTTTACCAAATTCCTTTTGTTTCATACCTACTTTCGAACTTAAAATCCTTCTTAGAAATCTAGAAAATCATTGTCTTTATACTTAAAATTATTTGTTAAGCCCAATTTCTTATCCCCAAAAACCAAGACTGTTTTAGCATTTTAAATACATACAAAGTCGGTTTTGACTTATTGCTTTGTAAAACATCCGGTTTCAATTCTTTAAAGATCGAAAACCATTTTCTTTATTAAAAATGGGACTGTCCAGATTGATTTTAAGAGAATAACAGTTTTAAAATGTTGATTAAGTCTTGAAAGAGGGTCATTCTACCATTTTAACGGTAACATTCAGTACTCCCGAACTAAGGTATGGAACCATGAAATTATAAGAGAAATTTTTTTCTAAGTGTTGCAAAGGTCTCGCTATAGGCCTCACTCGGCGAGCCATATGTAACATCCCGTACTTTTGTGTTAGGATACATCATAAATGTCAATACGAACCCGGAGGGATTGTGTTTCTTTATAAGGATAGTGATGGTTTAAAAAATAAGTTTTAAGGAAGGGTGTAAGTATTAGAGGTTAAACGAATCAGTGAAAATAAGTTCGCCGAAGTTCGGAATGTTGAACAAGTCATATGGACTGTATGAATTTTTCGCCATACTCATGTATGCAAATCAAGAGCTCAGTGTATAAATGATGAAGCTCTGAAATAATCCAAGAGTCTGAAAGTGCGACAATGAGGATTAAAAATAAAATTTTGTGTATGCCAAAAGAGGCTATGGATATATTCCATGATTATGATATTGAGTATATAAAGGTGTTATAAATCATTGATATTTAAGTGAATTGAGATTAAAAAATTAATTATGTCTGTAATTAATTAAATAGGAGATTATGGTGAAAGACAAAAAAATATTCAAAATTATGGATAAATATTACATGGACACATGTCATGAATAAGTGAAAGCAAGTCTTATATACATACACCTAAGTAGGGCTGTCCAGTGGGCCGGGTCAGCCCGATCCCGACCCGGACAACTTACCGCCCTGCCTCGCCCCGACCCGACCTCTCTTAAAAAAATGGTAGCGGGGTTAGAACTCGAGACAGGACTAAGGCTCGTCCTGCCCCCCATCCCGACCCCCTTTGCAAAACTAACCATTGCACAACAACCAAATTTAGATTTTGGCCATTGTGCAATGTCTATAATGCCCATTTCCCCCCCCCCCCACCCCCATAAACCCCCTACCACCTTAATATTTAATGTTAACCCATAAGTTAGTATATTTACACTTTAACCCTATTTCTCAACTATAAATACCTCATTTTTCTCACAAATATTCCCACCATCTCTCTAATCTCTCTATATATCTCTCTACAAGTTTACATTGCTTACTAAATATTTTATTTTATTTGCTTAATTATATCAAAGTTCAAAAATTGGGAGTGAATTTGGCAACTAGCTTGAGGATCATCCATCGAGCAAAGTTTTAATTTTCAACCTCGATTACACGTCGACGTTACGTTGACGTTTGGTACCTTCGTTCCTTCTTTAAATTATTATTTTTACTTAATTTTAATTATCGTACTTAATTTCATTATCTTTAATTTATTTATTTATAATGCAACGAATTGGACGTTTTATTTCTAGTAGAGGTACTAGGGGTAACATGGGTAAGGGTGCATCTTCTAGTAATCCTAATTACGATAATTTCACTCATATAGATTAAACTAATTTTTTTGATGTTAATATTAATATACCATTAGATCATGAGGTATATTCTGCATCTGAACCAGACTTTAATTTAGGAAATGAATTAAAAGATAATTTAGATAATACACCCACTAGTGCACCTCCACCTCAGGCTCAGACTAAGTCACAGCCTGAAACTCAAACTGGAATGCCTCCTATTCCCCCTAGTATGAGTCGAGGCCCAAATCAACCAAAATTAAAATCACATGCATTGAATATTTTTGATAGGGACATTGATAATCAACTAGCTAGATGTAAAATTTGTCAAGAAGTTTATAAATTTAAAATCGGAAAAGATTAAGGTGAGACGGGATGTTTAATGAGACATGTAGAAAACTCTCACAAAGCAAGGTATAACCAATAGCTGGCTGAAAAATTTGGTGTGCCAATGCCTTCTGAGTCGGGTTCACATAGTGTCCCCAACTAAGTACAGGGTCGAATTAACCCGATGACGGGGGAATTATAGGTCCTAAATATGATAAACACAAAGATAGGGAAAATATACCAAAATTAGTTATGGTGAAGGGTTTGACTTTTTCATTTTCTTCCTCTCCTGGTTTTATTCATTACATTAGAGAAACGTATAATCCTGCTTTTCACTGTTTTTCTAGATCAACTGTTAGAAAAGAAGTTTTTAAATTTGCACATGAATATCAACGATATTTACGTTATACATTTTATCATTTTAATAGCAAAGTGACTATCACTTCTGATATAGGCTGTAGTACTAACAGTAATGATTATTTAACTGTAACATGTTATTGGATAGATCAGACTTGGTCTATGAAAAAAAGTATTTTAACATATAGATATATTGATGATAGGCACACTAGATTATTTATTGCAAGAAATATTCATGAAATTTGTGAATGTTATGAAATAACTGATAAAATTATGACTATTACATTAGATAATGCTACTTCTAATGATTATGTTGTAAACCTTTTAAAAACTCGATTAAATCCATCTTTTCCCGATATTTTTCATGTAAGATGTGCATGCCATATTTATAACTTAGTTATAAAGGATAACCTAAAACTTTTTGAAAACATTCTTGACAAAGTACAATTTTCTATAAACTTTATTTCTAAAGGTAATAAGATACAAAGACGCAAAGAGTATAAAAAAACTTGTCATGATTGTGGAATACCTTATAGAAAAATTTCAGAGGAAGTAGCGACTAGGTGGAATTCTCTGTATGAACAACTACTTGTTGTTCACGAGTATAGAAGACCTATAACTTTATTATTTAACACCCATAATCAAAATCCAAGGGATATGCTTGTAGATAATGATTGAGAATTTTTTTATAACTTATTGAATTTTTAGAAAAAAAATTTCTAGCTATTAAAGAATTTTCTGGTATTTATTATCCTACTATATGTTATTTTATATAGCTCTAATATTTTTGTTACTTAGTGAATATATTACGCTCCATCTATTAAAAATGTTTATAAAATTTAAAAAATATTGTTTTCCTATTCTCACTATTTATATTATTGGTGTTGTATTAAATCCGACTATTAAAGTAGACGGTTGTAAAACACTTGTTGAAACGATTTGTGAAAGTATAGAAAAACTTCCACCTCCAAGTCCAAATAAAGAACCAACTCACGAACCAACTAGAGAAGAAGTTACGTCTATCATACACACTGAATACGATATATATATATATATATATATATATATATATATATATATATATATATATATATATATATATATATATATATATATATATATATTACCAAGAACAAAGTGCAAATAATCAACCGACTTCTGTATCATCTTCTTCTACTTCATTGCAACCTTATAAAAGACATGATGTTTCTGTCTCAAGTATTCAATGCCTTAGAAATAAAATATATAGTGGTTGAACTTCTTCACAAATTAGGGAGTTTGATGTTTATGTCTTGCAGGGTGCTGTACCGTACGAAATAATTATCAATGAAGGTGGATGTGAAGACTTGCTGAGATACTAGAGGAAGAATGAGAAGACATTTTCGACACTAGCAAAGATGGCTCGAGATGTGTTGAATATTCAAGAGTCATCAACAGCTTCAAAAAATGCTTTTCCTACTGGAAGGTTTCAAATAGGAGAGCATAGACACTCATTGGCGGAAGACAGCTTGGAGATTGAAGTTTTATTCAGAGATTGGATTAGAGAAGAGCGTAGGAGGTGCAGTATACCAGAGATCAAATAAGAAGACGACTACAACTACAACAAAATCTTATCTGAGGGAGTAGGAAGTGACGTCGAACAATTTGACCAACAACTTCCAATTCCGACAGAAGATCCTCAAGAGATTGTGAGGAAATTAGAAAGAGTATGGTTGACTATGTAATTTTTTTTAATGGCAATTTTACTATGTGATTTGTAACTTTTGAACTACGAAACAAAGTTGTAATTTTGAAATTGTATTACAAAAAAAATCATATTTCTATTAAATAATAAAGAGGCACAAAAAGCAGCCTTGTGATATTTTTATTCACTATCTTGTTCAATTATTTAAGTGTTTAAATATATATTTTATTAAAATTAAGTGTTTAAAAAAAATCCCCCAAATCCTGCAACCCGATCCGTCCTGTCCCCCCAAATCCCCGCCCCTCTTCCAGAGGGACGTGGGACGGGACGGGACCTCTTCCCGTCCTGCCTATCCTGGCTCGCCAATCCCGCCGGATCCCGATCCCGGCCACCCTCCCCATCCCGCCAGAGCTCGTCCAGCACCGACACGGCCCACTGGCCACCCCTACACCTAAGTGGTGTTGTGGCAACATGATATGTATCAAAAAGGGAGTTGGTCAATGAATGTCACGTGTAAAAATTGGAAAGTGCATGTATATATCTCTTACTCAATTCTTGAGACTTGAATTAAGTGAAAAGGGTACAACAAAATTCTGGTTTTCGTTTTATTAGGAGACAATTCTCTTAAGATATATATATAGACATAATGCATATGCTGCAACCTCTGGTCGCAGAAACAATAAATACGGAGATCAACATAGAGGTTTTGCTCACCGATTTGATCTCGTTGTTTTATTTTTATCGAGTTGTAAAATGCGGGCTTTCTTCAAAATGAAGTAAAGTAGAAGAAGAATAGTTCTTGGCATATAAGGTAACAACTCTTCTTTCCTAAATATATTTAAGTTCATCCATGTCATAGCTAAATTGTGAGATGAGAAATACATTATTGGTACAGGGAAATCGTATAAGGTATTGTTATTGTCGTGTGGGTTGTTGGGTGATTGTTCTAAGTTGTTGTGTGACTGGATTCAATGGATTTGATGTGGTTGTTGTTGTTCTTGTTATTTTGAACTTGAGGGATATGAAAGAAATAGGGGAGATGTTGTCCGATTCATTATAAAATGAGCGCGCTGCTCCATATATAATTCTTGTGTCACTATAGTTAACGCTATTATCGTTATATTCCTTGTAGATCAAGGTGTAGGGGATATTAGTCACAAAAACAAGTAGGAAGTTGATGTTAAAAGTATGTAATGGCTATCCCTTCTTTCTATAGCATGATTCCGTACCTAAAATGGTACTTGATAGAAAAGTAAAAAAAATATATTGAGAAATGAGCTTGTGCCTTTTATTCAAACATCTTTGAGATGCTATTGTTTGTCACTTGTTGGGAGTACTTTATGCCTTAGAGCTTATTCTCCTCATTAGTTGGGTATATATAGATCTTATGGACTCAGTCCTTGGTTGATGACAACTATTTACTACTTTGAGCTATGTTTGATTGTTTGGCACCTTGTTTCTTATTCCACAGAGCCTATAGAAGGCCCTGTACGTTGTATGCTCATTCCACAGAACCTTGTTATATCCTGGTACGTTATATTTATCACACAGAGCCTCGCTGCGTCCTGGTACATTACGTACACCGCAAATGCCCCCAGTGACCCAGTATGATTTATGATACTTCTTATACAACCTCGTTAAGGCTTGATATGTATACTTTATCACAGAGCCTTATCAAGTCCTGATATGTTATACTTATCCAAAGAGCCCCAGTAGGGCCCGATACGATGTTGATATTACTATATAATGCAAGCAGGGAACATGTAGATACATCCTCAGATTTCCCTTCTATCTCTTTGATATGTTTAGCTATTATGCTTACAGTTTCAGTTCAACTTTAAGTTATTCAGTTGACTTACATATTCAATACATCTATTCGCACTGACATCCCTTTGCCAGGGGCGCTGCATTTCATACGTGTAGGTCTTGAGATATAGATAGACTTCCTCAATAGGCGTTGTCGAGCTCAGCTTGATTCGTAAGATCAATGTCATTTAGAGATGTCAGGTATAGAGTATTAATATGTATACAGAGATGATGGGTAGGTCGGGACCCTGTCCTGATCACAATACAGTTGTCATTCTATAGAGGTTTGCAGATGTGTCCTGTCTATGTCCAGTATGTATAGTATGGCTTTTTAAGCCTTGATATTGTATCTTGGTTTTATAAGATGGCCTTTTCAGCCTTGATTGGTTACTTGTTGTGCTGACTAAGTGACAGAATCCATGGTGGCCTTGACGGTTCACTTATGTAATTATATTTTTGGGCTAAGACCCCTTACAGATGATAAATCATATTGACTTAAGTGCAACCTTGTTGGCTTACAGAGTTCCATCTTTTGATGTGATTCGATCTTGTCGGCCAAATATGAGCATGTACGTTCAGTATTACAGATGGGTACAATCGGGCAAGTGAGGCACCGGGTGCTATCCACGCCCCTCCGGTTTGGGGCGTGACAGCATAGTAGTGCCAAAATAAAAATCAGAAATTTAACTGAGTATCAAAAGGGATACTGGGTCTCGCTGAGCGAGGCTTAGAGAGAGACATTGAGTCTCGTTGAGAGAAGCCCAAAGCGAGACCCTGTATCGCTATGGAGCTCATTCGGTGAGCCAATCCATCCTAGACCAAGTTCTATAAATTCAACACTTAGTCTAAAAATATATTTTTGTCTTTCCAACTTCGTGGAAAAACCCTTAGCGGCCATTTTCCTCTCCTCTAAACCTCCCACATCAAGGGAAGATCATTTATATGATTCTTAATCAGTTCTAGCATTAATTTCATGATTCCTTAACATAAACATAGGATTTCCAAGGTAAATCTTCTCAAGAAAATCCAAGTTAGGGTTTTGGTATTCTTTAGCAGAAAAGCAATTTTGTTCGTTACATCGGAGTGGATACAGGTATGTAAGGCTAACTCTCTACGTGTGGGAATGTTATTGATCTTTCCCATGCCTCGTTCTTCATGATTACTACAAATTGCATTAGAAATAGAGATCATGCCTTCATTTCATGAAAAGTTTCAGAACTTCTAAACTTTAATGATATAGTTTCTTAGTTGTTCATGAATGTCATTTCAAATATCATGAACTCAGTACATAATCAATGTATGCTCATGTTTGACATTTCATGAGTCACAAACCATATAATGCATAGTAATAGTAATACTCTAAATCCCATGAATAGTTCATGAATCCATGTCTCAGTTCAGTATAGTAATAGTCAATACTCCATGTCAGAACCTCAGTATGGTATTATGTCTTAGTATAGATATTCTCAGTATCACATGACTACAATATAAGTCTCAGATTTATGTTAAGAATTGTAGAATTATGAACATAGTTATTTGCATATATGGTATATATAAATATATATACTTATATAGGGTCTTGCTAACATATACTACATAAAGGTTGTATGCTAGCAGGATACCCATTTTTCATTTTTCAAAATTACCCTTACTAACATTTCTACCAAAGCATTGAATTAAGGACCTTTTGTGATTACATAAAAAACCAATTCAATTTTTCATTTCCTTCGCTGTCACGGGTACCCAAAGCTCCAGCCATGGCTTTTTTGAGTCTTCTATAACATCCTAAATATTTTCTTGATGTTTTTCTTCTTATTATTAATATTGAGGATTGGGGGTACGGCAGATAAGAAGAGCGACGCCCCACGGCATCTGGTTAGGACACAAAGCTTATTCTATTCCAAAAATAGCGGATTCTATAACAACATTCTGCCTTTTCGAAGACAGAGCACTCGTGTATTCTTCCCCCCTTTCCGTTAGAAGCCTATTTCCCCTTTCCTCTATTAATTCTATCCATATGCTATATAATCAGTAAAAGAAAAATGATAAGATTAATTTGATAAATTCCTATTTTGAGAGATTTGAAATTCTCTTGAATTAAATCCAGTTGAATTCAACAAATTTTTAATTTACAAATGACATATGATTTTATATTATTTCATTTTATTTAACGAGTCCGACTTCATCATGATGTTTAGAGATCAGGTCTAGGAATCCAATCTATATTGATTATTCATTTCGCAAAAATAAAAGAGGGAGAGTTTGGGTTAACTTGCTCATCCAACACTAGATTTAGTTTCACCATTAATGACGAGATAGAATTGAATGAAAAGTGGAACTGACTTCAGTTTTTGTTAAAAGACAACAAAGGCCCTTTAAGTTTTGATGTTTTAATGTGTTGCTGAGGATATTTCTGAGAAATGAGAAATGGGTACCTTCCTAACATACAAGCTTCATTTATATATATTTATGAAATACTGACCGTTTACCGGGACAAGACCCCCGACAAATATGACTGTCTAACATAATTGAAAATTGAATAAATGAAATTTAAAGCAACGACCCAAGGGAACTGGGGCTCACAAAACAACTGATACGAGTAAGGTCCTACCAAAATAGATCCTTCGTCTTGTAAATCAGTACCTTCATCGTGAAATGTAGTCCCCCAACAAAAAAGATGTAAATGTAAAACCAATTGAAAGAATAAATAGTTGTGGCGTGATCTAGAAAGAATATTCAGATCAATAAACATGAAATATATTGATACTGAAATTGAGACTGAACACCTAGACAAGAATCACAACCGCCCCTTACTGAATAAATTGGGAAAATTACCTGTAGTATTTTGAATTCATTAATTATGACCTTGGGTCCCCTCATATATATATATATATATATATATATTGCACACAATTAACTATGACATCGGGTCCATAGTCCATATGTATAACTAACTGTGACCTCAATATGCTTATAATTTATATTGCACACAATTAACTGTGACCTCGGGTCCATATGTATAACTAACTGTGACCTCATTATGCTTATAATTTATATTTCACACAATTATATGTTCAACAGTTTAGTTTAGTCATGAAAGGTTCACTCGTGTTACGCCTCAAATCCAGAGAGGCAAGACCGTGTCACAACCTCTTTTCAGGGACCATGGTGGCACATACGTAAATCAACCGGTAGACGAACCATTCTCAATCATTCACACGATATATAACATAAATAAAAGCGGAAAGATAATAAAATACTACACAATTTGTGTCATGGTATAAATGCGGAAAGTATAAGTCTGAACTTGTAACAACATCCCCCAAAAATCTAGTCTGTGAACAAAGAGCACTAGAAATTCGATACAAGTCTGAAATAGGCACGTAGGTCAAACCAAATACATAATCAAAGTAAGTCTGATATGTCTCCCAAGTAGCAAATAAAAAAATTTAATAGAGATAGAACACCCAAGGGTATGCTGAAGGTAACATCCTTACCCTGAATGCTGGAGAAACAACCGCTTGGACTCAGCCACACGGTCCGTCACTAGTAGAAGGCACTGAATCTGCACCAGAAAAGATGTAACAATACAATATGAGTACACAACGTACCCCCATAAGCATCATAGGTCGACAATGACGGAAGATAAATAAAAAGAGATAAATACTAAGTTAACACCAAATAGTCCTATACTAGCAGTTCAATAACCCAATTACTGTCACATTAAACATAGAATGGCTCACGGACTCAAAATAAGGCAATATTCATATAAGATTTCATGATCACATAAGTCACCCCATCCACATAGTTCAATAACAAGTTCCAAGTATCATTCAGTAAATAACATGCTTCCCTTTATCCAAAAATTCAATCCAGTTATAAATAATCAATCCAACACTTGTTTCCTCAATAAATAATCCATGAATGATAGATGTATGATATGTTATGAATGCAATGCATATTCCAGGTACCTTGATCTTCCAGTATACATGCACTCAAAATTTTATATGAGAATGTAGACCCAGATCAAATAACAGTGAAGTAAACTAATGACAAACTGAGATGATACATGTGATAACTACATTAAATGCCCCCAGCCTCTGGTCTACCTAGGAAACAATAACAATGAGTGCCTCCTCCCTCGAACTGAGTAGTCTGGTGTCCATCTCAACCCGAACAAGCTCCATCTCTCCCTGATTAGGATCCACCACGCTCGATCTGATGGCCATCATGGCCTGATTGTGATCCTCATCGGGTAACCTAATCACCACTCCTAGATTGCTATGCTGGGGTCCTACGTGCACGAGATGCACTCGATACATATCTAGGGAAATCTCTCCTGAAATGGTCAACCTCACCACAGGTGTAACAAGTCCTGGTTGCTGAATGTTGATGAATATAGATATAAGAACCCAAACCACTATGATCAGAATATCGAGACTGAGAACCCCTCGAAGACTGGCCCCACCATAACTGCTCTGCCCCACAGAGACACCATCGATAATCTGAAGGGCTGCCTGAACTGGTCTACCATGTTGCGACTGTTGATATCTACCCTGCTTCCCATAACCACGAGAAGTAGATCCACTATACTGTCCCTATCATCTCGCTCTCTTATTTGACTCATATGTGGGCATCTTGCCCCTCATAGACTCTACCATCATCTCATGCTCAACTACAGTCTCAAAAGAAGCCTCAGCTGCCACTAGCTTTAATGTAGCCAAATGAAGGGTAATACTCAAACCTCTAACAAAACATCTTACTCGCTCAGCCTCTGTAGGTATCAATGGTGTTGCATAGCGCAATAAGGCATGAAAGCGTGTATCATAATCTGCAACTGAAGAATCCCTTTGCTCAATCTGCCAAAACTCATCACGCTTGCTCAGACGCAAGCTAAGAGGCAAATACTTCTCCAGAAATATGAGATAAAACCTAACCTATAATGGTGGAGGCGACCCCACTAGTCGATAGTCAATATAAGCTCTACACCGCTGTTTAGCATCTCTTAAAAGCTAAAGGGCCACAAAACTAACTCTGTGCGACTCGACGATACCCAAGGTATGCAACCTCTCATGGCTTCTCACAATAAACTCATAAGAATCCTCCTCGAGATGACCATAGAATATATGAGGCTTCATGTTCAAAAAGTGCTCCTATATCTTCCGCTCATCGCGGGTCATAGTCGCATTGCAATTGGTCGGGGACCAAAGTCTAGAGCAAGTATGGGGTACTAACATCACCGCTGAATCCCGAAGTACGGAACTCGAGAGTCTGAGCCTGAGTCTGTTCCTCTCCCACCCGGGTCTAAGAACCACCAACAGTAGTCGAATACATGCTCGCTTGGGCAAAACAATCTCAACAATCTAACCAACGTGTCCTGTAGAACCGGAGTAGCAATAAATCCAGGCTGATCCTGGGCTGGGCCCATCTCCTCCTCAAGTAACTCATCTTGAGGTTCAATAACCCGCTCAGGGGAGACTGATCAAGCACGAGTCTGACGAATTCCCTGTGCCCCACCCTGAGCTAGTGCAACTCCTCGGGCTCTACCTCAGCCTCAAGCATGTCCTCTACCGCAACCGCGTGCTACAGGTGCATGTGCCGGTGTTTCCTCCCTTGCTACATCGGCATGAGTCCTCACCATTTATGAAAGAATAAGAACAAAGGTCAAATACCAATTTGATTCAACTTAGCACGAAAGGAATGAAGAAAGTGAAATTTCCTAAATGTCCCATAGCCTCCTGAAGATAAGTACGGATGTCTCCGCACCGATCTGCAAGACTCTACTAGACATTGCTCTTGTATTCGAGATATTTTAACCTAAAGCTCTGATACCAACTTTGTCACGACCCATTTTTAGGGACCGTAGTGGCACCTACGTAAACCCACCGGTAGGGAAACCACTCCCAATCATTCACATAATATATAACATAAATAAAATAGAAAGATAACAAAATACTACATAATCTGTCTCATGATATAAATGCGGAAAATA
Organism: Anisodus acutangulus; assembly: GCA_029783415.1. Taxonomy (NCBI): domain Eukaryota; kingdom Viridiplantae; phylum Streptophyta; class Magnoliopsida; order Solanales; family Solanaceae; genus Anisodus; species Anisodus acutangulus. Next base: position 16,100,620 of record CM056498.1, read on the forward strand.
TAAGTCTGAACATCCAACAACATCCCCCAAAGATCTAGTTTGTGAACACAAGAGCACTAGAAATTCGATACAAGTCTAAAATAGCCACGTTGGCCAAACCAAGTACATAATCAAAGTAAGTCTTACATGTCTCTCCAGTAGCAAATAAAAGATTGTAATAGAGATAGAACACCTAAGGGTATGCTGAAGATATCATCCTTACCCTGAATGCTGGAGAAACAACCGCTCAGACTCAGTCACGCGGTCTAGCACTAGTAGAAGGCACTTAATTTGTACCAGAAAAGATACATCAAATGTAGTATTAGTACACAAAGTACCCTCATAGGCATCATAGGTTGACAATGATGGAAAATACGTAAAAAGAGATGAATATCAAGTTGACACCAAGTAGTCCTATACTAGCAGTTCAATAACCTAATTACTGTCACATTAAACATAGAATGGCTCACGGAATAAAAATAAGGCAATGTTCATATAAGAGATCATGATAACATAAGTCACCCCATCGAAATAGTTCAATAACAAGTTCCAAGTATCATTAAGTAAATAACATGCTTCCCCTTTTATACAAAAATTCAATCTAACACTTGTTTCATCAATACATAATCCATGAATAATAGATGTATGATATGTTAAGAATGCAATGCATCTTGATCTTCCAGTATACATGCGCTCAAAATTTTATTATGAGACACACACTCATGAGGGACCCGTGAAGTCCATATACTCCTAGGGAATTTTCCATCAGATACCAGCTCTTGGCTGAATAATAACTATAAAAGGCGTGCAACCCATCCCCTGGAATATCATTATCATCGTCTTAGTATTGCCATAATCTCATAAGTAATCTCACATTTCTGGTCACATGAACCCACATCATTCATACCACTCTCATATCAATATCTCATAATCATGAGTGTGTGAATGCAAATGACAGTATAAGGCAAGAAATCATGACGTAATGAGATGCAACAAAGTATAGAGATGAATATCACATATTTCTAAGAATTTAACAACATAACAATCCAAGTATAAATTAGGATATCATACCGGAAGTAGGTGTGATAAATAAACATACAATAGCTAATATGGCGACAAACCCAATCAATCAGCAGTCAGAACCAGCATAAGGATGATTCTGCAAATTACCTATCAACACAGTTCAACATAGGTACCCACACAAATGTTCATCACCGGCTGAGTGGGACCCCCCAAACACGCCTAATACCCTTCAATATTTGTAACTAATTACGCACTTCTATCGAAGTCTTATGAAAGTAAACTGTAACTTACCTCTAGGACGGATATGAGCACTAACCAATCAAGCCTCAGTGATCGCCTTGTCCTTCCGCTATGCCTCGTGATAATCGAAGTCTAATCACACATATACTATTCATTAATTAATAGCTTACACAACATACAAGGATAAAATCCATATCAAAACAAGGCGTTAAATACCAACTCCAGGCCCGCATCACCAAGAGTCAAACTTTATTATCCAAATATCAAGAAAAAATACTAGGGAGTCATACCCTTACTATACACATTTGAGCCTTCAATTGAAAAATATACAAAAAACCCAATTTGGAAACCCCTATAATTTCCCCCCAATTGGAATATGTTTCTATATTCAAATTAAACTCCACAACATGATTATCTAACAATTCCCATCACTAATTCATAATAATCAAGTAATTTAATCCATCAACACCCTTTTAAATCTATGACTTAACTCTCTTAATCTCATAAGAACTTGCAATTCATCTTCCCCAACTTATAAACATATTATATCACCATTCAAGGACTTAGAAATATAAAATGAAACTACAAGGGAAGAAAATATTTACCTCTAGGATACTCTTCCTTGTGGCTCTAGGTGCGAGATATGCTATTTTGGGAAAATAATCTAACCTAGGGAATTAAATAGGAGATCTGATATAGTGATTCCGCCCCAGAGGAATCGACACTAATAGAGCGGACACGCTGCCCTGAACAAGTACCTTGCTGGGGCACAGTCACTTGACAGCTCGTCCCAGCATCATGGCAAACCCGATACCGCAGAGGCGGACTCGCCTTGCAGAAAAATCCTCCACCAGGGCAGAAACTCCACAACTTCTCAACCCCCACTTCTATGATCCAACCTCCCACCAAGAGGGCACAAAGGAGCAAACAGAGATGCCGCTGAGGCAGACACCAGACAACAAATCATGGGAAACAACCTCAAACTCCTAAAACACTTTTGAGAACCCCCGGACTCAAACCAGACATGCTCGTCTAAGGTAAAAAATGCCATGAACTCACTCGTACCCTCAAATTTCTCATCTAACCAAGCTAAGACATACTTTTCTAAAGAATCATCCGGAAAAATCAATTATCCAAATTTCACAAATAGTACCACAAAATACATCAAATTATTTCGGGAAGTGAACCAATGACTAGACTAAGTCACAAAATACATCGAATTGTGACTATTTTATTGCCTCCATGGTCATCTATATCTGTTTGTTCCCCCTTACTATTTCCATTCCCGTCCTATTGCTTCTGTACTGATGAGATTACTTCCTGTTGTACATTTCCCTCTGCACTTTGCTCCCTGTAGTTATTCTTTTCTTTATCCTATTTTATGCCTCCTTCTGTGGTGTATTACATGTATCAGTGGTATTTTAGTTGCTCTAACTTGCATTTGTTGTTTGCTGATTGATCTATGCTTTGTTGGTATTGTATGATGTTTCCTCTACTACATTTGTTTCTTGCCTTGTGTTGTTCTTACATTCATACTTTACCTCCACAATTAAGTTTCTCTTGACTGGGTTGTTCTCTTTGTGTACATTCAACATGACTAGACTGGCTTCCTTTTTCTTGTTTCATTCCTCCACCATATTAGCTTTGTTACTTGATGATTCACTTGTGTCACTGTTCTTATTCCTGCTGGTATCTTGGTTCTCCTTCTTATTCTCCTTACTTTTTATCTTCTTTCCTTTTACAGATTTGAGCTCCTCTAACTTCTTATCATCATCCTTCTCATTAACATTATCATCAACACCAAGCAGTGCATAAGCATTTTGAGTTTGAATTTTATCTCCAGAGTTTTGATTGTTATCACCTACTTCCCCCCAGTATTATTCCACTTTTCTCTTTGATGTATTTGTTTTTCCTTCTTTGCATCTACTCTTGTTTGTCTTGTATGTTCTCGACAACTCTTCCACTATTTAAAGTATTTCTTTGATTGTTGCAGTGCCCACTTCATTTATGTTCTTCATCTCATTGTTTTCTTTCCTCAATTTTTCCATATACTGCTTTTCTAGTTCTGGATGCAATGCCCTGCACTCTACTTCTCCCGGCCTTGTAATTTGCAATGTTTATAATATTTAAGGAGGTAATCATACTTGATAGTTATCCATTTTGATTGCACTTTCTCTAAAATACTGCTTCTGGCTGAACTTACTTTTCTAAACTTTTGGGCCGATGCACTGGCGGTAGATGGAGCAGGCCCTGATGACCTTATGTTAAAGAACTTCCTACCTCCACCTCCTTGAAACATCCTATTATTGAAATTACTTGCAAACTTAATTGTTTTGTTGATTTCTATGTCCCTCTGTTTTTTTCAGTTGCTCATCTTCCCTTTTTTTTTATCTTAAATACCCTATGTAAAAGAAACCATCCTGGTAATGGTCATGTCATTATTCTGAACATCGATATTAGCATCACCAAACAAGTAAGGTGCAAGATCCAGCACAAAATGCCTAATTCGGGCCCTCATACTGAAACCATTTCAGGTGAATACTTAGCCAATGAAATGAATTTGAGATAATACTTATTCACACTCATGTCATTCTGCTGGAGTCTCTCAAATTCAAGGGCCTTAGCCTCTATGAACTTTATCGATAGAAAATGCTCAATAAATGCGCTTGTGAGTTCATCCCAAGTTGTAGGAGATGCATCTTCTCCTCGGGACTCTTCCATGACTCATACCAAATATTTGCAACATCATTCAACTAATAAGCTGCAAACTCTGTTACCTCTACTTCAGTAGCATGCATAATACGAAGGATCTTCTGAATCTCATCAATAAAGTTTTAGGGTCACGTATAACTTATATAGATGCTAAGAATATGTATATAAGGTTAACAGTCAATTAGATTAAAGGAAACACTTCCCGGCGAAGTTTGATGAAGATTAAACGATATGCTAAGTGTTTCACATCGCGAATGTCATTTTGCCTCGTGGATTAGGCCGTAGACAAAGGCTACCACTCCACCACCCCCTTTACACCTTATGCGGTGGCATATGCGTCCGCATATGGGGATATGCATCACAAAACCAACCGCATATTTGTGGCGGTGGTAATGGCCTATTTAAGTCAACTTCGAGGGCAGCCTTATGTCATTTCATTTCTCGACCTTTTGGGCTCCTAAACATTCCAAAACACCCTCCAAAGGGTTCTCCATCATTTAATGACATCTCCATGTGTGTTTGAGATGATTCATCCTTTAGAAGATCAAAGACACATTGAAATCGTCTCTTGTTGGATTAGCAAAGTTAAGAGTTCTATTGAGCTTGAGTTAAAGCTTATTATGGGGGACTACTTGGATGATTGAGGTAAGGACTCCACTACCCCTATGTGTTCTTTAGTTCCTCCTAGCTTAGTTTGATTCATTGGTGAATATGACTTGTAAGTTATAGAAGTATTGTAAGCATGATCTTGAAGAACCAATTCTTATAATATGAAGTTGTGTTGCCTTGTTTGTTGGGGCTATTAGTTGAGATTATGTGAAGACACAAGTGTTGAATCTTGTTAGCTAAGTTGTGAAGTTAAGGAGAAGAGTTATAGAAAATGGTGGTGTTGATTTGGATGAGTTTCTATTGTAGAAAAGCTTAAGAACTCCATTTACTTAAGTTGTTCGACAAAATGTCTAAATGAACTTCCTAATAAGATATGAATTCTATATTGATACAAATCCTTCGTATAATGTAGATAATCATCCGTAGAACATGAGAGGGATCATGGAACATAAATAACTTTATCAACAAGGTATGTAGGGCTATCTTCTTTCTTGGCATGACTTGATACAAACATTTCTTAGATATGACATCTTCTTGTTGCCATATGCTACTCATGTCTCATTTGCTATTGAACCAACTCACATCTCATGATTTTCTGAGGTCGGGAGAACCTCTCATATCCTATAAGCTCATTGGTATTGATTAGATATTGAAGAACATAACACAAATAATGATAGTCAGAAGACAATGACTATAAGTCATTCCAACTATGATTATGAAATCTTTAGAGATTTGTCTTGCATTACACTCATATATATTATCTATTTTCTTACCGCGCTAGGCTATAGTTGGCTGGGCAGGTACTTACATGTGCATATCACTAATCAGTTGAGCAAATATTACCGTGTCCTATATGGCTGGGAAATTTATTATGAGTTTACCCCACAAAGAGACTTGATATGTTACTATATGGCCCCATAGAGTGGCCTGACTTTACTTACATACATAAATTCATGGTTATATTAGTTGTGTACCCTCAGCGGCCTTTTTGAGTTTCAGGTTGATTCTTTACCCTTTTCTCTGATAGTACATCTCATATTTACATGTTTTACCTACCTTACATATTCAGTACATCTTTCATACTAACATTTCTTTTGCCATGCTGTGTTCATGCCCATAGGTACAGATAGATAGGATGACATACCTCCTCAGTAGGGTACCTGTTTCCAGCTGTTGGTAGTCATACTCTACTTCTCCGGAGTTGCTATACAGATTTGATAGGTACTGTTGTATATATTTCTAGCATTTGAGATTTGGCGGGAGCCTATCTTGACCAGTTGATGTATTGTGGCTACTATGTATTTGTCATGTTTGGCCTTGTTAGCCTCAGTAATGTATATATGTTGTCATTGGGCTTCTTGTGCATGTTGGGTTACACTTTTATCTTGTTATTGTCACTTGGTGGCCTTGTTGCCCCAAATCTTATGTCATAAAGTTCAAATGCTATAGTTGGTTCGCTCGGGCCTTAGGGTGCCGAGTGCCAGCCACCCCCCCAAGGCTGGGGTGTGATACACTGTAGCTCAGTGGTGAGTACATGTCTGCCCTATCAGTGGTAAATAATGATACACCGCTGCCCAACTAGTGGTGAATACATCACTGCCCAACTGATATTCATTCAGTGATGTTCATAGTCTACTGTAATAATAATAGCACTTTTGGCTTCTTTAACTAGTAAGACTCTCTTCTTTCTTTAGAATGACACTTGGTCAACTTCCCGAATAACTCTTTTCGACACATTTTTTCTAGGTAGTAAAAGATAAAAAGTTTAGATAACTAGCTTACAAACCAACCTATAGAGGACACAATATTAAGACAGGAAAGTACTCCCAACAAGGGACAAACAAATATGTGGTTAAGATTCTTTGACAATTCGTTTAGAAATCAATATATCTTTAAAATTCATGCCTTCGAAAGGAGGGTTAGCCTTACATACCTTGATGCTGAACCTCTACTAACGATATTAGAACCAACTCCCTTGATGTCTTAATCTCAGATTCAAGAACTATGCCTTCTTTAGATCTTTCCGTCACCTTACTTTACTACGAAGAAATCTTCGATCCACTTAAAGTAGAACAAAAACGTTGCTGCCCTTAACAATATAAAATCAGGTTGCTGCCCCTATCAACATCAATCACGTTGCAACCCCTAAATTATTCACGTTGCTACCCTTGTAACACTAATCATGTTGCTGCCAATAATGAGCATAACATTGCTGCTCTATGAAAACATATGCAACACATATTTCCTTTTAAAAAATGAATTTTCCCAGAGTCCAAAGAGATATACTTATATATCCACTTTCTCTCTCTCTCTGTCTGTATATATATATAACATTTCTTCCCACTTTAAGACCCATTAAGAATGATACCAAGTTAATCTCCCTTGGTGGACCCCACTTACCCACTTTATTGATTACCAAGAATTCTTATCCAAAAATGTGTCAACGACCAGATCATTTACATTGTATTAGTCATATGATATCTTTATTTTCCATGGTCCCATGTGGACATGAAAATTCCAATATTTATCCCCTTTATTTCCTAATCAAATCATTTTGTCTCCCACTCCAAATTGTAATTAATTTATTGATCACAATTCACGTAAATAATAATCATTTTAAACATACTTCATATACTCATTATCATGAGTATGCGATATAGAATTAGTCCATATCACCTTTTGGGACACACAAAATATTATTTTAAACCCTCAGTGTCCCATTTTAACATCTTGTTATTTTTGGAGTTCATCATTTTTGTTCAAATTACTACTATACTAGTCCTAATTTACTAAATTTAGTTTTGACCTTAAAATCCCCGGAGTTCATGTCGATTAATCTATGAAACATTTTAATGTAAAAGTACGGGATGTTACACATTTGGCCTCAACTTTAGTTTAAACTATTACTAACCTGGTGTAAGTCCTTATCCTCCCCGGATAACTTAACTTATGACGATGTAATCCAATGTAAAAAACTCGAGGTGTTTCAATTTTGCCCCGCATAATAGCATATGCGTCATAGAAGGGCCCGTAGAATTTGCCCTGAGATTTCCCAGATCACTGCCTGGAGATGCGGTGGCATCTGCGATCGCAGAAGGTGATCTACAACATAGAACCAACTGCAAGGCGATGGCCGACCTTTTCTAGCTATTTAGCAGTGCTTCATCTATTTAATCCATTCCTTTCCCAAAATAGAGCTCCTACACTAATAAACTCCCCCAAGACACTGTCCAAGGGTTCCTAAGCGAATATTAAGTCAAGTCACTCAAACTCTTCATCGAAAGTGAGGTAGAAGTGGTGGAAATCACCAAGTTAGTGTTGTTGTAGATGTATGCCTTCTTTCAAGCTAAAGGAGAATGGGTATAAAGCTTCTTTATTCCATGGATTTGATCATGTATAAGTCTTAGCTAATGATAGCCCAAAGAGCAGCTTAATGGTAATAAGATGGCCCCAATGTGTGGCCTATATATATATACGTATGTATAAGTTTTTAAAGGAAAGATTGCATGTAACACGCCATCAGTGGCAATTCAGAGTTACATGTTGATCTTTCTTGACTCTCTTATATTGATGTTTTACTTATGCTCTTACTACCTTACATATTCAGTACATCTTTTGTATTGACATCTTTTTTGTCGGGGGGACGCTGTGTTTCGTGCCCGCAGGTCCAGGTACTCGGATTGACGACCCCCATCAATAGGTTTTCAGCTCAGCTGTGGTGTTGGAGCACTCCACTTGTTCCGTAGGTGCAAGTCAGAGTTAATATGGTTTTATGTATATGTATGGGTATGGCGAGGCCTTGTCCCGACCTTCTATTCTTGTATATTACTCTTAGAGGCTCGTAGACTTGTGTATTATGTACAATGGTTTTGGATGGCCTTTTCGGCCTTCCTATTGGTCTGTTGATATTTATTGTGTCCTTGTATATACATATATAGTTGGACTGTAGTCCTTTATAGGTTGATTTAATCAGATTGTCTTATGGATGTCGTTCGGAGGCCTTGCCGGCCCAGATAGTCATATGTTCAGGTTATGCTTCACAAGTGGTATGCTCGGGCCGTCAAGGCACCGGGTGCGAGCCACAAACCCCAAGGCTGGGGTGTGACACTTCTATTAGGTGGGGGTAAAGTCGGGGGTACTGAACCCGATGCAACTTCCTATATCCTAATGCGAACTCCTGGTGCCTAAGAGTCTACTTCTGGGACAACATTAAGGGTATCCCTTTGGCTGGTAGTTGACTTCTGTTTGTAGGCATATTTTTAAAATACGTAATACGCATGAGTTAGAAGAGTTCTTGAAAGCATAACTCTAATTGAACGATATAAAGTATGAAAGAAATGAGATAATCCTGAATGTCTTGGTAGTCAACCATTTACATGTGCTGCACACACATACACATAAATGAGTCTCCACTAGACATATCTTCATACACTTCCTATGGCACTTGAACCTAGTGCTCTAATACCAACCTGTCACACCCCAACCTTGGGGGTGTGGTTGGCACCCGGTGCCCTAAGGCCCAAGCGTACCCACTCTGATACCCATAACAAATCCAACAATGCATAGAGCGACAAGGCATCTGATGAGTGATTACCTGATCAAAATACAAAACCACTCATATGCAGAAAAGGCCCAACATATATAACAAGGCTGACAAGTCTGATAAAATCACAATAGGTCCACCAGGAAGGCTGGCAAGGCCACACAAGACTACTATATACAAGACGATTATCTACAAGCCTCAAAAGAGTTTATCAACAACATCTGGTCGGGAAAGGGCCCTGCCATACCCAACTATGTATATATATGCAACCACCCATACCTATCAACTCACTAGACATCTCCGGAAGAAAGGAGCCTGTTAATTCTCAGCTGAGTCGAGGCACCTAATGTGAGGTATCATTTAAATCTCTATCTGTACATGTGAGCATGAAATGCAGTGCCCTAGAAGGGAACATCAATACGAAAGATGTACTGAATATGTAAGGTAGGTAAAACATGTAAATAAAAGAGATGTAATATCAGAGGAAGGGTATAGAAACAACCTGAAACTCAAGAGATGAGCCATTGGGGGCATACTACTGTATAACTATAAATATATGCATGTTACTAAAACCGGTTCACTCTATGGGGCCATATAGTATAGTATCCATCAACACTATGGGGAAAATCATATCATATCGTATCTTACCCAACCTCGAAGAGGATTCAATCGTGCCCGGCCTTAATAGGACTCGGTAATGTCAAGACCAGTTACAGTGGTGTGTACATATAAGTGTCGTACCCGGCCGACTATAGCGGGACTTGGTAAGAAAATAAATACATATATATATATAGGTGCAATGCAAACAATGACTCTTAAGGGCTTTATAGAGTTAATCAAAGTTATTCAAGGTCGTTGTTTTCTGATTATCATTATGTGATTGTGTCTGTATAAGTCATCCGAGAGTCAACGAGGATCATAAGAAGACATGAGATTCAAGATACTATCAAGGCGAGAAGTTATCCCGACAAAGAACAATAAGAGTCATGAACTATAACAATATGAAACAATGAGGTGAATAAGCTTTAATCTTGAGAATAGAGTTCCTTTTGAAGGGACAATTTTATGGTTACGTTTCTTTATAGATAATGCAAAAAAAGAAGAAAGAGTGAGCCTTAACATACCTTTGACATTCTTCTTTGCAAGCTAACATGTACAGTCAGTCATTTATGTCAATCTACAACAACAATCAGAAACCATCACATAGTTTATGAAACTAGATTCCGATATGGAAAGAGCGACAAACTCATTCTACGCTAATTTGGGCAACATCTCCCCTAGCCCTATCACTTTTCTCATACTTCAAATAACAACTTCCATACATCCAACATACAACCAATAACCTCTACAATCATATACATCTTTACATCTACCATAACAATCCTTAATAATAGCCCAGCCAAGTTACAACCACCACACAACTCTCTTCAAGTGCTAACTTTGTATTATCTCCCCATATAACTTAACCATAGCCTATGTGGGATCAATTTCATAGAAAGGGAAAGAAAACATACCTTAATCCAGCAAGATAACCCTCTTCAATCACTCCTCCTTTGCCAAGAAGAAGATACACTTCCACAACAACATCAACTAGGTAGCTCCACTACTTCTACATCACTCCTAAGGGAGAAGGAGAGTGATTTGTCTTAGGATAGGTATGGGAAACCTTAGGGATATTTTAGGAAGATAGTAGGTGTAATTTAGGGTGTTGGAAGTGGAGCACGAGGCCTTGGTTGAGTTATAGAGTCATAGAACTGACACATTGCGGTGGCACTTGCGGCCGCAAGTCAACACATGCTGCGCCGCAAGTCCATCCCATCTCTAGGCAGTGGGAAGCTCAAAAACATCCAAAGTGCTACCTAAATGCGGTGCCGTAAACTCAATTTTCCTCCGCATTCTACATTCACCGAAATGCGTTTTCTTAAAATGTACATAACCTTTGGTACATAGCTCCGGTTAACAAATGGTTTATTGATTTGGACAGTAGACTCACTGAAATTTAGTTTAGATAGGTTGTGGACTCTATAAATCCTTATATACTAAGAGATATACCCTCAAAGATTTAGGCCAAATTTCTGTCTCGAATTCTGCCTATTTCTCCCCAAATTTCCACGACTCACTTTCTTTGATTCGTTTAGCCCCGAACTCTTATGAAACATACTTAACACCAATCTAAATTTTTTTTAACCTTGTGAAGGGATCTCAACCGCAATAAGCTTATGTTAGTTAATCCACGATGGAAACGACATACAAAGTACGGGGTGTAACATCTTTCCCCCCTTAGGAACATTCATCCTCGAATGTTGGAATATTGTAGCCTGAAGACCTTATGTTCTGATTCCTTTCAAAATGTTTGGCAGTACTTCCTCTGTACGCAGGACTATCTCAGTCTGTCGTGTAATATGAAAATACATCTATTCTTGCCATTAAGTTTTTGAAAACATCTTTTTATTACCCCGGGTATTTCCTTATGACTTAATGTATCCAATCCACTACTGCTATCCCCGATCACTCACTTCTTTGTTATTCGATAGGAGTCTTGTCCATCTTTCTTACACAAAGCCTTATATGTTGACATGGTAGTACCTCATATAATAGTTACCATCGTTTCAAGTCTAATACTTCTACACACAATATAATCCCGACAAATTGAATCTTACTTTGGCTGGCCCATTAGGATGAAGGTGAGGCTAATTGTGAACATCCAAAGTCCCATTCGAACCAGTTTCTTAAAAGTTGTTCCCCATAGAGAGAGTGCTTGTACAATGATTCGAGGTAACCTCTAGAAAATGGGTAATCTTCTTAATATGAATTGTCCATCAATATTCGACCATATAGATGGTCCTGATTACCACGATGCGAATTGTGAAGCCGTTTATGTATCAATTTTCCAGATCAGAATGACTTATGATGATAATGAGATAACTTTAGCAATTCTCGTATCACCCATAATCCTTAATTAAGTCTTTTCTCTTTGGGTGCGCATCCCCTTATATCGTCAATCAGTATACTAATTTCCTATCTTAATAAGGTTTTCGTTATTACCTTTACTCCATATCATACTATACCTCCATAGATTCTAGACAGATGAATTGCTATAACATTTTTCATCTTGACGTTCCTTCAGCTTCCAATATAATCTCTTTCGCATTTTGTCCCACGAAATTATCACCACTTGACTTCTATTTCTGCTAGTTACTAGTTACCTTACTCTTCTTTTTAGTCTATATATTCCTCCCCTTACTAATGGTGCTAGACCATATCGTTAACTACGTCCTTAATTATTATGTCGGGACCTATTCTTTTTTATACCGTCTCCAATTCGGATATTCTATAAGCGGTGCTATGTAATCCAAAATAGATCTTTCGTCTCTTAGTTGTACCCCATATTTTCTCAGGTATCCTTTCTTTATTCGTACTATTTCATAGCTATCCATCTTACCTTCCATTTTGTTTAATTGCTGGTAACAAGACATCCTCTCACTCTTTACATCTTCTCCCTTAATCAGTCCAATATCTTACGCATCTACTATCTTTGCTGACTCCAGACTTGTGCCCCTCACGATTATTCCATACTAAGAATGCAATACTTGACCCTTGTAATTTCAAGATTCGCTACTCGTAATATTCAACTATTCCTCCATTGGGTATGTCATGTATGCCTTTAAACCCTTGACATAGTCATATTGTTCTTCAATATTGTTCATACCACTTTGATCAACGCTGTTAAGTTAACGCTTCTACCTTTATTGCTTGGCTCCGACCCCTTCTACAATCCAAATCCTCTAGACTTTATGTGGATTGCGTTAGCCATCTCATGGAGTTTCTAGTCAATTTAACAAATCCAAAGTTTACCATGATTCGCTTACTCGTATATTTATCTCATCATCCTTATTATTTAACTTCTTACTTTAACGTCTACTCTGGAGCTTTGAGATCTGTTGACCATTTTGTCATTTTGTTATATGTCCACATCGAGCGTTATTCATCACCATTTCCACTTATTTATCCTGAAATGTCTTACTGGTATTCATGGCGGAATTAGTGTTTGACATATTCAAATTTAAATCGTGGCCCGGTTTCAATTTATTACTAACTTGGCTTCCCCTCCCCTCAATGGGTTTTGGATCTCTTCTTAACTCACCAATCGATCATTTAATCTTTACATTTCATCTTGAGTTCCTGTAAGGATTCCTTGTCTTAACGTATTCATCGTACTATCACTTCTAAACATCAGGGTCTCATGCCTTTGACTGGAAGAGTCTTAGTATTATTCCTTCATTATTGTCCTTCCTTTCAAGGTCGCTGTACTATTGTGGATTTCACCTGAATCTCATTAGCAGTATCCTCACCATCACAATTCTTTGGCCTAAGTGTTTTTTTGGGAAATATCCTTCGGCTTCGTTACTTGGTCATAACATTCTGTTCGTACTACCAAACATCCAGTTACTAATTACAGTTGTTCTTCAGACATACCATAATATTTATCGCGAACTACTCTTCAACAATCTATGCTCGCCCGGTTGGCACGTAGGATTACGCCATGGAACATGAAGATCTTATCACTTAGTGCTGAAAATTTACCATCTCTTGTTTCCACCCACACACGTAGTTATAAACAATAAATGATGTAAACTCCTCTTCCTTAATCAACGGAACTTATCTCGTCTCGTTCTCTTATAAAGAGTTCGGTCCTTGGGGAGGAGTGGGGTCACTGATTTGTGTATGACGTCTTTCACGGTTCCTTTAAACATTCCTTGGAACGAGTCCTCACATGACTTAACCTCGGAATTTCATCCCCCCGCTTAACAACCTTCTGGGTTTCCCCTAGTTCCTTGGGCCCGAGGTTACTATTTAGATCACATAATTATAACAAATTCTCACATTCAAGGGACGTAAATCAATAATTCTCAAACTGCTCCAAATGCGTCAACAATCCCTTATTTATTTTTGATCTTATTTCAACTTACCCTTTCTTGCTCAAAGTCTGGGACGCCATACAACCATTAGAAGATATATTATCATTAATTGGAAGTTCGTCTAGTATAGTCATTTGAAAATATGTCATATATCTCGGCACTAGGTCAGATTAGGTATTTCTTATCCTTTCCTTTCATAATACGCGTACATAACTTAACCATCCATTGGACTAGAAGTTTTTTCCCCCAGTTAATATCGCTACATCCACGATCCATTCTTACTAAAATATCTTGTTCTGCGGAAAATTTAGTGAATCAATTCCTAAAACGGTATCGCTCTTCTAGAGTATAAAACAAATCCATATTATGCAGTTAGAAAGTAGGTAAATAAGTAAGTAAATCAGCGGTATATTTGCACTTGTCTGCCTTCCTCGGGTAGCATCAGAACTCGAGGCTACATCCCTGCTCTCCTCTTCCCTCCTATAGGCCAACCAGGGACACTCTTGTATCTTGTGTCCCCGATTTCCACACCAATAGAAACCTCCTATTTTTATGACACGGTCCAACATGCATCTTCCACACATTTTACAACATAGCCTAGATGGCCCACTTGGTCTGAACAACTCCTATTCTAATTCTGAAGTATCGAGGGCTGTGACCTCTACCTCGGCCTTACCTAAGAACTTTCATCATACCTGACCTACCACGAGACTCCGTCATGCTGACCACATATCTACAATCCCCCTTATTCTGACCTCCTAGATGATTACCAGCCACCTTAGATATTTTAGTCCTTTCTTTCTCTCCAACTGAGTCGGACCTACCGAACACCAACTGTCTTCGTTCAACGGGCTCCTTGGGCTGTGAACTCCCTGCTCTTTCCAGGGCTCTACCACTATCAATAATACAAAAGAGATATCGTGCCTGAGAGGTAACCAACTGGGTCAATACCTGAACCGCCCTCCTAACATCTTTATCACACGGTGCCGTAGGTATATCTAATGGTATATCTGATGGTGCAGGGGTCTCTCTCGGCACTCCTAATTGTATCTGGGTGAAATACTGGAAGGGAGGTAACTTACTCATATCCTCTAATGGGCCGGTCTCGATAGAAGGTGTATTTCTCAAAGAAGACATTGCTGAAATCGTAAATACGGGAAGGTTAGTAATATGACACTTATAACTCGACTCTAGTGCATGATCTAGATCAAGAAAGAAGGGAACCATTCTAAATGTTTGTAGCCTCTTGTTTATAAGCAGGGCACGCAACACACCCATAAATAATACTCTACTAGACATGACTTGTAGACATCCCTAGGACTGACCTACTATAATACCAAGTTTGTCATACCCTAACCTTTGGGGGTGTGACCAAAACCCTGTGCCGTAAGGTTCGAGCGTACCTACCCTGATACCCGCACCATACCCAACAATACATAGGGTAACAAGGCCTCTGATGAGTGATTACCTAATTAAAAGACATAACAACCTGCATACAGAAAAGGCTCAACATACACATATATATATACAACAAGGTCGAAAAGGCCGATATAAGCACAACGGGTCCACCAGGAAGGCCGACAAGGCCACACAAGACTACTATATACAAGATGACTATCTACAAGCCTCTAAAGAGTTTATCAACATATATATATCAATATATGCAACCACCATATCTATCATCTCACTAGACAACTTTGGAAGGAAGGAGTGTGAAAATCCTCAGGTGAGTCGAGGCTCCTACTGCGAGGTATCGTTTGAATCTCTATTTGTACTTGCGGGCATAAATTCAACACACAGAAGGGAACGTTAGTACGAAAGATGTACTGAATATGTAAGGCAGGTAAAATATGTAAATAAAAGAGATGTAATATAAGAGAAAGGGTATAGAAAAAAACTGAAACTCATGAGATAAGCCACTGGGGGAATACTACTGGTATAACCATGAATATATACATGTAAGTAAAATTGGGCCAGCATAGTGGGAGGAATTCTTAGAGGTTTTTTTGGACCATTACCTTTGTTGGAGATTCGTGAGGCCAGGGTAGATTAGTTCTTAGACCTCAAGTAGGGTAACATGAGCATTAGTATAGCCTCTGATTTTATTCCTTAGCCAGGTATGCTACGTCTATTGTCGATATGATGCGTACTAGGATTCATCAGTTTGTGGCTGGTCTTGCACCATACTTGATTGCGCCTTGTACTACATCCTTATTATATGATGACATGGATATCCCACGGATCAGAAATTAGAGGAGCATAAGAGGCAATAGAGGGTTAATTAGAGGATAGAGGGAGAGATGCGTAAGAGAGCAAGGTCCACTAGTTATCAAGGTGAGCCACAGTGTAACACCTCATGCCTTTAGGATAAGGTTTAACTAATAAGATGGGATATGGTGGGACCAATATGAGAGGTGTAGAAAGTGTTTTGAAACCTATAACAAGTATGAGAAGAATAATTGGGCAAAGTTGGAAGCTACACTACCGACCATATTTTCAAGTGAGTTTGCACAAGGCCTCACTTCAAGTGAGTATAACCTCCTTATATATTGGGAATTTGGTAAAACTTCCTTGAGTAATGTTGTATCCCTTTGAAGTACCTTTCTATCCATATAAGGACTAGGTCAAATGGACCTATGTACAAGGAGTTATGGCTATATTACCATCAGGTATATGTGCAAAACATTCTATGCTATGGTTGGGTGACTCCTAGGCATAGCATGAACAGAAAGTTTCATGTGATGGTAGGGCAATGCTTAGGGTCCCCAAAAACAGATAACTCAATTTTAAAATGCGAATTTCTGTAATTTAAGTCTATTTTTACTTCTACAAAACCCTAAGTTGACTTTTCTCTCTTTTAAAAAAAAAATTAAATTATGCCTAGGAGGGAATTTTATTATTAATTAAAAAGGAAAAAGTTCAAAGTGCACAAATCAAAAGAAAAGGGGGTCCAAAAAATAAAAAAAATTACATTTGTTGCCTAAAATAGCAATGCAATATGAGTTGCCCTACATTTGCTCCTCCTTGTTGGCATCTTCAACTTCAGGTGAAACTTTTCACCACAACACTACTATCATCCTTCGGTGAGTATCTTTCTATTCTCTCTACTATTTCTTCCTTGTATATCCTCTAACTTCTGCCTTTGTACTATATTCAGATCTGAAATAGTCGCATCCTTTTCTGTATCTACTGTTCCGATGAGGTTGTTGATGCTCTATAGTTTGTGCCTTTCTAGTACTTATGCTCTATTTTTTCCATTTTCAAGGTATGTTTTGAAGCTCCATGTCTTTTGTTTTTTATTCTAATCACCGCTCTGTGTGTATCTGTGTGTTTAGCCCCTTTTGATAATATGTAACCTCTTGCATGTTGATTCTCTCTTTCTCATTTGCATGGAATATCCATTAGGTGATGTTATTCTCTTCTTCTTTTTCTGATGTTATTCTCCTCCTCTATCCACCTTGCTATATTTCATGATGTCTTCCACTAATAAACTAAAACACTCTGAATTAATTATGAATCCGTTTGTATTATGATTTGATCAAGTTGATTTTGAGTACACCATCCGATAGCCTCAATATAGACAAAGTCTCAGTCTTTGTGTTTGATGCAAAGCCTATTTCTTCTACCTGAGCATAAATTAGATTTCCTACTGAGTTTCTTACACAAAAACCATATGCTCATCTTCCTATATTTCCCCTAGATGCTCTATCTGTATTACACAAAATCCATTCCTGTGGTGGTGGTTCCCATATAACCTTGGTGACTTTTATTCCTGGTCTGTATCCTTGTAGTAACTAAATCACTCACTTTATTTATGTGGTATCTGCTTGAGTGAAGGGTTCATGAATTATACTAATCTCTGAACAATTGAGAAAATTTGATATATGCATCTACCAATTGATCTATGCTCTCCATGTTTCAAAGCATTTCTCCTCTTCCATAGCTCTCACACAATTATAGTAGGCATAGCTTGGACAATTGGTTTAAACAGAGGCTGTCCACCATTTCACTATGATCTACTGTAACTATAGTCCTTCAATATTTATAACTGCAAAAGAAGAAAAATAGGACAAAGTCCTATTAGCAGAATAGGATTTAGCAAATAGATGTTGTATTGTCTCCTCCTTAGGTCTTGAATAACACCAACATCTAGATGCTAAGTTGATGTTCATCTTCTTCAACACCTCATCCAATGGTAATTTAAATTTCTAGCACCTGCACATGCAAAAGGTCACCTTGAATGGTAATCTATTACACCAGTAAAATTTCCGTGCTAGTATGCGTCATAAGTAAAATAACAAAAGCCTGGTGAGGCCAATATTCCATAGTCGGATTACAATCAGTTTAAACAAGTGCTAAGTTAGTTTTGTAAAAATTTGGGGAAAAATGAATCAAGGGAAACACTTTTCAACAAAGTTTGCCAAAGGAAATCGGCTTGTATTAGCCCGTGCTTTTAGGGTAAGAGTAAGAGTTTTTATTATTTTAAGAAGGTTTTGTTATGAGGTATTTTGATCATACAATAGTCATAGGTCAAGCTTTGAAGTCAAGAAAGTTTTAAAACAAAAGTTGGCAAAGGTCTTCGCAAGTTAAGTTCATAAATTAACGGACATTTTTGTCAGATGTCTATGAGGGTTTATCTCAATATCCTTGGAATTATTGGGTGATACACCCATCAAATTGAAGGTCTATAAGTCTAGTTTTTGGCGTATTAAACCGTTTGTTGATATGACGTTGGAGTAGAGAGATATTCACATTTTCGTCAAGCTCCACAGTCTTTCGGGAAAATGGTAGGGGTAGCTGGCCGAGCGAGCTCCATAGCACGATTGTTTCTTGCCATGGGCTTAGCTCAGCGAGCTAGTGTGACTAAAATGAGGCGGTGTACTTTAATTTAAGTCCTTAGCTCAACCTAAATGTTCATTTCTCAGTTCCATCAACCCTAATTAGCTCTCAAATTATCTAAGAAGGTCTCTCATGGTTTCTTAATGATCCAAGTGCAAATCAGAAGTAATTAACGTCAATCTTACGTAGGAGGGTTCGTGTTCCTAGCCTTCTTGTTCTTGTGACTCTTGTAATGAAGTTGGGGATTTGGCTAATTTAAATTGAAGTGTGCTAAGGTTGGTTTAAGGAGTCTAAGGTAAGATTTAACTCATCCTATATGTATTTAAGGTTGTCACCATGGTTGGTTGAGTTGAGAACTAAGCTTGTAGAATCTATGTTTAAAAACTCATAATCGAGGTGCTCTAGTGGCTGGGCTGTTTTGGACAATTTCTAAGATGTTTTATGGCTAAAAATAGTAAGATGTTGATGGTTGACATGTTAGAAGCGTTGTGGAAAAAGGGGGGAAACTGATGGTAAGATGTGAACACCATGGAAAATAATTTGTAGTTTACGCACGATAGATGTTCAAAAAAATGTCCAAATAAGTTTTCTTATGAGCTATAAATCTGTTGTTGATACAAATCATTCGTATACTATAAATAATCATTCATAGAGCATACGAGGACTCGTGGGATCCGTATAGCTAAGACGAGAAGGTATGTAAGGCTCACCCTTCTTTCTATCGGCATGATCGTAGAGAAAACATCGTAAAACAAATGTTCTATGTTTTAATTATACTCTTGTTGTATAGAAGCATGTCTGCTCTTAGTATGAAACGTCGTATGGATCTTATATGTCCCTTATTGGGAGTACTTTCTGTATTTTACATCACATCTCCTATATTGCTATAGTATGGTTCTTTGTTGACTTCTCGAAAAGTAGAAATGGTTTATTGTATCTCTTCTCGTTGGTTCATATATGGAAAATATGGGATGATATGTTGTTCTACGTATGGATAGTCAGAGGTGCAACGACCTTACATAACTCAAATGGGCTCAAATAGTATTCTATGTCTTTCATATTGTGTCTCGTGTGTAAGTATGTATTGTGTCTCTGTGGGTAATATCATCAATACCATAATACATACTTACACATGAGACACAATATAAAGGACATAGAATACTCTTTGAGCCCGTCAGAGTGATGTAAGGTCGTTGCACCTCTGATTATCCTTATGAAGAATAACATATCATCCCATATTTTCCATATACATATATAACTATATCAGAGGTATACAAATGATATTTCCCATAGAGGCCTACGATGGTATATAGGCGATATACTATATTGATGATATTTTCCACAAAGGTCTACGACGCTATTTACGCGATTATATCTCACTTATGTACAGTATGGCCCACAGTGACACTCTTGAGTTACAAGTTGTTTCTTCCTTATTCTCATTTACATCACTATACCTATTTATATTTTATTGACTTACATATTCAGTACATTATTCGTACTGATGTCCCCTTGCTGGGGTGCTGCATTTCATGCCTGTTGGTATAGATAGACGGAGCAACGCTTATTTCCAGTAGGACCTCACAACAGTGACGTAAGAGCTCTCTACTTATTTTGGAGTTGCTAATCGGAGTCGGTATGATTATATATATATATATATATATATAGTTATGGGGATGAGGGGGATTTGTCCCGACCTAATGATATTCATGTACTCTTAGAGGCTTGTAGACAGTCATCCGATTTGTCGAAGTCATGTATGGCCTTGTCGACTTCTTTCGTATTACATATGTTGGGCTTTTCTGCTTCTACAAGTTATTACATCATGTTATCTCATGAGAGTTATTCTGAGGCCCAAATACATGTGTATCCAGGGTACAGAGGAGACGTGGTAGGCTCGGGCCATTAGGCACCGGGTGATGGAAAGAAGGTCGTGAACTTAAGTTTCCAACATGAGCCGCGATGTGATTTGCTAGGAGTGCCGAAGATTTCTAACCATCCTATGGTGACATGGCTAACGTGGAATGGAGTATATAGTGGAATTGAAGAAAATAATTGAAGATCCAAGCCAAGTGACATTAATTTTTGGCTTTTATGTAGGTTTTGACCAAGACCAACTTTTAGCTTATTTTAATTCCTAGCTTAATTTCCTTATAGATTAATTACTAGGCTATGTAATATGAAGAGATGACTAGGGCGAGAACCATCAACGTGCCCCAAGGAGGTAATTCATGAACTAGTTAGTTCATGCACTTATCTACATGGATGGCACAAAAGGGTGGCCTAGAGAACATGAAGAGTTGGGCCTTTTCCCTTCTTCCAAATCGGTCGAACACCTTCCCCTTTCCCATTCGGCCGAGTGACATATTTGTGTCTCTCTTGTTTCCCCTTATAGAAGGTCTAGAACTAGTATAAATAGGAGATATAATTGATGTAAGGGGACATTGAAGTTTTATGAAATATATTTGAATTTACTCAAACTTGCTAAGTTTTCAAGTTTTGTGTTATTATCTTAGTCGGACCTTTTGTGGTCCAACCCTTGGTCCTTTTTATGTTCCAAACTACGCTCATTTTATGGGCCACCCTTGGTACTTTTGTGGTCCAAACCCTCGGTGTAATTTTAGTTAGAACTTTTGTGATCTAACTATACCCAAGCCAAGGTTCTATCCGATTACTTGTTACAAACACATTGAAGGTCTTCTCGGCCTACATTACCTTTCCCGCACACAAATTTGCTTATCAATTTCGTGCCCCATTCTTATCCAAACATCCTAATTCCTTGCACCCCAATACACTCCAACACTTCCCCAACTCACACCCAAAAGGTCGTTAACCAACTCCTCCCACAAACACCCGAAACCCCCAACCAATTTCCCACCGTCCTGTTTGCACCCCTATTCTGCCAACCTTACTGTCCCGACCAGTTTCCGCCACCTTAGTACCACCCAACCACTAGCATAACCTACAATGTGTCTAGTTCATCCCCTCAAAATGCCTTAGCCCAACACCTTTAAATTCATCCGCACACTCCCCACCAAACACATACTGCCCGGAAACCCGCCAACCTCTATTTGACCCCCATTTTGGTATCCACCCGGTCCCAATCCAACTCAGAGCCACCTAACCATAAAATATCCTTCTTATATACATCAGTTTGGTATCAGAGCAAGGCTTTCCCATCCCACGCCTTGACGCTATGGCTAACACAAAGGAAGAACTATGAAGGATCATACGTGACCTATTTGTGGAACAAGTGCAAATCTTGGGAAAAGAATTTGCGGGGCGTGCCGCGAGCAATAATTCCGAGTCCGGGGTTGTACAAAATAGCCCAAGGCATGAAAGTGAAGAATATCAAGAGTGTAGGGATTTCTTTGTTATTGAGGAACTCGAAGTCAAGGAGGCCCTAGAGGAAGATGTTGATCTTGCAAAGGAGGGTGGAAGTTTAGTACTCTAACGTGTGTTGACTGTTCAACTTGAAGAACAGGAGGAGACAAAAAGAGAGCAACTATTTTACACTCGATGCAAGGTAAAAAACAAGGTATGCAGTATAATCGTTGATGTAGGAAGTTATTCCAACATGGTCTCCGTAGAAATGGTGGACAAATTGAAATTTCCTACCTGCAACCATCCTAAACCATATGCTTTCCAATGGGTGAACGAAGACGAAAGGCTAAAGGTAATGAAAAAAACTCTTGTTAGTTTTTGGATTGGTAAGTATGAAGATGAAATATGGTGTGGCATCTTACCTATGGATGCTTGTCATATTTTATTGGGTCGGCCATGGAAATTTGATAGGAAAGTGCAACATGATGGAGAAAAAAATGTCTATTCTTTTCAAAAAAATGGTAAGGAGATCCGGTTGGTACCATTGTCACCTAGTGATGTAAAGAAAATGAAGATCCAAATTGCCAAGAACCTCAAGGAGAAATCTAAGACCCTCTTGCTTGATGCGCGGGAGATCAAAGAGGAGTTGAATAAGGGGAGTCCCATATATGCATTAAAGTACAAGGATAATAAGAATCTTGTGGGATATGTGGTTGAGGATGCCGATTTGAAAGAACTCTTGAAGAAATTTGAAGATGTATTTCCGGATGACCTTGCACCCAGATTACCACCAATAAGAAGTATTGAACATGCTATTTATTTTATTCCGGGAAGTTCATTACCTAATCGTCCAGCCTATAGATGCAATCCGGAAGAGGCCAAGGAATTGCAAATATAAGTGCAAGAATTATTAGAAAAAGGCTTTGTCCGAGAAAGCCTTAGTCTATGTGCGGTACCCACCCTATTGGTGCCAAAGAAAGATGGAACTTGGCGCATGTGTATCGATAGCCGGGCGGTCAATAAAATCACCGTGAAGTATAAGTTTCCTATGTCGAGATTGGATGATCCTTTAGAGGAATTGAGTGGGGCCAAGTTGTTCTCCAAGATAGATTTGAGGAGTGGCTACTATCATTTGGATACGAGAGGGAGATGAATGGAAGACGGATTTCAAAACCAAGTATGGCTTGTACGAGTGTTTTGTGATGCCATTTGGATTGTGTAATGCTCCCAACTCTTTCATGAGGCTCATGCACGAGGTGCTACAACCGTTCATGGGTAAATTTGTAGTGGTTTACTTAGTCATATATGGATTTATAGTCAAGATAGGGAATCTCACTTATCGCATCTAGAAGCTATATTTGAGAATTTAAGAGAAGTAAAGTTGTATGGAAAGTTAGAGAAGTGTGCTTTTATGTTTACTAGTGTCCCATTCTTAGGGTACATAGTATCATCCGAGGGCATTCACGTAGACCCATCCAAGGTGGAAGCTATCCGGAGTTGGCCCGAGCCTACGAATATAAGTGAGGTAAAACGTTTCCATAGTTTGGCGTCTTTATATCGTCGTTTCATTCGAGATTTTAGTACCCTTGCTTCCCCTATCATTGAACTAATAAAGAAGGGTGAGTTTAAATGGCCCCAAGGAGCACAAAGAGCTTTTGAAACCTTGAAGGAAAGGTGTTATAGCTATTCTAAAATTTGAGAAACTATTTGAGGTTGAATGTGATACAAGTGGAGTTGGTGTTGGTGCTGTCTTGATTCAAGATAAGTGACCTATTGCTTTCTTTAGTGAAAAATTGGGTGGTGCACGACTCAATTATTCTACTTCTGACAAGGAGTTTTATGCTACTGTGAGATCATTGGTCCAATGGGAACATTATTTGAGGCCAAAATCTTTTGTCTTATATTCGTATCATGAATCCTTGAAGTATTTATATGGTCAAAGAAAGTTGAATCAAAGGCATGCTAAGTGGGTGACGTACTTGCAAACTTTTACATTCTCTACAAAGTATAAAGATGGCAAGTCCAACATAGTGGCAGATGCACTTTCCCAGAGGCACGTAATGTTGACCATACTCGAACAAAAACTTGTGGGATTTGAAGTGCTAAAGGAATTCTATGAATGAGATCCCGAGTCCAAAGACGTAATGATAGAATGTAATAATGGAGTTCATGGTTATTCCATAGTAGAAGGTTTCCTTTTCAAATGAAACAAATTGTGTGTGACCAAATGTTCCATGAGAGAATTACTTGTACATGAAGTGCATTCGGGTGGACTAGCTGAACAATTTGGGGTAGTTAAGACTTTGGAGATTCTACAAGAACACTTTTACTGGCCACAGATGGATAAAGATGTAAATGGAGTGGTAAGTAGGTGTTCCACTTGTCAAAAGGCTAAAATTTTCTTCCACAAAGGATTGTATACTCCTTTACCGGTTACAGAGCGACCATGGGAAGGTGTGAGCTTGGATTTCATCCTCGACTTACCAAAAACACAACAGGGCAAGGACTATATCATGGTGGTTGTGGATAGATTCTCGAACATGGCTCACTTCATTACTTTCCACACGATCGATGATGCAACACATATTGCAGACTTGTATTTGAAGGAAGTGGTATGATTACATGGCGTTCTTATGACAATTGTGTCTGATAGGGATGTGAAGTTCCTAAGTTATTTCTGGAAAACACTATATCGACTTTTTGGTACCAAGTTGCTATTTAGTACCTCCCATAATCCTCAAACGGATGGCCAAGCGAAAGTGGCTAATAAAACTCTTGGCACATTATTGAGAGGATTGGTGAGCAAGACCACCAAGGATTGGGACATCAAATTGGCAACGCGGAATTTACTTATAATCGGAGTCAATCTCGTATAACGGGTAAAGCTCCATTTGAAATTAATTATGGCACTAACCCATTTTTACCTATTGATCTAGTTCCAATCCCAAAGAAAGAAATCATTAGCTTCATGACTAAAGATCACATTGAGGCCTTCAAGAAGTTACATGATCAAATCCGAGCACAAATTCAGAAGGCCAATGCCAAGTACAAAATGGATGCGAACAAGTCAAGGACTCAACCACAATTCCATCCCGGAGATTTGGTTTGGCTATACCTAAGGAAGGAAATATTTCCCAACATGAGGAAGAACAAGCTAATGCAAAGGGCGGATGGTCCTTTCAAGGTATTGGCAATGTTCGGGAAAAATGGCTACAAGGTAGAACTTCCTGATGAATGTGGAGGTATTAGTTCAACGTTTAATGTTGGAGACTTATCACCATACTTAGATAACGATAATTTGAGGGCAAATACTGTTAAAGAAGGGGAGTATGATGAAAAGAAGGTCTTGAACTTAAGTTTCCAACATGAGCCACGTGGTGATTTTCTAGGAGTGTCAAAGATTTCTAACCATCCTATGGTGACATGCCTAACGTGGAATGGAGTATAGAGTGAAATTAAAGAAAAAAACACCCGAAACTCCCAACCAATTCCTTACTGTGCCGATCGCACCCATATTCTGCCAACCTTACTGTCCCAACCAGTTTCCACCACCTTACCACCACCCAACCACCAACATAACGTACAACATGTCTAGTTCATCCCCTCCAAATGCCTTAGCCCAATACCCTCCAAATTCACTCGCACACTCCCTACCAAACACACTGCCCGGAAACCCACCAACTTGCATTTGACCCCCATTTTGGTATCCACCCAGTTCCAATACAACTCCAACCTACCTAACCATACAATACTCTCATTATATACATTATCGGGTGCCGGCCAACCCCGCCATGGTTGGGGTGTGACAAACTTGGTATCAGAGCAGGTCAGTCCGAGGGATGTCTACAAGCTGTGTCTAGTAGAATATTATTTATAGGTGTGTAGCGTGCCACACTTATAAATATGAGGCTCTCAGGAATTTAGGATGGTTACCTTCCTTTTATAATCTAGATCGTGCAGTAAAGCTGAGTTGTGTGAATTCAAGACTAACTCGTGCTTTATGCAATTCCAGTAATGCCGATTGCCAGAAAGACTTCAGTTGGTTCATATTCGTATCCAGTTAATAAAAGACCTCTACTTGATTATTGATATGCTAGAGATGTAAGTATTACACTAAATTTTTAGAGCATGAGTATTTTTCTCCTACCTATACAGAAAAGGTAAAGCGAGTATAGAACGGTGAAGTGCTGGTTTTAAGATGTTAAAGAAGTAAAGTGTAGTGGGTATAGAGTGTTGAGATGCGGAAGTTTGTAGAGAAACTAATATTGAAATAAAATGACGTAAGTATCGTTATCTCATTTTCAGTGATGATAGAACTATAATGAGAAGTATCTATACTAATTTTTATGAATTATTAACGTTAATAGATGCGGGTTTATAAAGAAGAAAGTTATCAAATTCTAGTAAAGGTTAGAACAACCCTTAACATGGGCAGTACATAAGAATGGTACAATTATGTCAGAGGCACCTTCTTTAGAATATATAGACAAAACATGGTATCGGGAATTTGTTAATTGGATAAGACCTTCGAAGATTTAGGGGTCAAGCGTTAAACTCTTAGTGTGTAAGGTAAAGAAGGTTTAGTAAGTGCCTAGAAGATAAGGCCAACTAAGGAAGGAGAAGTTAAGAAGCGAGAGGATGTTTTGTTATAGGTATTCAGAATACGGAGATAATTGAGATGGATAATAAAGGAATGACACTAGTATAGGTAAGACATATGAGCAACATGAGAAACGACGGAGAGTCACACAAAAAAAGATGTATATGGTAATACAACATGTTGGTAGCCAAGTAAGCCCACATGACAAGAAAAAGTAAGAGTGGAGTTGTGAAGATGAATGTATTATGAGAATATCTACTGTGAGGTTTGAGCTGCCAAATGCCAACAACATATATCGATTGAGTAGTTTAGCTCTCTAAGTCAGGAAATATCGGTATTGGGGAATTTTCTTGGTTAACCGAAATAAGGGTTGGAACATCGAGAGATTGTTATAAGAACAGGTATTGAGAAGTTGTGATGTATGCAATCGAACGGTAAGAGAATAAACTGCAAAAAAAAATGGGTAATTCTTAAAGACTATTAAGAGAGAAGCTCTTGGGATTAAGTGTCTTACCTAGAAGATGAAAGGCCTATTGAAACAAAGCATGCAAGATACGAATGCATGGAATTTTATTTATATAGATGTGTTTAGAAATCCCAAGTAAGTGGAGAGAATTAGGTTAAAGCAAATTGTAGGTTGTTAAAAGATCGTAGAGGTATGGAAGGAGTTGAGGCAATAATATGATCTTTTAGGACAGAAATCTCAGAATATAGAAAGTGGTTCTCCTCTTATAGGGAAGATAGTACGATGAATAATGATACAAGATTCAGCTGATGGTTTCATAAGAAGACGAGAAGGTTATGACAAGGAATTTTAAAATGAACCAGATTGTATTATCCAGAACTGGTGAACGTGTTATGATTATGAAATGATATATAAGTATCAACACTAAGAAATGATGGGTATCGAGCTCCTGATTAAAGGGATTAAGCAATGGTAAGAGCCGCTAAATATATGAGGCTTAGAAGGAAAGATCATGACCCGTAAGTGAAGATAAAAGCATAAAAAAGGTATTCAGAATTAATGAATGAAAGTGGTAAATGAGGTCAGGACGGAAGATAATTTAAGGGAACGGAAGAGCCGTCGGTTGATACAAAATTTCACAATATGTGATGGTTTAAGAATTTGAAGTTTTAACTTCATCAGTAAGTGATCACAATTCTTAGAAAATAATCCAGGTGGGAAATAGTGACCAAAAAAGGCTATCGTAAAGAAAATAAAGTTAAAAGACTATGAATGCTTGGGAAAAAGGGATGCAAGTAATTAATACATACACTAGACGTAGGTAATACCATAACGAGAATGGTATTAAAGTAAACGGGATAATGGTGAACAATGAAAGATGGATAAGATCATATAGGATTATGTAACGACGAGGTTATTAAAAGTATATTGCTAGAAGATGTTAGCAAAGTATTTAAGTATAGATATGTACTTAGTGAGTAAGTACCTCAATTATTATCGTTTAGGTGTTGGTTGAATAAAGGGCCAAGGTTATGACCCAGAGTGTAACTTAAGGCCAAATATATAAGAAACTCCTGGATGATAAATGTTGAGATTAATCAATGCACTGTAATGAATGTTCTGAATGGATAAGGAAATGAGCATGTCTATGCTTAAAAGATGATTAATAAAGCCAAGAAGAACTGTAGACCCAAAATGTAAGGTCGACAGTGGTAAGTATGCATTAGAAGTTTAACGTGATATCTTTTATGAACATAAGAGCCTCCAGTATCCCCTTTCCAGGTGACAATAGTCGAAATTGACATGAGTTTCTCCTATTATAGGTAAAGGTGCCCTCCGAGATGAGTCGAAATAATATAGAGATCCATGAGTATTCTTAAGGATAGTATCCATTCTTGGGATTAATAAATAAAGAAAAGGCAAGCTCAGATGGTATAGTAAATATGGTCCTCCTCGAGTAGGAGACGGTTCAGAAACTATATTACAACAGATGGAGTCACTAACCAGAGCTCAGTAGTGGTCCCCTTAATTGTCAAGGAAAAAGAACAAGAATAAAAGATTTTTGTTCTAATATAGTTTACACAAAGAACTTGACATAGCAAGATGATAGCCTTTAAGGCAACCTGAGGTAAATTTGTTGAGTGGTTCAGCCTATCGAGAAGACGAGGAAGAGAAAGGTAGTTAAAAGAGCTTTATTAATTAATATGTTCAAGGAATAGATATCAAGTCTTGCATGATAATAGAATTATCATACAGAAGTCATCAATGTCACCCCGATGGTAGGAGCAAAAAAGTAGCAACATGAGAATCCAGAGTTAATCTTATCGACAAAAAGAAGCTGATGTTTGAGTTAAAGGATGATGAAGTTATTTGATACCTAGGTCAGTTATGTGTTCCAAATTGGCTACATTTACAGAACAAGATTCATGCGGAAGTGCATTATTCCCTATATTTTATCCATCTAAGTTTGATGAAAGTGTACCATGATATGGAAAATAGATATTGACATGATGATGCGGCAAGAAGCATTGCCAAACTTTAACATAGCGACCCAACGATCAATGGAAAAGGACAAATAATATGGGGCCAGGGGTCAATATGGAGAGTAGAGATCCCAACATGAAAATGGATTAGTAATTCAAGGATAAAGTTCAGCATGAGTTCATCCCGCTCATACCAAGATGTTAGCTGGATGATTAATGATCAACAAAGTTGCAAGGTCGACCCAGTTTTTGATAAACATTATATCTCACAATATGAAGCCTTGTATGGGCGAAAGTGTAGGTCTCCTATCGGCTGGTTTGAATTGGACCTAATTTAGTACAACAAGCGGTAAAAAATGTGAAGTTGATTCAAGGGCGATTGTTGACTACCAAAAGTCAACAGAAGTCCTATTCAGATAATCGATGCTGAGATTGTGAGTTTTCTATTGGCGATTGTGTGTTCCTTAAAGTATCACCTACGAAGGGTATGATAAGGTTCGAAAAGTGGACGGTATAAGGTTTTTCAGAGGATCGTCCTGGTGGATATAGGCTTGAAGTACACCTGAAGTTCAAAGTGGTCCATCCGATATTTCATGTGTCCATACTTTGAAAGTTCTTAGGCGACCCCTCACATATTACCCCTATAGAGGATTTCCAGATTACAGAGGCGTATGGTGTTATATACATAACTTATATATATATATATATATATATATATATATATATATATATATATATATATATATATATATATATATATATATATATATATATATCTTAGATGTATACATATGATATTGCCCATGAAGATCTATGACGTTATATACGCGATATACTATATTAATGATATTACCCATGGAGGCCTACAATGTTATATACGGGATATACTATATTGATGATATTACCCACAGAGTCCTACAATATTATATACGCGATTATATCTCACTTATGTACAGTATAACCCACAATAACACTTTTGAGTTACAAGTTGTTTCTTTCTTATTCTCATTTACATCACTGTACCTATTTATGTTTTTTTGCCTTACATATTCAGTACATTATTCATACTGATGTTCCCTTACTGGGGGTACTGTGTTTCATGCCCACAGGTATAGATAGATGGAGCGACTCATTTCCAGTAGGACCTCAACTGAGTGGTGATGTCAGAGCTCTCCACTTATTTTTGAGGTGCTAATCAAAGTCAGTATGACTATATATATATATATATATATATATAGTCGTGGGTATGGCAGGGCCCTGTCCTGACCTAATGATGTTCATGTACTCTTAGAGGCTTGTAGACAGTCGTCCGGTGTGTCGAAGTCATGTATGGCCTTTCCGACCTCTCTGTTAGTCAGTGTGATGTTTACTGTGGCCTTATTGGCTTATTTCATATTATATATGTTGGGATTTTTTGCTTCTACAGGTTATTACATATTTTTATCTCATTAGATTTATTCTAAGGCCTATTTAACCCAAATACATGTGTATCCAGGGTATGGACGAGACGTGGTATGCTCGGACCATTAGGCACAGAGTGCTGGCCACACCTCCCAAAGTTGGGGTATGACATAATCCCTTTATCCACATATATTTAACAACCTCTTGTTCTTTTCCTCTCAATCTTAAATATTCTAGTGCAGATCTCACTGAAAATTCCCCTTAGTTGTCAAGAATCCACCATGGAGTATCCGTTCCTTTGTCCCTGTCTGGAGGCTTGATAGTACTAAAAACATGTCGTACTATATCTTCTGGTACTACTTCTGTCAGTCTCTTTGTATCCCATCTCCCATCCTTCACAAGTTCATGCATACTTTGAATACTAACATCATAATAGTCTTCTACAATAGCATAGTATAAAGTTCCTAAACTAGTCCAATTATCAAACCAGAATTCTGCATCACCCCTCTTGGTTTGCCACCAAATGTGATGTTTAATTAAATTTCTTCTTGGCACGTGTCCCATATTTTCATTGTGCTATTATTGCTTGTTTCCTGGCAGTACTTATTAGTCATGAAATCCCTCCATAATGATGGTGCTGTTATGAATTTCCACCAAATTTTATAATATGATATCATAGACACATCATGCATTGACCTAAAACCTAATCTTCCTTCCTTTTCAGGAAGACATAAGTGTGACCATGAGGCCCAATGTCTACTCCTTCCCCCTACTATATTACTCCACAAAAATTGTGAAAATATTATGTTCATTTGCTTGATCACTACATCTGGTGGGTTAACAACAGATAACAAATGAATGGGCAAACCTTGTAGGACATGTTGGATCAATATCGTCCTCACCCAAAGGACAACATCTTCCCTTTCCATGATTGAAGCCTATTCATGATCTTTATTAAAACTGGATTATAATAATCCTCTTTCTTTCTACTATAAAAGATAGGACATCCCAAATAGGTGAAAGGGAAGTCTTTTCTTCCTATACACGTAGACACTTCGACTATAGGCTTAATTTCCTCTAAAACATTATGATAAAGGTACAATGAACTCTTCTCCTTATTGATCTTCAACACAGATGCTTGTTCATACTTCTTCAATACATCCTTTATCAAATTCAAAGACATGATATCTGCTGAGGAAAAGATAATCATATCATCTACATATACAAGATGATTTATCTTTGGACTCCATTTAGGTAAACCAAACACTTTGAATTGAGGTACTTGATGTAGAGCATTCAGATTTCTTGATAATTCTTTAGCTTCTAGGATAAGTAAGTTGAGAGATAATGGATCTCCTTGATTAACCCCTCTGGATGATTGAAAAAAGCCATACTGTTGTCCGTTGAGCAATATAGAATACTAGTTGTTGCTAATGATCCTGAACACCATATCTATTAATATTTTGAAAAGCCTATTTTCCTCAGTACCTTTTGTAAGAAACATTTAAGAAACTCTATCATTAGCTTTCTCCATGTCTAACTTTCATACCACATTAGATGTCTTAGTTGTCAGCCTAATATTAACAATGATCTCCCGAGTCAGCAAAATATTCTCCACTATGCTTCTCCCTTTAACATATCTAGCCTGATTAAGAGAGATAATATCTAATATATTACCCAACAAACTTTCATGGATCAATCTAAAAAGATTTTATTCATAAAATTACTTAAACTAATAGGTCTCATATTATAAAAGGTATCGATTATATCCTTTTTTGGTAACAAGGCCAAATTATTGTGAGTAATAAATTTAAGCAGTTCTGCTCTACAGAAAAAAGCTTTCATCATGTTTGTAATATCATCCCCAATAATATTCCAACATGTATGATAAAACAAAGTAGTGAAGCCATTAGGACCCCCAACACTCTCACCATTGAGACTGAAAACAAGCTATTTTACATCCTCCTCTATTAGTATTGCAATGATTCTACTATTTTATTCTTCTTAAATTATTTTGGGTAAGTGATCTAGAATTTCAAATTTAGTAGGGTCTATTTCTGTAGTGAATTGTCTTCTAACGAATCTTATATCCTCTGCTGAAATGTCTTTATTTTCTTCCACCCAATTCCCATGTTGATCTTGAATTATTCTTAATTGCAATCTCTTTCTTGTTCCCTGAACATAGGCATGGAAAAGTTTTATATTCCTGTTTCCTTCCTGAAACCACTGCATGCCTGTCTTTTATTTCTAAAAATGTTCGTCCAAATGTATATATCTATTAAGGTCAACATGAACTCTGTGCAACTTCTCCATATTAATTGGGGTAGGTTGTAATTCAAATTGTATCTCATGGACCTTTATGACATCCTATAAAGTCTCTATATCTTGGAATATATTCCTAAAAGTATATCTGCTCTATTGGGTCAATGCTACTTTTAATTTCTTCATTGTGTTGAAAAATAGTAAAATGATTAAACATAAAATATGCCTTCCAATATGCCTTCAACTGTATCCAAAAATGTCTCATGATTCACCCAAAATTAATAAATTTAAAAGGTTTCTTAATAGGTGTACAATTACCAACATATGAGATCAAAAGAGGTGCATGATTTGAACCAGTTCTGATTAAATAATGTAACTCAATTTCTGGATATCTATTCTGCAAATCAAGATTACCCAGACACCTATCCAGCCTCTTGAAGATACAATTCTCTCCACTCTTCCCATTCCACCATGTAAATTTACTCCCCTTAAATCCCAAATCCTGTACCCCATAATTGTGAATGCATTGCTTAAAATCTTGTACCTTTGTAGCACTGACAGGTAAGCCACCATATGTTCTTTCTTAGATGTAATCACATTAAAATCACCACATATTATCTAGGATTATTCATGTTATCAGCCATATCTTCTAAACTTTTCCATAGCTTCAGTCTCTCCCTTTGTGTGCACTTGGCATATACAATAGTCACCACTACATCCTCTTGCAACATTTGCCCTTTAAGTTTAAAGGTAATTTGTTGCATATGATCAATGAAAATTTCCACTTCAAACATTTCATCCACAAAATCCATATTTTTAGATAGGTTTACGAAGGCAGTATGTAAACCCAACCTTCTTATGTATTCTTCAATTCTGTTAGGCTCTTGAAAAGGTTCTATCAATCCAATAAACCCTAAATGATATTTGAGATGTATTTTTATCAATCATTGAAAATCTTCCATAGTATTCACTGATCTAATGTTCTATATCATAACATTCATCATTAAACATTAGATTTATTAAGAGCTCTTCTAGTTTGATATACAATCCCTGGTGGAACACTTGTGTATCTTTGAGTTTTCTTCTTCCCCCTACCAACTCCTCTGTTAAGTTTAGGAGAAACATCAACTTCCTTCATTGCTTCCTGTAAGTTTTGTTCTAAAGATTGCCCATCCATATTACCTCTTCTGTCATCTTCTTTGTGTCCTTCCTGACTTTGCCTGCTTTTCTCCCCTCTTTGTATGCTTATCACTATGTTTTCTTTACATTGTTGATGCTCTTTCACCTTTTGCGCAGATATCTTCCTTCCATTATTTCTTTCATTCTCTACATGTATTTCATTCCCCTTTTCTTGCCCTATGTCTATCTCAATAAATTTTGGATATTTGTTAAAGGAATGTAAGCTCTTTTTCCTTTTCTATTTGCTGTTGGAACTTTTATCCCCTTGCTGCATTGAAACTTTATTTGGTGACCCTTCTGTACTATTTGTTTTCTATTCATATTCCTTTGATTCTTCCTCTTCCACACTCTCTACCTCTGCAGTATTGTCAGTGTCCTCAAATTCCATGTTTTTTTCTTGCAGTTGCTTTTGTGTTTGACTATTAGGTTCCTGTTGTTTTAACATCTTATGCTCTTCTTCCTTCCCATGTCTCTTCTGTTCTAGACTATTGTTACTTTGCTCTTCTAGATTCATCACATCTTCTTCTTGTTGCTTAACAAGGCTTGATTTATTGGTAAAACTATTCTCAATCTATTCATTGGTGCTCACTTGCTTTTCTCAATTTGCCTCTTGTTGTACATGTCTTTTAAGTGTAGAAGATGAACCTTCATGCATTTCTCCTTCCACTTCATTTACTAACACAACAAAGGTATTGCTTTTCTCCATTGTCTCTTCTATCTTTTTCTTGTTGGTGCCTTCAATCTCAGATATCTTTCTGCTAGATTTATCATTCATGTATTTATTTCTTCTCAGCATCCATTCTTACTTTCCTTGATAATTCCACCTTATTTTGCCCCTATAATTTGTTTTATCATGTTGCACAGTGATCTCTTCAGTCATTTTTTCTTTTCTCAATTCCTCTCTATACTTTCTTTCTAGTTCAGGATGTAGTGCCCTGCATTCCTCTTCCCCATGCCCTTGTAGTTTGCGGTATTTAGGAAGGAAGTCATACTTGATTTTATTCCATTTAGATTTAATGTTGCCAGAATTTTCATCTTCTTCAGCAATATTAATTCTATGAGGTGTTTTGCCATTAAATCTAATTCCACTTTCACCTTTGCGCAGTTAGGCCTTGTCTTGTTTGTTGTTTCCAGATCGACTATTAGAGGTTTTCCAACTGCTGTTTCCATTGAGAAAACTGCTTGCTTGGCGAAGAAATTAAGGGGTAATTCTGGAAAGTTGATCCGCACTACTGCTACTAATGTCTCTTCATTCGGTTTGAACCATGGGTCCTAAATTAAAAGTCGCATTTGACAATATCTGTCATGTACCTTCAAGTAGTATGTTGGTGTGGACATCATCTTCACATAATATTCCAACAAGTTTAGTTGAATCAAGATGTTTCTTTTGATGGATATAAGGAACGGTGATGTTGGGTAAGTGGGTCGGGTGTTGGTTACAATCGGGTTGACCCGGAATTAGGGCACAAATAGGGGTATTATTGGTTCTCGGATTATCGGAATAGTGGGGTGTTGGGTGGTGATTTCGGGTGGGTATAGAGGGAATTAATTCAAGGCATTTTTTGAGTAGTTTTGGACACTTTGAGGGTGAGAGTGATGGTCGGAGTTCGGTGGTTGAGTGGTGGCAGGTCGATGGAATAGAACTGAACTAGTGAGGTTCTTGGTAAGGTGTGTTATAAAACATTAAGGGAGTTTATAGTGACTGTTAATGGAGTATTCTGGAGTGTGTTTGTGGAAGGGTAGAGGTAGTTTGGTTGAGGGAGGCAATTAGAATGCGAGATGCAAGTCCGGATGCAAAACAAATGTGGAAGACCTATTTTGGTTAAGTGTTTGATGATTATGGCTAAGTGTTGATGGTTGTGATTTTTAGTAGCCGAGGATTTCATAAGGTATGGAGGATAGGCCCAAGGATAGTGGAATGGGGAGTTAATTTCCCAAATCGACACCAAGTATTTGGTGATCAATGCCACAAGGTTGAGACCGGGGTTTGCTAGTCGCAATGCCCGTGAACAAGCCAAGTGAGGGTGACCGATGCCTTTGTTGCTCCCAAGGCTTAGACTAAGTTGGTCCACGTAAGTACCAACCTTCGTTTACCACCAAGGGTGTTCTTCAAGCTTGGGTATATACTAGGTCACACAAGTACTAATAAATACTTGCACCGAAGGAGAGTTTGGTTCACACAAGAACCAACTAAAAGTAAACACACACAAGTGAATACAATTAGCTTTGAGTAAAACTCACTTTTATATATCAATCAACTCTGGTTATTTACAAGTCCTAAGGTTCCTATTTATAGTAAACAAAAGACTATTCTAGAAAACAAACTAAAGACACAAACTTTCGGCCTATTGGGAAAAGGGTTCGGGATTTCTTGTTGGCCAAGAGGTTTCTCGATTTTGGTGTGATCAGTGGGAAAAGGTTTGTCTTTTATTGGAGACAAAGTTGAGCTTAAACTCCTTCCCACCTCTTTCTGGAGTCCAAGTCGAAAAGGGGATGGATTGGTCCTCCAGACTTCATCATCTTAGAACTAGTTTGGAAGCTTCCATTCTTTGTTCTGGTTTGACAAGCAATTTCGGCCAACTCTTGGCCTTCTCTTTGGACTACTTTCTTGTCTTCAAATTCAGTTATTCAAGTATCCATCTTCTAGAAGTCTATTGTCCTTGCCATATTGTCGATCAAATCATACTTTGTCCTTGCCATCGTGGCTTGGACAAACTTTATACGGCTTTGGTCCCTTTGGAGAACCTCTCGGCTTTTGTTTCCCTCTTTCCTATTACATCGTTTATTAATTGTGTTCTAATGGGAGCTAAGCGTTGTTTACACATTAAATTATGTCATAATCTAAGAGTTAAAAGCTAAGGTAAGAAATAAAAGAAAACGACAAGCTAAAATAAAACATGGTCTTGGCCAATACTAACAAGAAGGTCGAATAAAACTTGCTTCTTAGATCTTCATGTGATAACTCCAACTCCACTCAACTTTCCATGCATTTTAAGCACATTATCATTGGTTGATTGAACATCTTTGTAACCCCCCGCTTATCACCTTGAGGATCAATTGGACACATTGAGCTCACAGGGATATTTCCATCAAACTCCCCTTCTTTGAAAGAATTCATCCTCGAATTCATGCCGTTTAGGGGTAATTTTTTTTCAAGTGTTCATCCAATATTTACACCATTAGATAGAATTGGAAGTCTTATCTTGTAGGTGTCTTCTTCAAAATTTGCCAAATACGGATCCGAATACAAGACAATATGTTTGGCCACCTTATGATGTTCATGTTGGATCTCGAATTCCATAGGATATGTTGTCTGGCCATAGGTAGAAGGACGACACGGTGCATCACTCAACTTTGTGTTAGAGCAAAAGGTGGCACCTATGCTTGTTTCATTTTTGATGCTCAATGCCCTTCCACGGCTTGGCACGGGTAGGACCAGAGCATCATAACTCTCCAAGAGTTCAAGTGCTCTTGTTGTTCCTCAGAACCATTCATACTTACCTTCTCTTATGAGTTGGTTTATAGGGGCAGCAAAGTCATAATATCTCCGCATGAAATGATGAGGAAACGAAGCCGGACTAAGATAATTATTTGTCGCAACTATGCCCATAGGCTCGGCTCGGTACATCTTTGGCTGGATTTCATCATGGTTGGATGAGCACACAAGCTTTTGGATGATGTGATGTGATCTATGGATTGTTGGAGCGTGCTAGGCTTGAAGCTCATGGAAGAGTTTGGAATGTTACATGCTCCAAATGGCATCACAAACCATTCAGACATATCGTGTTTGGCATTAGAATCCAACTTCCTTTTACTTCCTTCTCGGGTTCTTATGTGATGGTATCCATCCCTCAAATCATCCTCGGGGAACAATTGCATTTTATTTCCCCCACCCAAGAGATTTCTTAAGCTGGGCATAGGCATTATGCACTTCATAGTGAGGGCATCATCATTTTGACAACATACGGGCCAAGCTTCCAATAGTGCGGGAGTTATGTAGGGACCAATGCATGCTCGGTTTTTTTCTTTGCCTACAAACTCTTGTTCTTGACATCCATTGTCTTGCTGAGTAGACAATGAGATTCTTGAAAATAAATCAAGAGCAAGTTCATTATCTTCCTTTGGTAGAGTTTTGGATGTTTTGTTTCTTGGGAATTCCATGTCGACATCTTCTTCCATGCGACTTTGCTCATATAATGTGTTGACAAAGAAGGTACCGCCCATTTCCTCAACTTGGTACAAAGGGTTGGTAAAGAAGGTCCAACCTTGTTTTGTATCTTCATCCTCATTCGGAATATGTTCATAGGGAGGGAGGGATCTTCTGAGAACTAGATTACCAATAAGATCCACATTATTGCTAGATGGTAGCTCGGTGGTTGGCTCATTTGGCATGACATCTCCCGAAACCCTACGGGTTCCTTCAAACCGGTTTCTTCTCTAACCGTGCCTCCTTCGAGACTTTCCTTGCATTCCAATGAGTCCGTAGGACTCCCCTTCTTTGCTTCTTCCTCTATTCTTCATGCATTAGGTGAAGGAGCCTCGACTTCAAGCTTATTTGCACGTGGATTCTCAAGTCCTTCACTTCACTAGGTGACATCGGCACTAGTCAGATTTTCTTATCATGTTTCTGAAAAGAATAAGTATTCCTTCCTTCATTATGTTGTGCGTGCGTGTTAGGTTGCCATGGTTTCCCCAACAAAATATGACATGCATCCATGGGAAGGAAGTCACACCATATTTTATGTTCATACTTTTCCATCCGAAAGCTAACAAGAGTTTGTGTTATGATTCTTAGCTTTTCGTCTTAGTTCATCCGTTGGAGATCATATGGCTTTAGATGATTATGAGTGGGAAACTTTAACTTGTATATCATCTCCTCGGAAGCCAAGTTGACACTACTTCTTCCTTTAATAATTACATTGCACACTTAATCTTTCACCTTGCACCGTGTGTAGAAAAGTTGATCTCTTTGTGATTCCTTTAGATTTTTGTGTGGAACTTCCAACTCATGTTGGAGTACCAAGACTTCACGCCTTGGGTAAGTAGATACAACTTCGGAATTGGCTTGACTCTTCAAGGTATGTCCCGCAAGCCCCCCCTTTAAAGGTTTGCACTTGCTCCTTGACAATTTTGGCTAGGAACCTTTTGAGTTCATCACTTATTTGCTCCATAGCTCAAAGCATGGGACGGTATGTCCTTGATTTGATACCAATTTGATGGATATAAGAAACGGTGATGATGGGTAAGTGGGATGGGTGTTGGTTACAATCGAGTTGACCCGGAATTGGGGCACAAGTAGGGGTGTTATTGGTTCTCAGATTATCGGAACAGTGGGGTGTTGGGTGGTGATTTCGGGTGGGTATAGAGGGAATCAGTTCAAGGAATTTTTTGGAGTGGTTGTGGACACATTGAGGGTGAGAGTGATGGTCAGGGTTCGGTGGTTGAGTGGTGGCAGGTCGATGGAATAGAACGGAACCAGTGAGGTTCTCGGTAAGGAGTGTTATAAGGACAATTTGGTATTGTCGGGGTTGGGCGGGGAGTTGTGAGTAGTTTCTGACTTAGGGTTTTTGTGGAGGTATTCAGGGGATGTTGAGCGTCAAGAATATTCTAGAGGCTTGGTGGATTGGTAGAGGAAAGGCTCGTGGCTAAACTGAGGCAGTGAGGTCTCGGTTAGTGATTGTAGTGGACTATTTGCATGTCGTCATGCATGGATTGTTATTTGTGAGAGGTTTCAGTTAATGGAGTTTATAGTGAAAGTTAATGGAGTATTCTGGAGTGTGTTTGTGGAAAGGTAGAGGTAGTTTGGTCGAGGGAGGCAATCAAAATGATAGATGCAAGTCCGGATGAAAACCAAGTGTGGTAGACCTATTTTGGTTAAGTGTTTGATGATTGTGGCTAAGTGTTGATGGTTGTGATTTTTAGTAGTCGTGGATTTCGTAAGGTATGGAGGATAGGCCCAAGGATAGAGGAACGGGGAGTTAATTGCTCGAACCGACACCAAGTATTTGGTGATCAATGCCACAAGGTCGAGATCGGGGTTTGTATATATAATTGTCTTGTTGCGGCCTTGTTGTATACCCATGTTGGTCCTGCTTCCATTATATTAGATTGTCATGTTCAACTTCACTTATGTTAGTCATTCTGAGACCTTGTCGGTCCAGACCATTTCATGCTCATATTGTGATACAAGTGGTACGCTCTGGCTATTTTATGCTCAGATTGTGCTGCCCACACTTCCTTAGTTTTGGGTGTGACATAGATGGTACAAATGTTCAGCGAGATGGTGTAAGATCCATTTCTTCTAGGAGTTGTGTTAGGTCTTGTTCTCATATGTATAGAGATTATGGGTAAGTCGGGGCGCTATCCCGACTATGTTATGTCTGTCAGATGTTCTTAGAGGCATCATAGATGTATATGGTCATGTTCAGTCATATACATGTTTATGCTCAGTTATACAGACATAGGATCTTATTGATCATGTTTATAGCTTTTTAGACTTTACTAAGTCATTTATGTCTATTACAAATTCACATTAGTTTCATGTAGAATGTAGTCTATCCC
Source organism: Anisodus acutangulus (assembly GCA_029783415.1). Classification (NCBI taxonomy): domain Eukaryota; kingdom Viridiplantae; phylum Streptophyta; class Magnoliopsida; order Solanales; family Solanaceae; genus Anisodus; species Anisodus acutangulus. The sequence continues at coordinate 16,141,259 of CM056498.1, forward strand.
AGTCGAGACTGGTATGTGATAGTATAGTATTAGAGAGGTTCAGTCCTAGTGAGTCTATGAAGTCGTGTCTATTTGAGTCTCACTTATGGATGTGTTGCACCACTTATAATTGGGAAGCTACATGGCATTTAGAAAATGTTACCCTTATTTTATATTCCAGATCGTGCAGAAGAGCTATGTTTTAAGAAACCATTCTGCTTCATATGATCATGAATAAAGAGATAACTAATCACAAAGTCTCTATCAGATCAGTGTGCCTTGAAGGCTTGAATCTTGTATTAGAGCCCATAGATACAATCTACATTCGAGGATGAATGTTCCTAAGGAGGGAAAGGTGTAATACCCCGCACTTTGGCATTAGGATGTGTCGTAGTAAATCCGTATGAGCTTGAAGCGATTAAGGTCATTCATGAGGTTATAGAGGATTTATGACTGTGTTATTGTAATATTTCGTAAGTTTGACAACATTGATACCGTTAGATATTACTTTAATATGGTATATATATTTTATTTTAAGTAAAACGTTTTAGTAAATATTTGATAAGTATGATTTCGGGTAGTTACTATTATTACTACTTCCGGATATGTTTTAAATTATACACATGATATGAGGAAGTTTATAAAAAGAATATTCTTTGTTATAAATATAGAATTATTTTCTCATAAGAAAAAATATCTTTTCCCGCTTTGAGAATTAATAGTACAAAAAATTGTACTCTTGAGATTAGATTGAAAAATTAGAACGTGATAAAATAAATATTTGTTATTCTAGATATGTTAATGTTTATGAAATTTTAGTTGTATGTATTGAGTTTATATGATATTTACGTGCATGTACAAGTTATTTTGTAATCTAGCTCATTACTTTATGTTATATTAAAATACTTCGTATATTGTTAACTTGATGACCAATCTACTTTAGATTATTATATTCATTAAATTCCAAGTGTCCTTAATAGATAAGAATATTTAACCGACAATGGAGTTGTAGTAATCTTTATAAAAAAACTTTATGAATTTTAAGCTTATCACAAAAAAAGAAAAAAGAAATTACTCGCAACACACAACTTCAATTGAAACCAAGTGGAACGTTTTTGTCATCTTTTTTGGGTTTAATTTGGTTTTCATTAGATTTCTCGTTTAAAGATGTTATGGTTTAGTTCATTACGGGAGTTGTATGAATTTTGTTTCATAAAAATATTGCTGAAACAACTTCAACTACGTTTTTATTCTCAAAAGTATGCAGTAACCATGTTTTTGGTTCTTTTCTCAAACGTTACATAAAATTCACCTCTGTACAATTTTTAGCCACTTACAAACCGTAAGTCCTTTCTCTATATAATTGTTCTTATAAAAAAGTAATTATATTTATATATTTATTAAGAACGCACGGGACAGTGATCTAAAGTCGTGAATTCAAGTTGTAGTAATTGTATAAATTGAATAAGGGTTGTTTTTATATGATGTGGAGATTGGTGGGGGTTTAGTAGCTCGTATAGAGCTTATTTGTTGTCAAAAGGAGGTGAGGTTGTGGAGTAAACCATTATATATAGCTTGGGGAGATCGTCTCTCTTTGATTGCTTGACAATAATATTGTATTAGCTGTAGTATGTTGTTGGTTGTTAGTTATGTTGATATTAGCCGTCTTAAATAGGTTGTGTGTGTATCGGAATGATTGACTCATCATAGTCATTCAAAGGATTTAATCAAGATACATGAGGTTATTCCTTGAATTGCCACTATGACACGATGTGTGTTGCTTATTTCTTACACGAACCATGAGTATCTAGAGCTTAGGCCGAGATGACCTTCTAATGTGTTTGTGATAAAGTAACCGGATAGAACATTGGCTTGGGTGTAGTTGTATCACAAAAGCTCTAACTATACATACACCTAGGGTTAGGACCACAAAAAGACCAAGGGTTGGACCACAAAAAGGACGAGGGTTGGACCACAAAAGGACCAAGGTTTGGACCACAAAAGGACCAGCTAAGATAACAATACAAAAGTTGAATAACTTAGCAAAGTTTGAGAAAACTCAAATATATTTCATAAACTAAATCCCCTATTTATACTAGTTCTAAACCTTCTAGAAGAGGTAACATGATAGACATAAAAATGCATCTAGGCTGAATGGGAAAGGGGAAAGGTTCGGCTGATTTGGGAGAAGGGAAAAGACCCAACTCTTCATGTTCTCTAGGCCACCCTTTTGTGTCATCCATGTAGATAATTGCATGAACTAGCTAGTTCATGAATTACCTCATTGGGGAACGTTAGAAGCTTCTCCTTCTAGACGGTTCTCGGCTTGGTCATCTTATCTTATTACATGGCATAGTAATTAAGCTATAAGGAGATCTAGTAATTAAGCTAGGAATTAAAACAAGCTAAAAGGTGGTCTCGGCCAAGACCTACATAAAAGCCAAAAAAAAATGTTTCCTTCTTGGATCTTCAAGTCTTGTCTTCAACTCCACTCCACATTAAGCATGTTACCATAGGATGATTAGCAATCTTTGGCACTCCTAGCAAATCACCTTGAGGATCATGTTGGAAACTTAAGTTTACGACCTTCTTTTCATCATATATGTATGGTGATAAGTCACCAACATTAAATGTTGAACTAATACCTCAATATTCGTCCGGAAGTTCTACCTTGTAGGCGCTTTCCCCGAACCTGCCAAATATCTTGAAAGGACCATCCGCCCTCGGCATTAGCTTGTTTTTTCTCATGTTGGAAAATCTTTCCTTCCTTAGGTGTAGCCAAACCAAATCTCTGGGTTGGAATTGTGGTTGAGTCCTTGACTTGTTCGCATCCATTTTGTACTTGACATTCGCCTTCTGAATTTGTGCTCGAATTTGATCATGTAACTTCTTGAAGGCCTCAATTCGATCTTTAGGTAAAAATGGGTTAGTGCCATAAAAAAAATTCAAATGGAGCTTTACCCATTGTACGAGATGGACTCCGATTATAAGCAAATTTCGTATGTGCCAACTTGATGTCCCAATCCTTGGTGGTCTTGCTCACCAATCCTCTTAATAATGTGCCAAAAGTTCTATTAGTCACTTCCGTTTGGCCATCTGTTTGAGGATGATGTGAGGTACTAAATAGTAACTTGGTACCAAAAAGTTTCCATAGTGTTTTCCAGAAATAACTTAGGAACTTCACATCCCTATCAGACACAATAGTCTTAGGAATGCCATGCAATCTTACCACTTCCTTAAAATAAAAGTCTGCAATATGTGTTGCATCATCGGTCTTGTGAAAAGCAATGAAGTGAGCCATCTTCGAGAATCTATCCATAACTACCATGATAGAGTCCTTGACCCGTTGTGTTCTTGGTAAGCCGAGGATGAAATCCAAGCTCACAGATTCCCATGGTCGCTCCGGAACCGGTAAAGGAGTACGGAATCCTTTGTGGAAGAAACTTTTATCCTTTTGACAAGTGGAACACCTACTTACCACTCCATTTATATCTTTATCCATCTGTGGCTAGTAAAAGTGTTCTTGTAGAATCTCCAAAGTCTTCACTACCCCACAATGTCCAGCTTGTCCACCCGAATGCACTTCATTACAAGTAATTCCCTCATGGAATATTTGGGCACACACAATTTGTTCCCTTTGAAAAGGGAACCTTCTACTATGGAATAAGAACTATGAACTCCACTATTACATTCTATCATTACATCTTTGAACTCGGGATCTCATTCATAGAATTCTTTTAGCACTTCAAATCCCACAAGTTTTTGTTCATGTACGGTCAACATTGCGTGCCTCTGGGAAAGTGCATCCGCCACTATGTTGGACTTGCCATCTTTGTACCTTGTAGAGAATGTGAAAGTTTGCAAGTATGCTACCCACTTAGCATGCCTTTGATATAACTTTCTTTGCCCATGTAAATACTTCAAGGATTCATAATCCGAATATAAGACAAAAGGTTTTGGCATCAAATAATGTTCCCATTGGACCAAGGATCTCACAATAGCATAAAATTTATTGTCATAAGTAGAATAATTGAGCCATGGACCACCCATTTTTTCACTAAAGAAAGCAATAGGTCATTTGTCTTGAATCAAGACGGCACCAACACCAACCCCACTAGCATCACATTCAACTTCAAATAAATTGTCAATGTTCGGAATAGCTAGAACCAGTGCTTCACATAACCTTCCCTTTAAGGTTTCAAAAGCTCTTTGTGCTCCCTGGGACCATTTAAACTCACCCTTTTTCATTAGTTCAGTGATAGGGGCAGCAAGGGTACTAAAATTTCGAATGAAACGACGATAAAAAGAAGCCAAACCATGGAAACTTCTTACCTCACTTACATTCGTAGGCTCTGGCCAACTCCGGATAGCTTCCACCTTAGATGGATCCACATGAATGCCCTTGGATGATACTATGTATCCTAAGAATGGGCTACTAGTAATCATAAAAGCACACTTCTCTAACTCTCCATACAACTTTACATCTCTTAACTTCTCAAATAAAGTGTTCTAAATGCGACAAGTGGGATTCCCTATCTTGACTACAAATTAAGATATCATCTAAGTAAACTACAACAAATCTACCCATGAATGGTCATAGTACCTTGTGCATGAGCCTCATGAAAGAGCTTGGAGCATTACATAATCCAAATGGCATCACAAGCCTTCAAGTCGGCATCTTCAACTGCATCTCCCACAAGACTCTTATTATCCTTGAACACCAATGCATGTATAGGACTCCCCTTCTTCAACTCCTATTCTATCTCCGATGCATTAAGCAAGAGGGCCTCAGACTTTTTCTTGTGGTTCTTCGCATTTTGGATCTTTATTTTATTCACCTCACTAGGTGACAATGGTATCAACCGGACCTTCTTGTCATCCTTTTGAAAAGAATAGACATTATTTTCTCCATTATGTTGCACTTTTCTATCAAATTGCCATGGCTCACCCAATAAAATATGACAAGCATCCATAGGTAGGATGTCACACCATATTTTATACTTACCAACCCGAAAACTAACAAGTGCGTGTTTCATTATCTGTAGCCCTTTGTCTTTGTTCAACCATTGGAGAGCATATGGTTTAGGATGGCTGTGGGTAGGCAATTTCAATTTGTCCACCATTTCCATGGAGGCCATATTGGCATAGCTTCCTCCATTAATGATCATATTACATACCTTGTAATGTGTTTGTGACAAAGTAACCGGATAGAACCTTGTCTTGGGTATAGTTAGATAAAAAAAGGACTAACTAGACTTACACCTAGGTTTTGGACCACAAAAGGACCAAGGGTTGGACTACAAAAGGACCGAGGTTGGACCACAAAAGGACCAAGGTTTGGACCACAAAATCACCAACTAAGATAAGAACACAAAAGTTGAATAACTTAGCAATGTTTGAGAAAACTCAAACATATTTCATAAAAATTCAATGTATCCTTTCATCAACTACATCCCCTATTTATACTAGTTCTAAACCTTCTAGAAGAGGTAACAAGATAGATATAAAAAATGCATCTAGGCTGAATGGAAGGTTCGACTGATTTGGGAGAAGGGAAAAAATTCAACTCTTCATTTTCTCTAGGCCACCCTTTTGTGTCATCCATGTAGATAAGTGAATGAACTAGCTAGTTCATGAAATACCTCCTTGGGGAAAGTTAGAAGCTTCTCCTCTAGATGGTTCTCGGCTTGGTCATCTTATCTTATTACATGACATAGTAATTAAGCTATAAGGTGATCTAGTAATTAATCTAGGAATTAAAACAAGCTAAAAGATGGTCTCGGCGAAGACCAATATAAAAGTCGAAAAAAATATTTCCTTCTTGGATATTCATGTCTTGTCTTCAACTCCACTACACACTCCATTCCACAGTAAGCATGTCACCATAGGAGGGTTGGAAATCTTTGGCACTCCTAGCAAATCACATTGCGGATCATGTTGGAAACTTATGTTTACAACCTTCATTTCATCAGTCCAACTATGGTCGTCCTCAGGTTATATGTTATAGTTAACCTTTCTTCATATCAATTGCAGTAAATCCTCTTATCATCTTTGTTATTTGAGCAAACACACATTCCTAACATGGTACATTACCACTCAATCTTCCCTTCTCAGGGAAATACTCAAATTTTATGGTTAAACTCTATCAGTCCATCATTCCATCATTCCATCATTCTATCATTCTATCATTCCATCATTCTATCATTCTATCATTCCATCATTCCCTCCTTCCCTTGGCTGTGTCTTAACAACTTATGATAATTCTCAGAATAACCTCACTTTATCTGAGAGGTATTTACGAAAATTCCATTCACGGAGCATTATACACATTTTCCATCACGTCTTCTTTCGGTTAATTTACTTTCTTTCACTCAGCTCGTCAAGAAGTTTTTTCCATCACTTACTTTCACCAACCATTTTCTTCCTTTCACTCATTCACTTATTTATTTACTATGATACTAACTAACGTGGGAATCTTTCAACTCTCCAATCAACGTCTTTGGCTCAAGTTTGTCCCAGGTTATCTTTCATTATCATCATTTCTGAGTTATTAATTTACTTTCGACAAAACATGACCCTACCACTTGTATAACTTTCAAGATTCACCCCTCCTATTTACTTTCTTAGCAATTAATCTTATCATGTTTCCATAATTTAACTTATGTATTCCTGAGATTTCCCCATCTTATACTTATCGTCGTACTGAATTTCATATTGACCCTTCAAGATCCTTCGTTCCTTGGGTTGTTCAGAGTGTCTCGGTAGAATACTTTCTAGTTTTCTAACATCCCTTACTCTAGTAGGCCTCAGTCATCAACTAGTTGAGATTACTCTGCTTACCAATCCCATAGTCATAACTCTTCCTTAATGATATGTTCCACATTCTAACCTTATTACCTACCTTCCATTCCTGAACATATGCTACAACGTAGCTACACGGACCAAGGGACTGTCCACTTTAACACACCCGCACCTTCGAACGATTTTCTATTAGCTAACGTAAACATCATGATGAAGAAACTAGGCCGCACATCCATTGCAACATTAGTAAAGGTCTATGTCGCATCGACTGAACGAAGTATAAGTATTCCCTTGACTATAGTTCGAACATAAGAGCTTCACCTTAACTCTAACTTTATACTTGTATTCTAATTCCATTGAAATACCTTGTGTTCTCACCAATACGACCAAAATTCATGTTTTAGGATAAAGATATCTGTACCTAGAGGAAAGTCCACATTGCACCAGAGTTCAACACTTCTTCCCCATTTATTTAAGTATCAGACACACCCGTATATTATGCCCTCGTTGCCATATCAAATACAAATTGCCATTCTTATATGACATTGGTCGGCCTATGTCTGACCACACTGATGGAACAATGATCAGGGTGGCTCCACTCTTCCGCACTAACTCAACCCTAACATACTAAAGTCTACAAATTTAGGTTTGGTCTTACTTGGAAACTTCTAATCACGCTCTAGTCACTACACCACTCTAGTCTGTTGTATCCTACCACCACCCATCAGTCCTCTGGAATCCTCAACTGTCCTACTCTTCTTGGTCCCTCTCATATCTTTATTTGAATAATTTCCCTAAAACGTAAATAACTCTAGCTCCCTGGTCTATTTGAGCTATGGACTTCTTGATTCTTTGAGAGTTTTATCACTAACTAGGGCCTTCGGTAATACTGATCTTGTAAAGCAACTAATTGCATCAATACTTATGCAACTTTGCTCATATCCCAATCAGATGGAACTTGTGGTGGGTTTAGTGATGCTGATGATTCTGGAACATCTCTCAGCTTCTGTGGTACTGATAAAATTAGGGCTATCTGTAGAGATAACTCATTGTGGCCCCAGATGGATCAATCTTTGACATAGGACATACATTTCACAACCTCCTCCTAACACTTTCTTAACATTCTAACTAACTACAGTCTTTTTGCACGAAGACATCTCCGCACAACCCATGTTAACACATACGTTAGACTTAATTTCCTATGGTTCAGCTCTATCGCATGATCTAGATTATGAAAGGAAGGTAACCATCCTAAATGTCATGTAGGCTCCTGTTTATACATATGGTACGCTACACACAAATAAACAAGACTCTACTAGACACGACATCCCTAGGACTAACCTGCTCAGATAAAAAAGTTTGTCACGCTATAACATTGGGGTGTGTGGCCCGCACCCGATGCTCCAACGGTCCGATCGTACCACATCTCATCCATGCTCTGGATCAACATGTAATTAGACCAACCAGGCCTCTAAATGACTCTCATGAGACAATCATGACATAATAACCTGTAAAAGAAAAAGAAGCCCAAACATATATACATACAGGAAGCCAACAAGGCCACATCATACATCCACTAGCTAACAGGAAGGGCAAGGCCATACAAGTTGGGATACGGCCCAGTTATACCCATAAATATGTATATAATGCCATACCGACTCAGAAGAGCACCTATGGAACAAGTGGAGAGCTCTGACCAAACCATTGAGTTGCGATCCTACTTAAAGTGGGCGTTGCTCCATCTATCTAAAACTACGGGTGTGAAATACAACGCCACAGTAAGGAATGTCACTATGAATAATGTACTAAATATGTAAGGAATGAAATATAAATGGATACAATAATGTAAGTATTGATAGGAAAGAGACAACATGTAACTCTGAATGCCACTAAGAGTGTATGATATGCTTTTTTTCCTTTTAAAAACATAGTAATACATGTATATATGGGCCACACGATGGGGAAATATAATCACCATATCGTACCCGGCCATAATAGGACTCGGTGTTATCGTACCCAACTGTAGTGGTGTGCACATATAAGTACCGTACCCAACTGACTATAGCACAGCTAGGTATCATAAAATAGATACATACGCATATATATATATATATATATATATATATATATATATATAATGCATGAATGACCTCAGAAGACCAATATGAATAGGGCGGAGTGATATAAGGTCGTTAACCCTTGCCTATCATTATGTAACTATGTACATCAATCATTATAAACCAATAAGGAACTTAGAGTCAATCATATAGCTAGGGATATGATAAAGTGCAGAAAGTTCTCTCGACAAGGGACATATCAAAATATATCATTAAATGAAGAATGTACTCCCGATAAGGACATATCAAGAGATACCATAAAATGCAGAAAGTACTCTCGATAAGGGACAAATCAAGAGATACCATAAAATGCAGAAAGTACTCCCGATAAGGGACATATAAGGTACAAGATTCAATTAAGGATCTAAGATAATTGTTCTATAATATTTCAAGGATAGGTTTATATAATAAACATTCATCCTATAACATTTTATCTACGATCATGCTAATAGAAGGAAGAAAGTGTAAGCCTTACATACCTTTGTTGTCTGGCCAATGATAGCTTATGAGTTTCCGTACATCCTAAGAGCGATAACCTAGGCAATAAAGTTTATTTAAATCAAGATTAGATTAATAGGATATGACTCAATTCATTGCGACAATTCATCGAACACCTAATGTGCCTAGAACCCCAAGTCTTCCATCAATGGCAATACAATATTTAGACAACACATTTAGTCCCTTCTAGCTTCCCTTTTCACATTCATCAACTATTAACAAGATTAAACAGCTTAATATGAATCTTAATTTCAAGCAAACAACTCAACACAAGTCTACAATAACAAGAACAATCTTTACATGGTTCTTAGCCATTTTTCCTTCTAGATTGAAATTCCATGGTCAATACCAATATAACAACAACATTTACGATATAATCAAGTCACTTTCCATAGTTTTCAGCCATAGAAAGTCATATATCCAACCTCAAAGTAGCCCAAGAACAAGACAACAACATCCTTTGCCATTTAGGGTACTGACTTGTAGATTCATTATCCAACAACTCCATAAACACATGAATAATTTCAAGCACAAGCAAGGGAGTGTAAATATTACCTTATATAGTAATTATAGACCTGAACCAAGACTTATCATCACCAAGAGCAACCCTCAATAGAGTAGCATCTTCCATGAAAGTACCATTCTTCACCCAATCCTAGATTTTGGTATTGGGACTTGATGTATTTGCTTTGGAATCCTTCTTGAACATTTGGAGAGTGTCTAGGGAGAGTTTAGGGGTGTTAGGGATCAGGTTTAGTTGAATAATGAGCTAAAATAATGAGCCACCGCTTAAATAAGAGAGGATGGTCGGCCACCGCCTCCATTTTGTGAAGCCTTATGTGTCGCAGATGGCCATATGCGGCCGCATCTACTGGCGGAGATCAAGGAATAAAATTCCTTCACCTATCATGTTATTCTACGCCCCAATATGCATGGCAGATCTCATCCACAATGCAAAATGCTTAGTATCACGCTAACTTTATCGAACTTCGCTGAGGGATGGTTTCTTCAATCCCAATGGCCTCCAACCTTCCGTACACGTTTGTAACATTCATCCAAATCATAGGGATCTCACAGAAAGGAACTTGAGTCACCAGGGCTTAAATTGACAAAAGTTTCTTTTATGTGGCTATGAAAGTATGGGATGTAATGCCGCTTTTGCGAAATGTTATGCGTAAAGTTAAGCGGCTTCGGAGGCATCATCTCTGCATCAGCGAGGATGCGGTATGTTAAGTTAGGCCACTGTTGTGGTCATTTTTCTACAGAAGCGAGCCACTTTTGCGGTGATGATTCTGCATAAGCGGAATCACTATACTCGTAGAATAACATTCTGAACCTTTCGGAGTGACGCATGGTCGGTAAACCTCCAATTACATTATGTGAGCTAACCCGCCAATATATGATGTCATAAAAAGCAGAAAAGACCACCAATATATGCATTATATGAGAATCCAAGAATCAGAACATATTCATGATCATATACTTTTCATTGGAATGAAGAACTTGCATGTTTTCTAGCTACTAAGAGTAGAACCTTTTATTGGAAGGACATTCATTTGTGTTACATTCAGCGAGTTCGTGCAAAAGAAGGAAAGGATAAGATCCTTACATACCTTAGTCAACCTCTTGCTCAATAACCCACCGAGATTATCCTGATGCCCTTTTGTCTACAATAATGGAAATGATACTATTGTTATGATTAAAGTGTCATAACTATCGTATAACGAAGACAACCTATTCTACAATAAAAGGGACAACACCTCCCCTATTTATATGACTTCCCACAAGTTACAACAGACACCAAACAACCCAAACAACATCAGTAATACTCATGATAAGCTTCTCAAATAGTTCAACAAACACAATGAGCAACAAGCTCGATTTACGATTAACGAATGATAGTTTAATCCATTTCTCTTTCTTAATAAACATGTTAATAACAATAAAAATAGTATACTCATGTTACTTCCTAAATTTCAAGTTCAAAATATCATAGGAATAACTTCCAAAATAGTCCAGCAACTAACAACTACATCATATACTATTTTTTTATATTAATTTCATATTTTCTCTCCCAACAACCTAGCTATGACTTGGATAAACATAAATACACCTAAGAGAAGGGAAATCTTACCTTAACCCAGTAAGAAAAACATATTTTTCAAGCCAACTTTAACGTAAGATAACATCCAGCCCAACAAGACAACACAATTAACATTAAACATCTAGTTTACGACTTCTAGGCAATATCTCACATATTCTCAAAAATCCAACACATCCAGAACATCAATAAATCCATACACATGAAGAATATAGAAATTATTACCTCAAACTAGCAAGGGAAAGCTATATCTCAAGATAAATTAACCCAAAGGAACATCTAACGCAACCACAACACGTTAGAATTATTTTCTATTAGAACAACGGGATTCCCGACACTTGATTTAGGTGATTTACCTTTGGATTTACTCTTTGGAGATGAGAGGACTGTTAGAGAACATATTATAGACGTGTATGCCATTTTTGGTCGAATAAATGAGGTGCAAAGGGGTTTCCACCATTTATACATATGAGGCTTATATTGATTCACTCATGACACATTTAACATGAATGTGCAGGGTGTAACATCCTTCGCCCCTTAGAAACATTCGTACTTGAATGTGAAGGTGTCTTAGAGTATAAACTAACTCTTATGGATTTTGCAAAAAAATTAAAATAGTCTCCACTATAATAAGGACTATCCCATACCTATGAAATAGCTAGAAAACCTACCATATGACTCATAGGGCGGCAAACAAATAACAATATTTCATTGGGTCTCACACGGTGATCAACATCCAAATATTCATATCATAAACTTTAACTTACTTCATACACAAGTAACTTTTCTCCTAAAAATGATATAACACCACAACTAGGAAGTATAGAATGGGGTAGTCTAAAAGAACATAAAATAGACTGAGGAACTTATAATATAATCACAATCGTCAAATTAGGATGCTTGAAGTTTAGTTCTTCCTCGACATCCCACATCATCTCCTCAACATTCTTATTTCTCCACAATACCTTCACGGAATCCATATCCTTGGTCCTTAACATGCGGACCTACCACAATTGAAACCTCTTCAAAGAATAAATTTTCTATAATTTGAATATCATCAACTGAGACAACTTGGGTAAGGTCATCAATACACTTCCGCAGCATAGAAATATGAAATACCGAATGGAAAAATGCTATATTTTATGGAAATTCTAGCTCCTAGGCCACTTGGCCTATCCACCGAATGATTCTATATGGATCAATGTATCTTAGGCTAAGCTTATCCTTCTTACGGAATCTCATGTCACCCTTTATAGGTGAAACCTTCCAGAATACCGAATCATCAACCTGGAACTCTATGTATTGTTGTCATACATGTGAATATGATTTCTAATGACTCTGGGTTGTCAATAATTGCTTCTGAATAATCTTCACCTTCTCTACATCCTGATGGACCAAATCGGGTCCAAAAAACTATGTCTCGCGTACCTCAAACCACGTAATAGGGGATTTGAACTTTCGCCCATATAGGGCCTCATAAGGGGCTATCTTGATGCTGGAATGATAGTTATTATTACAGGTGAACTCGATAAATGGCAAATGATAATCCCAACTTTCCTTGAGGTCTAGCACGCACTCTCACAACATATCCTTGAGCGTCTGGATCATGCACTCGATGTGGTCATCTATTTACGAATAGGAGGGCTATACTAAAATTTACTAATACCACCAAACCTTTCTGGAAAGATCTTCAAAACTTAGTTGTAGCTGAGATCCACTATCAGTTATAATAAACATTGGAAAACCATGAAACTGCACTATCTCTTTGATATATAACTTTGTATAATCCTCAACTGTAAAAGTAGTCCTGACTGACAAAAAGTGGGTTGAATTCGTGAATCTATCAACCACCACCTATATGGAGTCAACATTACGATATGAATGGGGAAAACCTGTAACAAAATACATATTAATTATCTCCCATTTCCACATCGAGATCTCTATGTTCTGTAATAGCCCAGAGGCTTCTGACACTCTCTTCCCATGGTACATCTTAGCTAAATCTAGATGAATAGAATAACGGGAATACTATACATCTACCATTATCTGATGTCGTAGTCCCTCTACATCTAGAACACATAATCGGCATCGATACTTTAAGACCCTATGTTTTTTTCACCTTGAATGTTATCACTTCATTCTGTTGGACTTTCCCTTTAAGTAGTAACAGAATAAGAATTTCATACTATCGCTCATTCACTTCCGTTACTAAGGATGACACTGCTTTATTTTGAATCAGAATACTATCATTGTCTAGGTCAAAAAGTTGAACTTTTCAAACTAGCTAGTTAATGTAACATTCGACCAACACTCTTCTCTCGACTCACAAGTAAGTTGAACTGCCTATAGGTGTGCGGTTGAGCCTGTAAGCTACAATATTAGCCTTTTATAGATGATATAGGGTATCAATATCACAATCTTTTGTAACTTAAGTCATTGCCTCTATCGCAAGTTCAACTCCTTCTATTTGAATATATACTAGAGGCTCTTATGATCCATAAAGATTTCAACATAATGTTGTACAATTAATACCATCAAACTGCGGTTAACTCTAAATCATGGGTCAAATAGTTCTTCTCATACTTCATCACTTCCATTAATCATAAGCATTTGTCTTTACATGCTCATTTTGACACTTAGAACACAAACGTACTAATGTATCTTGCTTTCATTATTCATATTCTCGAATATTACTATTGACCTCAATTATCTACTCAATAGACTTGATAGATGATATGAGGATATTGGTATTCCAGGATAACTCTTCTTATAATATCTAAATCAAACCACTATACTTGGACGAAATTCTTCTTCCTTCTCTCTTAGGTAATGTTTTTTTATCATTGAATTTAGACAAGATTCTCTTGTTTGCACTCATCTGGAAGCTCATTGCACTATGTACCTTGTAGAACCTTCGATGATCGATAGTCCTCCCTAGTTGCTTTCCATCCTTACTCTAATAATATTACTTTTGAATAGATATTTTAAACACCTCCCTCGTATTTTGGGCTCAATGATCACCTTCCATTTTTATAAAGCTTATGTTGAATTTCGCCACCATTGCTTTTGTCTGAAACACTTTCTAAGAGTCGTGACTGTGCACTTGCGAGGTTGAAACTTTGTACATTTAGATCCAACATGTAATTTTTATGACCTAATGACTCATTAGAGCTCTGTCATCTAGCTATGGTTAAGACCTTGATAATCCAATTACCTATTGCTCAATTGATTTATCTTCATATATCAATTCTAAGTAACTCCTATTGAAGCTATGTCTTTGCCTTAATTTACAACTCACATTAGCTTCATGTGTATCAAATGTGTAGTTATATTTACCATCAGTTGGCACCTCTAGCTAGAGAGTTATTACTGTCTCTTCCCACCGTTTGTACGACACATCATTCTACAGTCGTTGCACATATGTAGAGTCTGAGTAAATACAATCTCATCCATTTCAATCCTCTTGTCATAATCCTTCTTACTGCTCTATCACTAAGCGAATCACATGATTCTGCCTCGATACTTTATCATACCATTTTCCCCCCTTACAAGAGTAATTTACTCCTTATGCTCTTAAATACCACTCTTATAGAGGTCACATCGTTACCTCTTCACCTTTTTCATTTCTTCACACTTTCGATGGCTTATAACTTGCCTTGGGGTAATTTTTCCTCAATAGGAGAATTAGATAACTTATATGCATGTAGTGTTGTATACTCATAACTGTCATGCTAGACCTTAATAAGCTTAACTTTGCTCATGACACTTGTCTCAGGGAGACCCTTTTCTAATAATCCTCAAAGGTTGTTGTTCCACTGTCATTAATCCTCTTACTACCTAATCTTTCACTTTGCAAATATCGCAATGCCAACTATTACAAAAATCCTTTGAGTTCCTAACTTGCATCTGGTTATCTTAGGTTACTACCCAATATTGGTATTTCACTCTTATTAATGCCGCCAATTCACTTCTTGTAATTATGATTTATACCTCTTCATAATTCAAAACATGCCTTCTCTTTCTTTCTCTTCTTGTAGATTACGAATTTCATCGTATTACCATATATATTAGTTCATAATAGTTAGCCATTTCCCATATATACTCATCACACTTCACTTATCCTTCAATTTCTCCTTACTAAGATAACTATCTCTTATCTTCCTTTGGAACACACCAGTGAGACATTCTTTCACTTCCAGTTTCCCCCGCTTCACCAGACCTCTTTTTTATATTTTTTTTGTTACTTAGTACTCCTTCTTCACTGAAAATAGTTCCACACTGAGGTGATAAACACGAACTCTAATGCCTAATCTCCAACTCTCCTAAATATTAAAGAAGTCATACACTACTTACCTGTTCGTAATACTATCAAATTATGTCATCTGATCCTAATAATCTATCAATTGCCAAAAATACCTCTAACCCGCGCTAAATCCTAAAATTCGACTCCTCCCTAAGGCTACATATGCTGACATGTCTTAAGCCGAATAGACGCTACTATATAAACCACTATCATTGCTGAAACTGGAATCATAATGCTTGTGTTGCTCTGTCTGGACTTTAACTACTTCACAATCTTCTCTATTGGATACTTCGTACCTCCTTCACTTTACCTTATTTACCTTCTGAAATTCGTACTTTACTTTCTGATTGTTTCATAACTTCCTTCTGGTATGAGTGAGATAGATGTTCATACATCAGGGATCAAGAATAACACTTGCATATCTAGTATATACACAATTTGATAGAGACCCTATATTTACTTATTATAAACACGAATTAAAATCTAGGCCTAATGACTTAGTTTCCCTGCAACCACATCCAATTTCTTACTATCCGTCTTCCTTCTAGTCATAGATATCATTGTGTTATGAATAATAAGGATTAGTAGTTAAATTCTTATGACTCAGCTCTATCATATGATCCAGAATAAGAAGGAAATGTGACAATCCTAAATGTCCCGCTGCCTCCTGTTTATGAGTCTGGGGCACAAAACACTCATAAACAAAACTACTAAATACATCGCATAGACTCCCTATGATAGACCTGCTCTGATACTAAGTTTTTCATGACCCAAATAAGAGGGTCGTGACCGGTACCCGGTGCCTTACTCAACCGAGCACCAACATACATTACTATTTCACACTTATCATTAGACTCATAGTAGGCCGATAAGAACTCATCAACATACATCCCAAAAGAAAATATAAACTTACTCATGATAGTCAACTCAAAATGATACATGCATATATCTAGGTTGACAGGCTTGCATGAAAGACTATGTACGTCATAACCATACTATATACAGTCCATAAGTTGCAGACCAAATAAGTAGCTTCAGTTAAGGTACTTTACAGGAATAATAATGTGGAAGAAATGACATGGGAGGCCGAGGAGGATATGAAGTCTAGATACCCTTATTTATTTCAGCCTTCAAGTTTATATCGACACTCGTGTTATACGATTCTTTTACTCCTATTCTACTTGATCTATACATCATTTTTAGGTGATATTGTTGAGACAAATATAACAGGTGAAGCCTAGATTTTAGCAGATGATAGTTGAGGTGAGTTATGGCTAACCCTTTATTATCGCATAAATAGACGGTCGTGTGGTGCTAATATAATGTTTTTATGTTGTTCTATAGCCTTATGTGGCATTAGATATGTGTTTGAGCTGCTTGACAGGTTTGGATAGTCCTACTTAGAAATGAGACTCTACCAAAATTTCTAAATAATCCCAAAGAGTTAGTAATTCCTAAATTATGTTACCCCAACATTCAAGGATGAAAGTTCCTAGGGGGGGTTGATATTACACCCCATACTTTTGACATCGATTGCATCACTAGTTAACTAATGTAATATATGAGAAGTTAAGATCCTTCTAAAAGGTTAAGAGAGGTTCACTGGAGTGTTAAATTAGTTTTGGAAAAGTTTCAGACTAATCGGATCGAAAGAAATAAGTTTTGACAAAGTTTGCCAAATGAAGTACATCTTAATAGCCCATACTTTTGGGATAAGGCTAGGAGTGCATAACATGGTAAGAAGATATTGTTATGAGGTATTTAGATCATAAAATAGTTGTATTAAGCCATGAGGTCAAGAAAGTTGTAAATCAAAAGTTAGCAAAAGTCACTGCAAGTTATGCTCGTTAGTTCGATGAAATTTGGGTCAGATGTCCTTGATGTTTTCTCTCATTCTACAAAGACTTTCTGGGTGATCCACCCATGAAATATAATTTCTATGAGTCTAGTTTCCAGTGCATTAAATAGTTCATCGATACAATGTCGGAGTATAGAGGTATTCACCTTTTCGTTAGATGGCGCAGACTACAGGGAAGGCAGCCAAGTGAGCTCACCGAGAGAGCTCCATAATGAGGTGGTATATCGCTCTGCGCTTCGCTCGGTGAGCTAGGGTGCCCAAAATGAGGCGGTGACCAACCATGCTCGTCTTAAATTTGATGGAGACTTCATGTTTGCCCATTGCTTGACCAAACTAGACCCATATACTCACCCAAAGGTTCCCTAACATATCTCTAAGGTTCAATAGCAAATCCAAAGGGGATTCATACCAATAAAATCTTAACATCTTGGTAGATGTGAAATAAGTGTCTTCTTGATGTTATGGTGAAGTTGTGTGATGTGGTGCGCTAAAGAAAGCTTGGAATTCAAGTTGGAGTTGTTGTATAAGGTAAGTAAAGTGTTCTCTTTCTTGTCCTTAAGTTGAATTTTGTGTTGGTTGAGATATAAAAGTGAAGCACCAGAAGTAAATGTTAGATAGTTTCCTAAAAGTGTAGTTATGTTGTATATAATTGTTGGACCATTTTGATGGAATTTTTGAGGTGTTTATGGATGGATATGGTAGAGTATGGTAGTGCTTATATTGATGTTATAGTAGTTGATAGAGGGGAACTGATTGTAGCTAGTTGATATGGAAATAGAAGCATGAGAACTATACACATTAAGTGTTCTATAAAATGACTAAATGAATTCCCTTGTGAGTTTTTGATCATATTTTGATCCCAAACCATCCGTTTATTGTAGATAATAATTCATAGAGTGTACGAGATATCGTGGGATACATATATCTAAGGCGAAAAGGTATGTAGGGCCATTTTTCCTCTTTGGCATGGTTTTATTCGATCGTTCTAAAAGACGACACCTTCTTGTTTTCTATGGTCGAGAGAAGTTCCCGTATCCTATAATTATTTTTTTATTTATTAGAGGTTGAAGACGTAGCAACAATGATGATATTCGGAGGGTAACGACTATAGGTCACTCCGACTCTAATTATGATGTCTTTTGAGATTTTTCTTGCATTGAACTTATATATATGTATCTATTTTCTTACCTGCGTTTTGATATAGTCGGCCGGGTAGGAAGTTATATCTGCATACCACTGATCAGTTGGGCAGATATTACCGCGTCCTATATGGCCGAGCAATTTGGGATGAGATTACCTATAGATGGGCTTGATACTACAAGATACAGTCCCGTAGATTGGCCTGATTTTACTTACATGCATATATTCATAGTTATAACAGTTGTATGCCCTCAGCAGCCTTGTTCTGAGTTTCAGTTTTATTCTATACCCTTTTCTCTTGTATTACATTCCTTATATACGTATTTTACCTGCCATACATATTCTGTACATACTTCGTACTGACGTCCCTTTCTGGGTTGTTGTATTCATGCCCGTAGGTATAAATATATAGGCTGGTGTACCTCCTCAGCAGGGTACCTATTTCCAGCTGTTGATTATTGCACTCCACTTTTCCGGAGTTTTTGTACAGGGTCGATAGGTACAATTATATATATAGCTATTTTCGGTATGCCGGGGCCCTGTCCTGACTTGATGACATATGTTATTATTCGTAGAGGCTTGAAGACTAGAGGTTGTTGTATATATGTTTTGTATGGCCAAGTCGTACCTTGTTAGTTTTTATATACTCGGGTTCGCCCTGTCCCGACTTGTTGTCATTGGGATTCTTCTGCTTGCATATTACATTTTGATCTTGTTATTGTTATTTGGTGGCATTGTCGGCCCAATCCTAGTGTCATTAAGTTCATGCATTGTAGTTGGGTAGCTCGAGCCTTAGGGTGTCTGGTGCCTGCCACACACCCCAAGGTTGGTGTATGACACAAAAAATGCCAAGGCCAAGAAAATATTTATTTCTAACATAGTACCTAAAGGAAAACATCATAATCTCCTCATGCAAAACGGCCAAAAAGTGTTGGATACCTTATAGACCATACACGAAGTAACAAGTCATGTAAATAAATCTATGATCTCTATATTGAATCGACAATATGATTTATTTAAGTTGGAAAAAGGGGAATCCATCCAAGATATTTTCAATAGGTTCACCAATTTAACCAATGAACTAGATTCCCTTGGTGTGGACACACCTCAATCAAAGAAGATTGAAAAACTGCTCGATATCTTACTTGACTCATGAAAGAGAAAAGTTAACGCCATAATGGAGGCAAAAGTCCAGGATACAATGACCATGGAAGACCTCATGGGAATCTAAAAACATATAAGATACATGAACTTGGTCCTTGCATCTAACCACAACAAGGATCTCAGCAAAGAAGACATGGCGCTATTCACTAGAAGATTTCAAAAGTTCATTAGGAAATGAGGGATCCAAAATAGAGGAAGCTCCTCAAGATCAAGAGGGCTCGAGAGAAATAATCAAGATAGATGTTAGAGATCTGGAAGTATAGATCACTTTATAAGAGATTGTCCTGAAAAAAGAAGATGATGAAAGAATAAGGGAACCTGACAAAAAAAGGAAGGAACACGTTCCTAGGAATATAATAACCATGGCACGCCGACCAAATCATAGAAAAAACCCTAGTAGCTATGGAAAACTCCTCAAGTGATGATGAAGATGAAGGAAAAAACCCAAACAGATCCCTCATAATAATAGAAGAATTCGAAATAGAAGATACATTGGCACTCATGCCAAGCTCTTACTCAGAAGATGAGGAACTCTAGGTAAATTTCTCAAAATTCAAATAAGATGTTCAAAAACTGTCAAGAGAGAAACTCGAGCAAGTGGCCTATATCGTCATTGATTCCTATGAATATATTCAAAGCACTAAGGGAAGAATAATGGAATCAATGGACTCCCATCAAATAGATCTTATGAATCAAGAAGAACAACAAGAAAAGCTAGTAGAGATAATTGATGGCCTTAGAGAGTAGATTCTCATTATGAGCCAGGTGAAGCAGACACTAGAACGTGAAAAGTAAGAGCTTAGGTCCACAATCTCATCTATGAATGACCAAGCTGAACAGTCAAAGAGGGACCAAAATAGTAACCTTGAGATAATAAAGAAGGAACTACAGGCTGAGAAGGATAAAAACAAATTCTTACTGGAAGAGCTACATGAAAAAAAAAAAAGGGGGTTCCTAATACAACAAGTGCTTAGAACATATTAACTTGTGTATATCCATGTCATACAATTATGAAAGCTCTCAACATCCATATCTAACAGAGGTTAGGGTAACCCAAAAGAGCAAGCAACACATTGAAGAGAAAATACGAATTATAAATGGCCCTAAATTATAGAATACAAAACAAATCAAAGAGTACACAAGTCAAGTATCATCTAGAAGAAAGGGACCCAAAAAGGATCGTGTCCCCAAATGAAAACCCTTGATCCAAATAAATAGACCAGAGTTAGGGGATACATAAATATGTGGATGGTCTACACACATGGAAAAGAAAGGAACAAACCATCTTACCAAAGGCCCAGTAGAAAGGGAGATTGGAAACTGCACAACAATCCACTCCCTCAAAGAAACAAAAGATCAGTCTTGACAAGGGCACACTATGGGGCACCGGGAGCGGAATTCCCAAATATCATCATTGGGAACCTAGTATATAGGAGATTTAGCAGGAGGATGAGATGTAAAGAAGCAACCATTAAGTCATATCAATGTGTATAGGGAGAGGGAGGATCAGCAGGCAAACTACACAGACTTATGGTGATCAAATAATTCCTAGAGAAACCACATGGAGGAACTATTTTTCTAACTATCAGTATAGATACATGCATACCAGGACAACCTATCAAACGAGCACCAAAAGAAACTAATCTAAAAAATGGGTGTTGAATAAGTAGGGAACAATATAGACCTGTATTGATAGAAGAAGAAGCAGTTAAGGAGCAGAGATTGAAGATGAATTGATCACAATAGTCCTCTCCCATTGTCTATAAAAAGTAGGTGTGAAGACAAATCCAAGTGGAATAATGTCTTACTCAGTCTTGTACCTTAACTGGTATGCACGCATGGCATAGAAAATCAATGTAAGACAACACATACAATGAGGAAACTAGTCAAAGAAGCCAGTTCTTAATTTGTATGCAGGTCCTTTCCATGTAAAAGTTGCATAAATATGTCTATACTGCCAATCCATCCAAGTCAACAAAAAAAGGTTTGCTAAATAGGGTTATTTGGTATGAAGATAGAAGAAGACAATGGTGATTTTGAGGGGGAATCAAATTGAAAAAAAGAGTACCAAAAGAGGATATATGTACTTAGCTACAAAAACTGAGCTTAAAAGAACCTGGTCCTTCTCCCCTCATAGTTTATACCAAGCCTAAATCCTACTAAATTCTGACCTGAACACCATATCTTTCCTAGCATTGTAAAATGATATGTAACAATCTTTTGGTTTGGGTCTTATGACTTAATGTGGTGCATGATAGTATTCCCCTTGAGATTATATAAAATATTATATTTGTTAGTGCTCTTGTAAATGTTCATGTTGATGTAGCCCGAGTGTACATGAGTTTGATATTAATAAAATACACTTGTTCTTGTTGGCACACTTATTTTTATGATGTCAAAAAGGGGAAGCATCTATTCATATACAAATCATGTTCCAACACAACATCAGATATATCAAGCATAGACATTGACCATAAGAAGATTGAAGATGGCCCATTATAATTAGTTGTATAGTATATATATTCCCAGTTGCCATTTAACAATTAATATAAATGGATTGTTTTTTACTTATAAAAGAATAGTTGTATTTGACGATACTCAATGTAAAGAAACTGGTTCTTAATATACAAAAGTACTCAGTCTTGAGCACTGGATGAGGAGTTATAAGGGAGGAAAATAAATGGAGAGATAACGTTAAAAAATTATGTCCTGAGCTGAAGAACGTGTTCCTTACACATCATATGACACATATATCATATTACAGGTTCTACATAAGCTAGGCTCTATAGGGTTGCAATGAGCGGAATGTTAGTCCCTATTATAAGATTAAGTAAACCCTCTTACATAGTCTTACCAACTCAACGAGCTTACTAACATTGTTGAACTTGATGATGAACAACTACTAGATTAATAACCTCGTGTAGTAAGTCTTATTCTATCAACACAAAGTTGTAGTGTTAGAACAACATAGATTTTGTTCTAAGGGGGAAGATTGTCAACATAGAAGCAACACTCAAGGGGGAAGAACTGATCCAGAACTAAAGAAGATTGAAGTAATTTGGTCAGAAGGCAGATGAAGATATGTCTATAAAACAACAGAAATTGTTGAGTAGCTGCTGTCTCAATGATTATGAGCTTACATCGAAGTTTTTATGATTTGACAAACAATGTACCAAATGAAAATACAATGAAGGATTCATTGAAGAGCCAGATATCCAAACAGATCTTCAAAGAATCCAGTGAAGCAGTTATATCAACAAAGGAACTTCTCAAAGGAATTGATCATCACTATCATGTAACTGGATAATGGAAGTTGTTTCATGCCGACATTAGAGAAAATGAAATATTAACCGACTCCTATTCAATTAAGATTTGGACTTCAATTTATGATATTATTTTCATAAAATACTATAAGTTCATCAACATGAAATTATCGTTGAGGTAGGACAATGAAGCCGACGGGCATACAAGGAAAGAAGGATGATCCAACTCAAACAAGGTTTTATTTTTTCTTGTACAATTAATAAACCAAATCTTGGTTGGATTCTACACTCAAGAGGTGGAAACTATTTATATATAAACACAACATGAACAATCTTTGGAGCTTAACCACAATCACATATCATAACATTCAAACGAGAGGCTTAAGTGAGCACAATCACTACATAGTCTTAGAAGAGCCAATTCCACGACGACGAAGAACTCGAGCTTATAAAAAATTATAATAAAGTTCTTTAGTTTTTCTAGGTTAGGTTCTATTACAGTTCAATATATTTACCTTTCAAAGTATTATGAGTAGGTGTTCGTTGGTTAACTTTGTTACTATTGTGATTTTAGGCAGACTATTCATAGAACCTTGATTTAGTGATATTTTGGTAAATCCTTTACGAAGATAGGACATGGTTTTTGACTCCCTTGAGCAATGAGTTTTTAACAGGAAATTATTGTGTTGATTTACTTTCTACAACATTACCTTTTTGCAATTATTCTAAGAACCAAATTCTTAGAAAATCATAGGAGTAGCCCGGTCTTAATGTACGTGCTTACTTTACATAAGAAGTTACTAAACAAATTGAGATTAAATAGAGAACCTGGTTCCTATCCCCTCGCAATCTATACCAAACCTAAATCCTATAAAACACTGATTTGAATGTCATATTCTTTTGTGCAGTGTACATTGATATGTAATAATCCTTTGGTATGTCTCTTATCACTCAAGCCAGATGGGGACACCTCGACCATGATGTGAGAACTTCGGTCGGGGCCACTTCGGGAGATGTCAGTTGGGGTCAAACAGTTGTTATGTGTGTAGACAGTAGGGACACATGATGAGGGAGTACCCACATAGAGGTTAGGGTGGAATGGCATAGCTGACTGGTTCAGTAGTAGGGTCTTCTACTTCGCTACATCCTACTGGGTGTGCGTCTCATTCTCTAGAAGGTAGAGGTTGAGCTTCTCGTTGAGGTGGTAAACACAACCGCATTTCAAGACCTGGAGTCTTCACTAGATATTGTGACAGGTATACTGGCTGCTTGTTCACCTAACATTTATGCTTCAATAGATCCTAGATCTAATTTATCCTATGTTACTCCATTTGTCTCGAGGAAGTTTGGTATAGTACCTGAGTTGCTAAGAAGGCCTATTGTTGTATCCACACTAGTTGGTGAGCCAGTTATTGCTAGGCAAGTTTATCGATGCTATACATAGTGATTTGTAGTCGATAGACTTCAGCAGATCTTATTGAGTTAGAGATGGTTGATTTCGTGTTATTATGAGCATGGATTGTCTAGAGACTTGTTATGCTAATGTGGAGTGTTGGAAAAATATTGTCAAATTCTATTTTTTGGGAGAACTAGTCCTAGAATGGAAGGGTAATGCAGCAACGCCTAACGGTAGGTTTATTTCCTACCTTACATCGAAGAAGTTGATCGTCAAAGGATATATTTATCATATTGTCTGAGTTATATATACTAATGTATGTGTCCTCAGATGAGCTTCCAGGTTTTCCTACGGAGCGTGATATTGACTTTGATATATATAAGGAGGGGTGTAAGTGGGTAAGTGGGTCGGAGTTTTTTTGTAATCGGGTCAACCCAAAAATGGGCCTTTAAGTGGGGTATTTTTGCCGGGCAGTGTGGTGTGGCGGTTTCGGGTAGTTTACGCTAGAGTCAGACTTAGGCATTTTATGGGGGTGTTCCAGGTGTGTTGAGGGTTTTCTTGATGATCTGGGTTTGGTGGTTTGATAGTGGAAAGGTGGCGGATGTTGTCTGAAATAGTGAGGTCTCGATAAGGGTTGTCTTGTGGACTGTTTGTGGTTATCGGGTTTGGACAGAAAGTTGTGGGTGCTTTCGGTCAGTTCCCTTTAGTGGGGATGTTTGGGATGTATTGTCGAACGTGGTAGTAGGAATAATGAAATGGTTTGGTCAAGGAATGAACACGGGATGGTAGGTGAAAACCCGGGTGAAAACCCGAGTACAAACCAAGTGATGGACGGTCGATATAACAACGATACAGACATGAGGGTTTTAATGCTCGAGTCGACACCAAATTAAAGTTGGCCAATTGTACAATCTAAATTTAAGTAAAGAGGGGTCATGATGTGTAACTGGGTCGGGTGTTGGTGATATTCAGGTTAATCAAAAAATAGGACTCAAAAGGGTGGTTCTAGGGTTCTCGGTTTGGCTGGACAGTGGGGTGTTTGATGGCTATTTCGGGTAGATTCAAATGCAGTTGGGTCAAGGAATTTTATCAGGTTGTTTTAGACAAATTGAGGGTTTATTTGATATTTGATCTTTGGTAATTGGATGATGGCAAGGCGACGGAAAAAAATTGAACCAGTGAAGTTCTCGGCAGGGAGTGTTATGCAAAAAGTTTGATGTTGTCGGGGTTAGACGGGGAGTTGTGAGTGCTTTTGGACTTAGGAATTTTTTAGAGGTATTCTGGGTATGTTTATGGTAGTGTTAATGGTTGGGACTCAGTGTTTGATAGTGGAAAGGATACAGAAAGGAACCAAAATAGTGAGGTTGTGGCAAAGGCTGGTTTTGTGGGCTATTTGGTGTTGTCGGACTTAGACAGTTGTATACGGGTTGTTTGGTTAACAACCTTTGGAGGGGATGCTTGTGAAGTACTTTGGGGGTTGAGGATGGTAAGTATATAGTGGGTTGGATAAGGATTGAATGCGAGTTCCAAGATGCAAGCTCGAGTGAAAGATGATTTTAATGAAAATGGGGTTTTAATGCCCAAGTCGACACCTTGATGAGGGTGACCAATTTAATAAGGACTAGACCGGGGTTGCTAAGTACAAGACCTAATACTAACCAAGTAAGGTTGGCCGGAAACCTTAAGATAGACCCAAAGGCTTGGGTTTTGTTGGTTCAGACAGTCTCAACGTCCACTCACACCAGATGGGGTTCCTTAATCTTGGATTTAGTTAAGTCACAAAGTCTTAACCAAACTTACACCGAAGGAAAACCTTAGTTTGGATTCAACCATGTCACACAATGTTAGTTTAACTTACGCCAAGGGGTTCGGCTCACACAGAATCAACTAAGATAAACAATACACAAGTTGAATAACTTAGCAAATGAGTAACACTCAACTTTATATCTTAATAAAACTCTGAATATTTACAAGGTCCTATTTATAGTAGCAAATGGACCATTCTAGAAGGAAGACAAAAGGACACAAACTGCATAACAATTTTGGCCTAGTGGGAACAAATGGGAACATGTTTGGGTTTACTTAGTGACCAAGGGTGTTTCGACCAAACCAAGATAATGGGAAAGGTCTTGGATTTTATTGGGGACAAAGGATGAATCTTTCACACGGAAGAATGCATGAACTTGATTCATCCAAGAATCTGATCTTCTTGGAATGTGTTTAGAAGCTTCCATTCCCTGCACTTGTTTGATGAACCATTTCGGCCAACTCTTGACTTTCCCCTTGGACAATTTTGATGCCTTCAAGTAGTCAAATTCATGATCTAGTTGGTTAATGAATTGCCTTCTTGGAAGCCTTATCTTCTAGTCCATTCTTGTCCTTGCCAACATGTCACTTTCGTCCTTGTAATCTTGTTGTAGGAACTCTCGGCCTTGTCACCCTATTTCCTATTATATGGCTTATTAATTGTTTCCTAATAGGATTTAGGGGTTATTTACATGTTACATCATGTCCTAAGGAGAACTACAAGCTAAGCTAGGAATTAAAGATAAGCTAAAAGAAACAAAATGGTCTTCGGCCAAGACCTACATACAAAGCCGAAATAAACATGCTTCTCGGATCTTTACGTGACAACTCAAACTCCACTCCATTTTCCATGCCACATTAGGCATATTAGTGTATATTGATGGGCCATCATTGGCACTCTTAGAAAAACATCTCTCGGCTTAGTTTGAGAGTTTAAGTCCACGGGCTTTCTTTCATCACAAGGTATTGACCGAGGTTGCTAAGTACAAGCTCGTGAACAAGCCAAGTGAGGGTGGTCGGTAACCTTATGATATACCCTAGGCTTGGATTTGGTTGGATCACACAAGTTCCAACGTCCACTTGCACCAAGGGGTTTCCTTAAGCTTGGGCTTAGCTAGGTCACACAAGTCCTAACCAAGCTAAGGTCCATTATGTGTAAGTTTGGTTAAGGTGAAAGAGACAGAACCATTATATTAGGGTGAAAGAGAAATACATTCCGAAGATGGCATTTAGGACCAGATATGGTCATAATTTTGAGTTTCTTATAATGTCCTTTGGATTAGCTAATGTTCCAACAGTGTTTAAGGAGCTAATGAACACCGTATTAGGGCAATTCTTAGATCTGTTCATGATTGTATTCACTGATGACATCCTAGTTTATTCACGTTCGGAGACGGAACTTGTCAATCATTTGAGAGCTGTACTTTAGACACTTCAAGACCACAAGCTATATGAGAAGTTTACTAAATGTGAATTCTGGTTGAATTCCATGGTATTCTTAGGACACATTGTATTAGATGAGGGCATAAGAGTTGTTACTCAAATGATTGAGGCCATGAAAACATGGCCTAGGCCTACAATGTTGAATGATGTTCATAATTTCTTGGGATTGGTAGGTTATTACAGGAGATTTGTAGAGGTATTCTCTAACCTTTCAGCACCCTTGACCAGGCTGACTCAGAAAATAACTAAGTTTCAGTGGACAAATGCCTGTGAGCAAAGCATTGAGTTAAAGAATAGATTGATATCAGCATCGGTTCTAACACTTCTTGAGGGATCAGAAGGATATGCAGTTTATTGTGACTCTTCAGGCGTTAGGCTAGGATGCGTTCTGATGCAACATGGCAAGGTGATTGCCTATGCGTCAAAATAGTTGAAGAAGCATGAGAATAAATATCCAATCGATGATTTGGAGTTAGCAGCGGTGGTGCATGCACTTAAGATATGGTGTCATTACCTCTATGGAGTTCACATTGACATTTTCACATATCATAAGAGCCTACGGTATAGCTTTAAACAGAAGGAGCCGAATTTGCGGAAGAGACGATGGCTTGAGTTGCTAAAAGATTATGATGTTGATTTCTTGTACCATCCATGAAAGGTTAATTTTGTAGCTGATGCCCTCATCCATAAGTCTATGGGCAATTTAGCCTTTGTACGAGCAAATAAGAGATAATTGATACGTGACTTACAGTAGATAGCGAGTCTAGAAGTGCGGTTGCTGGACTCAGGTGATGGCCAGGTTGTCCTTCAGAATATGGAAGTATCGTCCCTAGTGTCGGAGTTGAAAGAGCATCAATATGAGGATCCCTTATTAGTAAAGTACAAAGTGCAAGCTCAACATAATGAGAAGTCGCATTTTGAGCTGACGGAAGATGGAGTCCAAAGATACCGAATGCATTCAAGATGTATCAAGACTTTGAGATAAGATTATGGAAGAGGTACATTACTCTCGATACTCTATTCACAAAGGATTACCAAAGATGTACCATGACCTCAAGGACATCTATTGGTGGAAAGATATGAAGATAAATATTGTCGAGTTTGTGGCACATTGTCCTAATTGTCAGAAGGTGAAGATAAAGCACCAGAAGCCCGGTGGGCTAACTCAGAATATTAAGATTCAGACATGGAAATAGGAAACGATTAATATGGACTTCATTACATATTTACCCCTGCCTATCGAAAGTTTATTCTATAAGGGTGATTGTTGACAGGTTGACAAAATCAACCCACTTCTTAACAGTAAAGACTGCGTATGCGGCCGACGATTAGGCTATGTTGTAAATTAAGGAAATAATACCTCTCCATGGTATGGCAATGTACATTATATCATATAGAATAGCCTAGTTTACATCTAACATCAAGAGATCCTTTAAAAAGGTTTAGGGACTCAGGTGAATCTCAGTGCAACTTTTCACCCCCAGATAGACGGCCAGGCAAAACACATTATTCAGTCTCTTGAGGATATGGAACGTGCATGTTAGACTTTAAAGTAAGAAGGGGTGACCACTTTCCTCTGATAGATTTTGCCTATAATAACAACTACCATTCGAGCATGAAGATGGCTTCTTATGAAGCCTTGTATGGATGTAAGTGTAGATCCTTTATTAGGTGGTTTGATGTAGGTGAGATAGAGATTTAGTCCAACCAGTTGTAGAGAAGGTTAAACTAATTTAGGAGCGACTATTAACAACACAGAGTGACCAAAAGTCATAATCAGACGTTCCTCATCATGACCTTGAGTTTCATGTTGATGATTGGGTAATCCTGAAGATTTTGCTTATACAAGGCGTAATGCGATTTGGCAAGAAGGTCAAGTTGAGCCTGAGGTATATTGTGCCTTATAGGATCATCCATAGAATTGGCCAAGTGACCTATGAGTTGGAGTTACCCTTAGAGATAGAAGTGGTGCATCTAGTCTTCCATGTATCTATGCTAAGGAAGTTAATTGGGGACCCATCTCGGGTTGTTCCAGTAGATGATGTTCAGGTCAGTGAGAATATATATTACGAGGAGATTCCCATGGCTATATTAGATCATCAGGTCTGCACGATGAGAACTAAGGGGGTAGCCTCCATGAAAGTATTGTGGAGGAACAAGAATCGAGAAGCGATAACTTGGGAATCAAAGGAGGCAATGAGTAAGAAGCACCCTCACTTGTTATAAATAGGAGAGGTAATTCAGAGTGAGGCATCATATCTTATTCATAGCCAGTTTAAGGTGAGTTCCAATACCATGACATTTATATTGATATTTGATAGCCATTGAGACTATCATTGTGTTATATCTTGATATATGGCCCTATCTGGCATATAGTATGTTTTCTAGGTTGTTTGCAGGTTCAGGATAGTTAGTATTAAAAAGGAACTCTGCCGAAATTTTTAGGAAAGTCATAAGAGATAGTTTCGTCATGTATACCATACATTCGAGGATGAAGTTTTCAAAGGGGAGAGGATGTTACATTCCATAATATCGCATGCTAAGTTGCGTCTTGAGTTAGCTAGCATATGCTCGGAATGAGATCATCTTTTAAATTATAAATAAGTTAAGGTGAACGTGATTTCGAGAGCTTAATATACCTCTACAAGGTTAAGGAAGGTATTAAAACAAGTGTTAAGTCTCATAAGAATTTGGGGCAAAACGAATCGAAGAAACTAAGTTCGTCGAAACTCGGGGAAAGGTGCACAGAATTCTGCACTGGATTTTTTGCCCAACTTTAGGGGGGTATATCTTCTTGTGTGTACAGAATTATGGGATGCAGAACCATCTAAATTTAAGACAACGAGTCTACTTTCCAACACAACAAACCATTCATCAATCAGACTTCTGTACAAACGTTATGTACGTTTTTAGAAAAATGTTGCAAAGCAGCTCCCTTTTGGACCTACTAAGGCAGTGGGAATGTTTTAACTCATATATAAAGTGGTGGCTCTACTTCAGACCTCATTTCTTATGAATTTAAGACCCTAAATACTCCTAGGTGTTTTCTGTAAGTTCTCCTATCATATAGGGAGATATCTACAAGGTTACAAGGTGATTCTAGCCTTAGAAGTTCAAGAAGATCATGGTTGTCTCCTCTATCTTGTTTTTGTTGGATTGAGGGTTCTTGTGAGTTGAGAAAGGTTTATGCTAGAGGTTATCCTTGCTGGATAAGGTAAAATAATCCCTATCTTGGTTGTTCTTTATCTTATCTAAGTTTTATCTAAACTATATGGATGAGAAAGTTTCAAGATAACACTTGGAAATCGTATTTAAGATGTTGTGTTGTATGGACTATTTTGAGGTGTTTGTGAGCTATGTTTTGGACTGGAAATTTATGGAGTAGCTTGAGTATGATTTTGTTGACATTGTTCTTGTGTTGTTCCTGTTGTGTTGCTTTATTTGGAAGAAAATAGAAGGTTGAGACTTGTTGTTTCCAAGTTAAAATCGAGCTGGTAGCTTGATGTTGTTATTGTTGGAATTCTTTGCTTTCTTATAGTTGTTTTTTTATGTCTAATGATGGCTTTTGAAATGTAACGAGAACAGGGTGGATGTTGCCTTCGTTGACGTAAAATAATCTTATCATTCATTGTATGATAGTTATATCTTTCGTAGCTTAACGATAGCGTCATTATCATTATTATAGATTCAGGTGCGACAAATTAAGATCAATGTGTTTATTGGACAGATTATTATAAGATATGTAAAGGCTATTCATTCTCTCTTTTGGCATGACCTTAGATCCAAAATTATTTTTCAGAAAGCAACTTTTTAAAGAAGAGTTTTCAATGAGAAGCATTTTATTCTATTCATATCCTTTTCTTTAAAGTTGCATTGTGATTGTCCCTTATCGGGAGTACATTCCAGTTGATACTTATTCCTTGAAAGTGAGAAAGAATATAGTACAATCATATGGTTACAGTTATACACCATATCTTCATTACCTAGCCGAACACAGCTGGATAGACTCTTACCAAGCCTATATGGTCTGGTAGATACTTACCCAGTCTATATGGCCAGGTTGACAATTACTGATCCCACGTAGCTGTGTGGTCACACACTTACCAAGACCTTTATGTGGCCTAGTAGCTATATATATATTGCATTGCATCAGTGTGTGAGTTGAGATAGGAGCAGGTAATTACATACTCTGATTATCATTGACTCTCAGTACTTTCAGTTGTTACATATTTTAGTTCAGTATAAACTTTTAGTTATTCAGTTGCCTTACATTCTCAGTAAATTATTTCGTACTAACATCCCATTGATAGGGGTACTGCATTTCATGCCTATTGGTTCTGATAGTAAGAGAGATAAACCCCACAGTAGATGTGCTGATCATCAGCTTGTTGGTAAGCTCTATTTCATTCAGAGTTTCCAAGTTCAGTGTTTTGTTGTACATACAGTATGGGTAGGCTGGGGCCCTATCCCGATCAAAGTACATTTGTTATCCTTAGAGGCTTGTAGACATGTTTTGTTATTATACAGTTGTGAGTTTTGAGGCTTGCTAGCCCTTGTATATCTTTTGGGTTGTATCATGAGAACACTCATTGTGGACTCATTGGCCCATTTATGTATATTTTTTTTGGTGTTGTTTTCATTACATTTGAGATAATCATTATTTACAGTATATCTTGAGTATGGCTTGTCAGCATACATTAGTATTGTTTGAGTTTTAGCTTGGCCTTATGGGCCTAGTTATTCTTGACTACATCCAAAGCTCTGAGTTACAGTTGTTATGCTCAGTCAACTATGGCACCGGGTGCCGGTCTTGCCCCTCTAGAGCTGGGGCATGACAATTTAGTTGGAAGCTACTATACGATCATGTTTTCAAGTGAGTTTGCACAAGACCTCACTTAAAGTGAGTATTCATAAATATATATAAGGAATTTGGAAAAACACAAATAGGAAAGTTGTAGCCTATTGGAATACCTTTCCATCCATATAAGGACCAACACAAATGGATCTCTGTACAAAATGTTATGCTCATTTTACTGAAGCACGCTTGGAGCTCGCTGAGCGAGGCCCCAATCAAGGGGTGAGCTCGCTCAGCGGGACCTAGAGCAAGGGGCAAGCTCGCTTGATGAGCCAAGGGGTACTTTTTCATAGGCCTATAAATGTGACCCTTAGACTATTTTATTTCATTTTTCACATTCCAACTTCGTTCTAAAGTGCTAAGCATCCATTGTTTTGCCTCCCTTCATCCTCTCATGTCAGGGTAAGATTGCTCTAATGATTCCAAGGTAATTCTAATATTAATTCATGATTACTAACATGATTCTCTAACAAAAACATATGATTTCCAATGTAATCCTTCTCAAGATATTCAAGCTTGGGTTTTGAGTATTCTTCATCAAAAAAGCAAACTTGTTCACTGGGTTTGAACGTTTATAGGTATGTAGGGATTCTATCTATATGTGGGAGAAGAATTATTCTTCCCCATGTAGGGCTTCTATTGGATAAAAGATATGATTGTGAAGTGTGTAGAAAGTTCGAGGTTAGGTATTCTAATTTTTCATTTAATACAAACAAAATTTCCCTAAGCGTGATCCATGTCTATAGTTCATAAAAGATAGTATACGACTGTAGAATAGGGTTGGATGAAGAGAGAAGTTAGAAATAACCTTATGTTTCACTTTAGTTATTCAAAGAAGGACAAGAGAACATGATGCTAGCAAGTAGTTAGTAGAATAATAGTAAGTAAGAGTTGAGTAGATATAGTGAATTAGCAATTTTAGTACAGCGAGTAGAGGTATGATTTGATTCCCTTAGTTAGGTTAACACTAGTGAGTGGGTAACAGTTCGAATACACTGTACGTGTGTTAAAACCCAAAGAGTTTAAGTTTAACACGGAGTACAGTGGTAGTGGAAAGCTAGGCAATAAGTGAGCAAACTACAGAAGAATAGTCTTTAAGTCTTATCAAAAAGGGGTTTCTCTTTAGATTGACAGTGGGAGCAAAGCTAAGTCGTTCAGATAGAATATGTCAGTTGCAAATACATTATTTCTCTATGTAAGTAATTCAGTTTTTCCTAATAAGAAATATTGATAAGAAGTGAGTTGAAAGATGAGTCGTCAGTGATGTAAGGAGCAAAGAATTGGAAAAGATAAGGAAATTTGGTCGGATCCCAACAAGAGAGAAAGATCCGCAAGTACAAGATCTTAACCTTTGGCCTAAGGGAGAGATATGTATATTTTCAGTAAGTCTAGTTGGACATTTGAAATCTGAAGGGTTAGCATGAGATATAAAGAAGCAATATTCAGTAATGATGGCAAAATGAGATAGTCTCCATAAGAAATGTGCCTCGCATGTACAAGAAACACGAAATGAGTATAATGATCGCCAATCAACTTGTGCCAAGATCAATTATTTCAATTAAGAGATTACAGAAAATCTATAAGATCATGCCCAATTATGTGTCATAAGTGTAGTTCCATTGCACGAGACTCTGTTGTTCAGGGTGCTGATCAAAGACATAGTGCACAACAATACTATGAGTATTTCAGGAAGTAACTCATAAATAAATCAAGTATAGGTAGTTTAGCTCATGTTGAGACAGACAAGAGAATAATGATAAGAGAAGTTCATCA
Source organism: Anisodus acutangulus (assembly GCA_029783415.1). Taxonomy (NCBI): domain Eukaryota; kingdom Viridiplantae; phylum Streptophyta; class Magnoliopsida; order Solanales; family Solanaceae; genus Anisodus; species Anisodus acutangulus. The sequence goes on from CM056498.1 coordinate 16,175,756, forward strand.
TTTAGCAAACGTAGGAGTTCATGTTTTGGACTTCGAAGATGGTATAGTTGTACATAATAGATCCAAATCCTCCTTAGTAGCTTAGCAAAAGAGGAAAATATTTTCATGATCCCTATCAATAACATATAAAGGAAGGGATTCATTGGAATAAAATCATGACGTTTGAACAAGGGGGAGATGATTGATAGACACAAAAAGAGGATTATGGCAAAGGTGTGTAGTTTTAGATATTCTACCAACTCAAGCTCCATGAAAATGTATCATGACCTTGATGAGGTTTATTGGTTGAATGACATGAAGAATAATGTAGCCGGTTTTGTGGCTAAGTGCCAAAATTCGCAGCAAGAAAAAGCTGATTCAACAAAATATTATGCTAAGTTGTATATTTAAGAAATCGTCAGGTTGCATGGGACTCCAACATCTATTTTTTTAGATCGAGGTGTCCAGTGCACAAAAAATCTTTAGAAGACATGTCAGAAAGGATTAGGTATCAAGGTAAATCTTAGTACCGCTATTCATCTTCTGACGGATGGATGGTTAGGTAGAGCAATCTATCCTGACACTCACATATATATTGGGAGCATGTGACCTAGATTTTAAGGTTAAGTTTATTCATGCTGATTAATGGGTGTTTTTGAAAGTTTCACCTATGAAGTGAATTATGAGATTGGGAAGAAGGGGAAGATTAGTCCCCGATATGTTGGACCATACAGGATCCTGCAAAGTATTGGTCAAGAGACTTATCAGCTAGAGTTACCACTAGGGTGGTTATTTTACACCTAGTATTTTATGTGACCATGTTAACGAAATTCACGGAGATCCATCTCTAGTTTCTCCTATAGAAAACAAAGCAATTAAAGATAGCCTACGTTACAAAAAAATTACAGTGACTATTCTTGAACGTCAAGTTTACAAGTTAAGGACTAAGGAAGTCACTTCAGTGAGAGTGATATAAACGGAATCAAATGTGGAAGAGGCTATAGAGAAAATCGAAGAGGAAATGAAGTCAAAATATCCGCACTTATTGATGGACAAGCAGAAAATGTCTAAGGTAACTACCTCAACAACTCAGACCTCATGTCAGTTCAGTGTTCAGTTCCCATCGCCGCTCAACATTCAAATATCTTATTGTAACATTCATGTTTTTGGCATTCAAATCTCATGTTATGATATCTATGCTTTCACGTATTCAGATCTCATGTTATGATATCTATGCTTTCACGTATTCAGATCTCATGTCAATTCAAGCCTCGTATATCTATGTCAGCAAGTATTCATGTATTTATATCAATACAGTATTCATGTTCCATTTCATTCTCATTACATCCATGTGATCATGTCACGTTGATGCTCATGCTCCATTACTCATGTCATTTGTGTCTATGAATTCTTTTCCAAATCCCATATATAGTATTAATGTATTCATTTAGTTCAATATCTATGTGTTCATTTCTGATCGGTGTTCATAACAGTTACAATACACGTATTCATGTCAGTTAAGTATTCATGTTAGTCGCATCTATATTTTTGTTACCCTATTATGTAATGTCATGCGTATTATGATGCCCTATGAGGATTGTTTTGTGCTATGGTTAGCTAGAAGGTGTTTGAGAAATGTTTTAATAGTCCTATCTACAAAAGAAACTCTATCAAAATTTCTATAGAATTCAAGAGTTAGTCCCACTTCTATCCACTACCATCATTCGAGGACAAATTATCCCAAGGGAGAGATAATGTAACACCCCATACCTTCAGGCTAAAGTTGAACCCATAATATGTGGATATAATGGACATGGGCAATATGGGAAGTGATTTGAAAGCTATAAAAGGTATAATATTGGGCAAAGTAAAGTTGAAAGATGCTCTGCGGACCATGTTTTAAAATGAGTTTGCACAAGCCCTTCACTTAAAGCTAGTATGTGCGAAAATCTATAAGGAATTTGAAAAACTCAAAACATGAATGTTGTAGACCTTTGCAATACCGTTCCATCCATATAAGGACCATCTCAAACAGAGCTCTATACAAAATGTTATGCCAATTTTACAAAAGGTTATGCCTATTTTACTAAAGCGCGTTCGGCAGGCCCCAAATTGAGCTGGGAGCTCACTGAGAGAGCCCCAAAATGATGGGTGAGCTTGCCCGCGAGCTCTCTTAGTGAGGCCCAGAATGAGCGTGAGATTGTTTTTGAGCTCTCTCAGCGAGCCAAGGGGTACTTTCCTCCAGGCCTATAAATGCGACCCTTAGGACGATTTTATGACACGTTTCTCATTCCAACTTTGTTCTAAAGCCCTAAAAGCCTATTTTTCCTCTCCTCATCCTCCCACGTCAAGGCAAGATCGCACTAACAATTCCTAAGCAATTCAAACATTAATTCATTATTAGTTACATAATTATCCAACCAAAACATAAGATTTCCAAGGTAATCCTTCTCAAGTGATTCAAGCTAGGGTTTAGGGTGTTCTTCATTTGAAAATCAAACTAGTTCATTGGATTGGACCATTTACCAGTATGTAGGGCTTCTATTTGTCTATGGGAGCATTATTTTTATTCTCCACGCCACGGTAATTCATGAAATCATTATTTCTCCACATGCGTAGAGATGTCTCATTTTTTAAAAACCTGAGATACAAGTTAATTCTATTTATGTATTACTAAACTCAATCACATTTCAAATAATTGTATTCATATGTATCACTACGATTGTCACACCCTAACCTTAAGGGAAGGTGGTCGGCTGCTCTAAGGCCCGAGCGTATCAGTCGTGAAACCTGTAGCATGCTAACAAACACATGGGCCAACATGGCCTTGGACAAATGATTACATAACTAGATGACACAACCACTTACACGCAGAAAAGGCCCAACATCTATATATTTAATACAACAAGGCCGACAAGGCTGAAAGAAACACAATGGTCAACTAGAAAGACCGATAAAGCCACACAAGACTTTTGTTTACATGACGACTGTCAACAAGTCTCTAGAGAGTATATCAATAACATCTAGTAGGTACATCACCCCGCCATACCTAGCTATGTACATACATATGCAACAACCATACCTATCAACTCAGTAGACTACTTCGGAGGAAAGGAACGTGACAACCTTCAGCTGGGTTGAGATACCTACTGTGAGGGATCATCTGTATATCTATCTGTACCTGCGGGAATGAAATGTAGCACCCAGGAAGGGGACGTCAGTATGAAAGATGTACTGAATATGTAAGGAGGGTAAATCAAGTAAACAAGAAATGTAATACCAGAGAAAATGATATAGATTCAACATGAAACTCGGAGAAAAGCCGCTGAGGCTTACTACTGACATAACCATGAATATATGCATGTAAGTAAAATTGGGCCACACTATGGGACCATATAGTATCATGTCAAATCCCTCTGTGGGGGTGATCTCATACTAAACTTCCCGGCCATATAGGACATGGTGGTATCTGCCCAACTGATCTGTGGTGTGCACATATAAGTGCCTTGTCGGCCGACTATAGCGCGAGGCGGTGTGGTAAAATAGATACATAGATAAATATATACATCCAATGCAATATAGAGCTCAAGGACACCCTGAATAGAGTCGGAGTGCCCTATGGTCGTTACCCTTCGACCATCGTCATTACTAAATTTATCAATGTACCTTTTGTTATGAGCTAATAAGATAAGATATACATGAATCAATGAACTTCTTTAATAGAATAAAAAACATGGACATTCCTAGATCTTCAGAGTAGTGTCACTTTGGAAGGGTATTCGTTTACATAAGGGTCATGCCAAAAGAAAGAAAAGATAAGTCTTACATACCTTATAAATGAAGCTATCTACACTCCACTAACTTTCATACGTTCTACAGATGATTATCTATAGTAAACGAAGAATTTGTATCATTCTCAGATTCATAACTTATAAGGAAATTCATTTAGACATTTCGTCGAACACCTTATGTGTGTAAATATCACATACTCTTTCCCATTCTAACCCATACATGATATAATATGATAAATTCTCCTCAACCTTCACAACATCAACATCAATCCAATACTTTATCTCTTACTCATAAATTCACACATGAAGCCACACAACACAACATAATAGTACTTGAACCAATCTTACAACTCACACAACTGTTATCTTATATCCTTTCATTCCATAAACTTATCCAAGACATAAACATGTCTAAATCCATAATAGGGAGGGAGAAAATACCTTCAAGAGTTAGGAGGATGTAAAACAATCACCTTCAATCTTGAGACAACCCACAACTTAGCAACAACCTTACTCAAGAGACTCTCTCATCATGTTCCATACTTTTAATGAAATAGATGGTTTGGATTTTTAATAACTCAGGAACCATGGAGAACTATTTCATAGAGAGATTAGAGGTTTTTAGGATTGGTTTAGTCGAGCAAATGGTGAAACAATACGAAGCCACTGAATAAATAGCTCAAAACGTCATCCACCGCCTCTATTCTGTAGCATGTTCTGCGGCCCATAGAACCCTTCTTCATCCCACAGAACCCTTCTACGGTCCATAGAATGGTCCACGGAATTGCCCATAAAGTTCAAAATTTCTTATAAAGTTTGTGCTCCACAGTGCGGTCCGTAGTCCTATTTTGTAGTCCACAGAATGCTACACAAAAATCTATTTTTGTCAATTTTTGTCGAAACTTATTTCCTTTGACCTGATCAGTGTTAATGTTTCCCAAAACTTACTTAATACTCCAACAAACCATTATTAACCTTCTAGAGGGATCTCACCCTCTTCGAACCTATATCGGATAACTTATAATGGATATTACGTACAAAGTAGGGGGTGTATTATCCTTCCCCCTTAGGAACATTCATCCTCGAATGTAGAGGTAGCATAACCCAAAAATTCTAACTCTTACAATTCTTTAAAAATTTTAGTAGATACTCCTCTATAAACAAGACTATCCAAAATTTGTCAGGCAACCAGAAGACAAATCCAATGCCACACAAGGACGCACACCATCATAATAAGACAACTTGGCCTCACACGACCGTCTATCTATCGAGTAATAAAGAAGGTTAGTCATAACTCACCTCAACTGTAAAGTCACATAGTCGGAGCTGCATTCATCATATTTGTATTAAGAACATCACCTATTCAAGGAATAGAAGATACGTTTCTTTTAATAAGATAGGAATGGGAGAAGTCATATCACACAAATGTTAATGTAAACTTCTTATCTGAAACAAATGAGGATATATGGACTTCATGTCTTCCTCAGTCTCCCATGTCATCTTTTTCACTGCATTACCTTCTCCAATGTTGTAATAGAGGCTATTCCTTTGGCCTGAAACTTCTGGATCTAGTAATCTAAGATAGTAACTGAGATTTCTTCGTGCAACAAGTTCTTTGTAATATGAATATACTATAAAAGGGTATCATGGGGGGAATGTCTCATACACTCCCAAGCGTTGACATATCAAACATTGAATAAATTGATCCATGTTCTGGGGGTAATGCTAGCTTATAGGTGAACTGGTCATATCTTCGAATAATTTCACACGATCCAATTCATTTAGGGCTAAGCTTGCCTCTCTTTCCAATTGTTATCATGCCTTTCATAGGCGATACTCTCATAAATCATCGACTTGGAATTCTAAGTCCTGATGTTATCCATCTGAACACAACATGCCAATGATCCCACGCAGTCAATACTTCTTACCGCGAGGCATTATTTTCTTTATAACTTGTTACTTTAACTTAGATCTCAGTAACTCTGGTTTACATACTTCTAATCGTCCGATATGAGTTCTACCTTTTTGCTACTTCAAATCTTCATAGGGTATTATTCTGATTCTTAACACGATAGTCATGGTGGCATGTAACTTTCTAGGGTAGAGGTGGTCAACCCAACTTCCTTTAGGACCCACTATGCAATTTCATAACATGCTCTCGAACGTCTGGATCATAAGTTTGATTTTTATATCTTTTTAGGGTAGGAACCGAAGTGCCTAAACACTATTTTCGAATGATCTTCTGATACCATGAAGGTGCACCATTTTCTTAATCGTGCAATATCGCATCATCCTTAGTCATATAGATTGTTATGGTCGGCAAAAAATGAGTCAGGTATTCGGCCTACTAGCAATAACTCAGACAAATCAATTCATGATAAGGGCAAGATAAATCCTTAGTAAAACATATACTAATTATCTCCCAATTTTATGGATCCTTAATGTCTTTTATCCACCCACTAACTTCTGGTGCTCAATACATTCTTACTGATAATTATTACATTGGACACAACCTCTATAAGGTTCCTTTTTCATGTTGTTCAATTTATACCTTCATTAATCACCTTGATACATCTTTGTACATCATCTATGGGTACTTGTATTGCGCTTAGGGGATCTCTATTGTAATATTCTCTCCTTAGTTTTGTTACATTGGGAATAAATAACCATAGTACTTGAGGCTTCTTCCATTAAGTTTAAGGGTTGCGGTTCTCATTTGTTAAATATCTTCTCCGAATGGGATTTTTATCTTGATGTTCCTTATTTTTCCATACGAGGGATGACTCTATTGAGTTCTGAAGATGAAGAGTACCATCTTCTAAGTTCATTAGTTAGGCTTCCACATGATCAGCTAACATGCTCCATACTACTCAACTCTCTTGTGGGTAGATGACTAGTTGTACAGGTTACAATACTAATTAATTTCCAAAGATATATGACAATCTATACGTGAAATCCTTTAGAATTCTTAAGCCATCACTCCTTTCATAAATTTATCCTCATTTCACCCATAATGTATTAGAATCCTTATGGTTGTAATGCCTCAGCCGTGAATAATCCATGTATGATTTCATCAAATTCTCATTCAGGAGTTAAAAAAAATCTTCTCTTACTTTCTCATTACTCATGGCTATAAGTGATTTTCTTTCGTTACTTCTTTTAACAATTTCCCATTTATTCGCCTTCATTCATTTTGAAATGTCCTGGTATATATGTGTAATCTCAAACATCACTGCCGATACTTATTTTTTATGGTAATTATTTTGTAAGGAACAAGTCACTAACTTATTCTCTTATGGGGTCCAAACTAAATTTTGGAGGTTTTGATACTACATAGAGTTGCTCGACTATATCAAAATGTGATCGTCGTACTTAAATACAAACTCCTTCACTTGCCTCATGGCTAAAATTTTCCATCAATGGCACCTGGGAACAGATTTCCTTAATGACATTGAAATGTAGACCCGTTACTTCATTTATCTCATAGAGCCTTTAGTCGATTCAAGGACACTCACAAATATCTTTATTGGCTCAATATTTTATCTTTTCTATCCGTTCATTATCCCTTGGCATACTTTCACAATGTCTACTTGACATTCTTAGGCTCATTAGGCCCCCTTCTCTCGTGTCTTTGTATGTGTATTTCAAGATTTTACTCACCATTACCTGCATTTACATAACTCTTGAGAGTCGTCGCATGATTTTGACCAATTTATTGTGTTATAAGATGCAACTTCCAATTCTCTTTGTCTTGCTCAATCAGTCCTTCTACCAACCAAATATCTAATTGTTTTACTCACACTTTTCCATTCCAGGTTATCTAGAGAGGATTTCCTATTTTTTATATATATATCTCATACAAACTTTTCCAACCTCGAAGGTCCGACACCCCTTAGTTGAAGGATCCTCATCACTCCCTCCTCATCGGGGGTTCTTATATTATTTTGACATAACCACACCTTCTCGAATCTTATATAACGATATCCTCGTCTACTCTTATTCTTTCTGTAAAGATCCGCCTGTCTATCATTAGCATGTATATTTTTGTCTCAACACTCCATCACGCCATCTCTTTCATTCTAATTACCCATCTGGTGAATTCTCCAAACTATTTTAATTATTCTAAGATTTCCCTCATCACTTGTCTCTCGCAAGACATTCTTATCAGGGGGTGGGGTATCTAGAATTATATAATGTTGCCTAATAAGTTCAAAGGTTTTGTCAATTCATTACCCATAGCATGCCCCGGGATTAATAACATCACGGTATGTAACATCCAACCAAAAACGACATAATTTTTTTATGACTAAATGAGAGGATTATACCACCTTTTATTACCATGGCAAACTAACCCGCATGCACGACTTAGGATTACTATTCGGGCTGCATCATCCAGCGCATTATTCCTTTAACATATCTATAGTTAATCTTAATATGACTCAATTGAGGTAATTCATCCTCGTTAATGATCTCCTAGAGTCATTCCCAACCTCCCAAGCAAGGTGTGACTATTCGAGTCGCATATTCATAAAACACTTTCATGTTTATGTCGACGAAAGTCATCGCGAAATGGGTGAATTCTCAGAGTCCTCTTTTAAGCCTTTCAATGACACTCTACATCCCACTTTCACACTTATCTTTGGATCACCCCTCTGCTTACAAGTCTTGGGTTTCGTAAAGTCATTAGAGTAACGTAACCTCACAAATTCGGGATCGGCCTAACATAATTATTCGAAAAGAAGAATCATATTAACTATTCACTCACTAAGTCAATGGGGTTTTACTTTCTCCCAATATACAAGCATATATATGAGAATTCTCAGGACATTTCAACTTTCCCAACGATCCCTTTCCTTTATATTTTCTTTCGGGCAAATTTTAGCTTGACATTTGTTACCCCAAACCAGGGATTTTCATAAAATCATCAAATGATATATTATCACGAATTGGGAGTCTATCTAGTGTAGTCGTTCAAAAACAGGCCCCACATTCCGACACTAGGTCGGGTTGGGTTCTCCATATCCTTTCCATTTACAATATGCATATGTGACTTTAACTATCCACTGGACTAGACGTTTCTCTTCAGTTGTTATCATTACATCCATGACTCTCTGTCATCGGAATAACATACCTCGGGTCATTCAGAAAATTGAATTCTAAAATGGTGTCTCTCTCCTAGAGTATAAAACAGATCCATATTTGTACGTGCAGAAGGTAGGTAAATAAATAAGAAAATCAATGGAATACATGCGCTTGTCTGCTCTACTCGGGTAGCATCAGAACTCGAGGCTACACCCTGGCTCTCCACTTTCCTTATGTAGGCCAACCTTAGACACTCTCGTATCTTATGTCCTCTATTACCACACCAATAACAACCTCCTAATTTCTTACGACAAGGCCCAACAAGCATCTGTCCACACATCTTACAACATAGCATAGACCGCCTCACTCGGTTTGAACCATTCCTATTTCGACCCTGAAATATCAAGGGTTGTGACCCATCTTCGGTCTTACCTGAGAACTCTGATCATACCTGATCTATCAGAAATATCTTCTATGATGATCATGTATCCAAAATCTTTCCTCATTCTTTCCATCCTGATAATCACCAACCACATTAGGCCTCTTAATTATTTCCAATGCTCTAGTTGAGTTAGACCTTCCAAACATCAACTGTCCCTAGTCAACGGGTTCCATGAGATGTGAAGTGGTAGACCCCTGGTCTACCACGCTCAATCACAATTGGGTGAACCACTCCAACAACTAATCGGCCAAAGATGCATGCCAAGGGGAGATGAATCTCAACACTCTCCAAGAAGTTCATTTAAGAGTTAACTAGTTCATATGTGGAAGCCACCGAGAAAGGTTCTAGAGCACATGGGAGATAGGTATTGATTCCCCTCGGCCAAAGATTCCTTCCCCTCCCACGTTCCCACCTTGGCCGAGTGGCTTGTGTTTGTGTCCCTTGTACTTCCCTTCTAGAATGGTCCCTTTTGCTACTATAAATAGGACCTTTAGGATATTGTAATATTCAGTTGTTGTTGATATATAAAACTTGAGTTTTTACTCACTTTGCTAAGTGTTTCAACCCGAGGTTGTAATTCTTAGTTGGTCCTCTGAGAGGATCGTTTTTTATCTTGTTACTTTCTAAGGTTCCAGTCATCCTCACTTGGTTAGTATTCAGCATTGTAGTCAGCAAACCTCAATCTAATCCTTGTCTAATTGACCACAATATACTTGGTGTCGACACGAGCAATAAATCTTTTGTGTCTCTATCCAAGAGCAATAAATCTTTTGTGTCTCTATCCAAGAGCAATAAATGTCTTGACGTAATGCCCCATATAACTACCTGAAACAGCCACTGAACACCCCCATTGCCCGGTAGTAAATCCCCACCTGAGAACCCCACTTTGTGTCGAAATTTTGAGTCGACCCAAATACAACCAAGACCCGACCCTCTTACCGTCACTTACCCCTCCTTACATACAACAAATGATTACATAATTAGATGACACAACTACTTGTACGCAGAAAATTCCCAACATCTATATTTTTATTTAGCAAGGCCGACAAGGCTGATACAAACACAACAGTCAAATAGAAAGGCCGACAAGGCCACACAAGACTTATGTTTACATGATGACTGTCTACAATCCTCTAGAGAGTATATCAACAACATCTAGATAGGACAGGTCCCCACCATACCCAGTTATGTACATATATTTGCAACAACCATACCTATGAACTCACTAGATGACTCTGGAGGAAAGAAGTGTGACAACCTTTAGCTGAGTTGGGACACCTACTGTGATAGATCATATGTATCTCTATATGTACATGCGGGTATCAAATGAAGCACTCCAGAAGGGGACATTAGTACGAAAGATCTACTAAATATGTAAGGCCGATAGAGATTCAACCTGAAACTCGGAGAAAGGCCGCTGAGGGATTACTACTGACATAACCATAAATATATGAATTTAAGTAAAATCGGGCCACTCTATGGTTCCATATAGTATCATGTAAAATACCTTTGTAGGGGTGAGATCATAATAAACTGCTCGGCCATATGGATGAGTTGATATCTGCCCGATTGACCAGTGGTGTGCACATATAAGAGTCATGCCCGCCCGATTATAGCGCGGCACGGATTGGTAAAATAGATATATATATCTATCTATATATATATATATATATATATATATATATTTGTGTGTGTGGGTAATGTAAGACAGACCTCAATGGACACCCTGAATAGAGTCGAGCCTATGGTCGTTATCCTCTGACCATTATTAAATAACTATGTTCATCAATGTGCCTTTTGTTATGAGCTAATAAGAAAAGATATACATGAATCAATGAACTTCTTTAATAGAATGAAAAACACTGACATTCCTAGCTCTTAAGAGTAGAGTGACTTTGGACGGATATTCATTTACGTTCGTTTACATACGGGTCATGCCAAAAGAAGGAAAAGGATAAGCCTTACATACCTTATCGATGAAGCTATCTACACTCCATGAGCTTTGACACGTTCTACAAACAATTATCTACTTTATACGAAGAATTTGTATCAATCTCAAATTCATAACTAATAAGAAAATTCATTCACACATTCTGTTAAACACCTTATATGCGTAAATTTCACATACTTTTTCACATGCTAACCATAACATGAAACAATAAAATAAATTCTCCTCAAGCTTCACAACTTCAAAATCAATCCAATGCTTCATCTCCTTGAGGCATCCCACAACTTAAAAAACAACTTCACTCAAGAGACTCTCTCATCATCATCGATACTTTTAATGAAGGAAGTAGTTGGTTTGGCGTTGTAATTACTTAGGAACCATAGAGCAATATTTTAGAGAGAGCTTGTAGGTGTTTAGGGTTGGTTTGTTCGAGAAAATGGTGAAAATAGATGAAGCCACTAAATAAATAGCTCAAAAAGTTAGCCACCGCCTCCATTTTGTGGTCTATTCTGCGCCTTGCAGAACCTTTATGCAGTTTGCAGAATTGTACACAGAATGGGCTGAAAAATTGCCCAGAAGTGTCAAAATTTCTGATAAATTTTGTGCTCCACAGTGCGGTCTGCAATACTATTTTGTAGTTCGCTGAATGCTCCACAAAAATCCCTTTTTGTCAATTTTTGTGGAAACTTATTTCTTTGATCAGATTAGTCTCAAATTTTCCCAGAACATACTTAATACTCCAAAAAACCTTAATTAACCTTGTAGAGGGATCTCACCCTTTCCGAACATATGTCGGATAACTTACAATGGAAATGACGTACAAATTATGGGGTGTAACACTCAGGTACTAGTCATGAACCAACATTATCTCATTCTATGGATTTTACATGCTTCCATGTCTCATACAAGTTATATTTTAAGTATACGTGTTATACTCTACTTACAAACCATGTTTACAAGTTATCTTTATGAAATTCATGGGCTTTTAAGCCACTTATATTCATGTTCATGTCTTGGGAGTAGTACAAATTGCTAAGAAATTTTAATACCTGAAACTACGTTTGCCAACGTAAAATAAGGATCGCTCCACCTAGTTAGCACGAGTCCTTCATATTACCCATTGCGGGTTATTGGATCCATATATGTCATGTTCATGTCTTGTACCACAACAAGGTACGAGATGCCTTAGCTGATCAGGGAGAGATAAAACGCCACGTGCTCACATGGTGGTTACATGTCGGTTACACTAAATCTCTCCCACTTAAAGTGATTTACCATGTTATATTACGTTTATGTCAGATATTACTCTTTTTATGCTTAGCTTACAATTCAGTTTCAGTTCTTATTATTTTCATGTCCATGCTTATTTATTCAGTTGCTTTACATGCAATTACAATTCCAGTGTACTTACATCCCTATTTCCCGGGGCCTTCATTTTCAAATGCAGGTACTGATTAACAGGATGACAGATCTTCTCTCTACGACATTCATGTATCAGTTGTTGGTGAGCCCCACTTTATTCAGGGGTCTTATCTTTATTTCATGTTTATGCCATGCCATGTAGTAGAGGTATGCCGGGAGCTTTGTCTCGATAAACAATTTAGTATGCAGACTCATGTTGCGAGGTTTCATGGACTGGTCTAGCATGTCATGTCAGATATTCACAGTCGTTAAGCCATGTTGGTTTCGTACTTATCATATTTTTCAGATTATTCCACAAATTATATTTTCAGACAGTAATTTTAGCATTTCGATGAGATTTTATGTTTTATTCAGATTTTTATATTTTAAATTATATTCCACATCAGTTCATATCTCATGTTGATTCAGCAAGCCATGTGGTTCACTCGGTCACATGTAGCCAGGCAGCGAGTGTCGTGTCCCGTCCTAGTCATGATTCATCACGTGACAATAAAGTACTAGTATTATCCAACCTATTGAGCTTATAAACCTCATTGTGCTCGAAGGTGAACTACTTTGAGCTTACTATCCTCTTTTAGTGAGCCTTAGTTGTGTCAACATAAAGTTGTAGTGTTAGAATAACATAGAACTGGTTCTCATGGGGAAGATTTCCAATATAGAAGCAGACGTGAAAGAGGAAGAATTGATCCGGAACTGAAGAAGATTGGAGAAAGTTGATCAAATGGAAATTGAATATATATATATATATATATATATATATGAATTTGTAATGTTTGTCATCATAAAAAAGAGGGAATTGTTTTACTACTTACTGGCTAAATGATAGATGATGAACTTAAATTGAAATTTCTATCATTTGACAAACAATGTACCCAATGATAATCAAGGGAGACGTAAGGAAAGCATTGAAGAACCAAACATCGAAACAGATATCCAATGGATTCAGTTAAGCAGTCATATCACAAAAGAATTGCTCAAAGGAACTGGTCCTTACTATCACGCAGCACTGGAGACTGAAATGCTAATTCATGCCAACTAGGAGGAAATGAATATTGGCTCATTCGTATTTCATGAAATGTTGGATTTCAAGTCATGGAAATGTTACCATAAGTTCATCAACATGAAGTTAGAATTGAAGTAGGAGAACATATATGACGCTCATACAAGGAAATAAAGGAAGATCCAAGTCAAACAAGGCTTTATCTTTTACTTACAATTATGAAATCAAAATTTGGTTGGATTCAACATTCAACAATGGAAACTTATTCTATTTAAACATAACATAATTAAGATTTAGAACTTAAACACAACCATAATCATAATATTCCGATGAGAGGCAAAGTGATCGTAGTCAACATTTAGTCTTAAGAAAAGCCAACTACAAGTCGATGAAGAACTAGAGCTTATCAAGATTTACAATTAAGTTTTTTACTTGTCTTAGTTAGGTTATGTTGTGGTACCATCTATTTATCTTCGCAAGTATTGTGTAATACGTGTTTCGTTGGTTATTGAGTTGTAGGGGATCTCTTTACTAGGTAGATTCTTGAGATATCTATTGTATAAGTGGGTAGAGGTGGACTATTAGAGAAACATGTCCTTTAGGTATTATAAAAAATATTGTAAATCTTTGTACAACTCTCTACCAGTGAAGTTTTAGAAAAATCCTATAGAAGATAGGTCGTGGTTTTTGTCTCCTTTGTGTAAGAATTCTTCCATGTGAAAATATTTGTGTTGATTTACTTATTCTACTGCATTACCGTCTTTCGTAGTTACTCTAAGAACCTGGTTCATATAGTTTATAGGAGTAGCCCGATCCCATCGGTTCCATTCATAAATGATTCTTTATGTTTAAAACTCCAAAATTGTAATAATGTCAATTATATCCATAACCTTAACAACTTAGTCTATGAAGCCTCTAAGAAAATATTATGAATAATAACATTTACCGGGAAAAGGCCCCAACATACTAAAATATAGCTAATAAGACTGATTGAAGGAAACACTATCCCCCAAAGATCAAGTGGAGCTCACCAAATAAGCTTAAATTTGTGAAAAGCCTAGTGTGGAGTCATATTGCCGTGAATGTCTATACCTGCATCGTGAAATGTGGAACCTAGAAAAAAGGATGTGATTACTTCATATTCGTATGTAAAACATAACTGGATGAAAAAATCAGGGGACATAAAGAGAAGGGCAACCCAAATAGTATACATAAGACTTGAAGGAGTCAAGCAACCGTGATATTTTAACATAAGTTATTTCATTTATGGGAGACATTAAATAACCGACATATGTCCATCTGAGCACATGGAGTCCGATCTCGGCCGATCAACTAAGCCATTCCACGACCTTGTCGGGGTGATGAGACATACATAACATCTACTAGCAATTGGATTCATATCATAACCCTCTGATGGTAACATAAAGTAATCACCCCAACCAATGGGATGTTCCTTATCATACGTTGGCATAGGTAGTTTCGAGCACTTATCACACGTACGCCTTCTCGGCTAACAATAGTACTTCCATAATATAAACATTAGTAAGATGACTCGAAGCCCAAAACATATTTCATCATCATACGAGAATAGCATAGGGATTTACTAATCAAATTGAGCATAAATAGAGAACCTGGTCCCCATCCCCTAGCAATATATACCAAATCTAAATCATACCAAATAATAACTTGAATTTCATATTTTCCTGGCTATATAGATTAATATGTAATAATCCTTTGGTTTGGGTCTTATGACTTAAAGTGGTCTATGTTAATATTTTCCCCAAGGTTTAAATAGATTATGTTGTTAGATCTCTTGCACATTTTCATGATAATGCAACCCAAGTGGCCATGAGTTTGATATTGTAATGCCCCGAACCATGACCTAGGCGAGACACAACCCTCGGTGCTAAACTGCATGTGGCCAAGCAAACTACATAGCTTGCTGAATCAATATTGGCATCAAAAGCATACAATAGTAATGATAATGAAACATGTAAAACTGTATACTAAAAATAGTCTGAAATATCATAGCAGAAATATCAGAAAACATGATAAGTCTGAAAATACTACTGTCATGCCATGCTAACTATACTAGTCTATGAAACCTCTGAAGCATACTAACTGCAAAAATGTTTACCAGGACAAGACCCTGACATACCTCTACCAATAATCATGATATGAAAATAAATAAAGTTGACACCCCGAATGTGATGAGGCTCACCAAAGATGATACTGAGGCAAATCCTAGCGAGAGTCTTCCTAAAACTCAGTACATACACTGTGAAGTACATGACCTAGGAGAAGGGATGTTAGTACATTTGAATTGTACCGTATGTAATGCAACTGAAAGAATAAACAGGCATATGATATAATAGGAACATGAAACTGAAACTGAAACATGAACATGAACATGGATATATTAACATGTGTTAAATATGTAAACTGTATATCTGTATATATGTGGGGAGAGCATTAGTATACCCCGACATGTAACCACCACGCATGAACATAGCATTTAATCTCTGCACGATCAGCTAAGTCATCTCGTACCTTGCCGGAGTATAAGACATAAAAATGAACATATGGACCCAATAATCCCACTGAGGGGCAACATGATGGTATCATCCTCTAGGCAGAGCGATCCTTATCATACGTTGGGAAACGTAATTTTAGGCTATCTATGCAACTCCCAAAACATGTACTTGAATATAGTTTGCTTGTAAGCCCGTGAATTTCATAAACATAGCTTGAAAACATGATTCATGATGGTAATCCGGTATGTAATTAAATACATAATATATCTTATGTAAAATATGAAAACATATGTAATTTCATGGAAATTGAGAATATTACTACGAACTCCCAATAACTATGATAGAATATCGAGAATACAACAATGAATTAATAATACAAACATGGGAAAACATTATACTTGTAGCTTAGGGTTATCATGAACTTGAAATAGAGCCCTGCATATAGAAATTCATGGTTTCATGCATAAACATGGCGTGGGGAAAAACATGGATATTCCCAAACGTGGATAGAATCACTAGATACCTTGTTTGTTCCTAGTATTATCTTAAAAATCTGAAATTTAGAGTAGCAACCCAAAGCTTCACCCTTCGAACCTTGAGATGGGTTAATCTTGAAAACCCTAGGTTTAGAACAATAAGTTTTGCTTAGGAATTGAATACACTAGGTTAAAATCGCATGGAAATACATGGAAAGGACTTACCTTGAGTTGTGAGGATGATGGGAGAAGAGAACTTCGTTCTAGGGCTTGGGGAAATAAGAAAAATAGAATTTGGATCTAAGTCTACGTATTTATATTGTTCCTGTCGTTGGAGGTTTTATGGCTGAAATTGATGATCCGTCAAACTTTTTACGATCTGAGTCTGGACCGTCAAATATTGAACAATCCGCATAATCGGACTGTTTTAAAAATTTCCAATTTCCAATGATCTGTAAAAGCTGAGGGACTAAGACGGTCAAAATCGATGAGCCGTATCAACTTATACGGTCTGTAGAATTTACAGGGTCCCGTCAATTTCAAAAATGAAATTGATGGTTCATTTCGACAGTTCGTAAAGTATTTTACGGTCTTTACATTCCGGTCTTAAAATCAGACCTGCATAACATAAGCTTGTGTTTTAACTAAAACTCCCTATTTTGATTTCCTAAACCCCTGAATCATAAAGAACGCTTAGTTTATATGTACGATGTGTGAAAATATCTCTCCCTTGGAATCATTCGTCATTGAATCACGACTCATAGTCAAGTATGAAAATGAACATAGCATGAATACATGAGCGTGAAGAAACATGGCATGAATTATGAGACTGAATGACATGGTTACATAATAACATGAACATAGGACATGGAACATGAGTACTGAATATATGAATGAGAAACACGAGACATGGCTACGCAAGGGACATGACATGAATACTGAAGGTATTTACCTTGTTCCTTTTCTGCTTACTCCTCAAACAAGTGCGGTTATCTAGACTTTATGTATTCTTCGGGTTCCCATGTAGCCTCCTCAACATTCTGACTTCTCCACAATACTTTAACTGAGGCAACTTCCTTAGTTCTCCACTTTCAAACTTACGATCCAAAATAGCACATGGATCTTCTCATATGTTAAACCATCCTTAATTGTATTGGATTTGCTAGGGAAAACCAACGATGGGTCTCCCACATACTTCGTCATCATGGATACATCAAACAATGGATGCAAAACAATTAAATCTTATGGAAATTCAAGTTCACAAGCCACTTGGCCAACTCTCCTCAAAATCCTGTATGGTCCGATATATCGAGCAATTTCTTCCTAAACCTCATGACATCTTTCATAGGTGAAACTTGTAGAAATACCCAATCATCAACTTGAAATTCCAAATATCTACGCCTCACATCCGAGTAGGACTTCTGGAGACTCTGAGCTATTTTCAAACGCTCCTGGATCAACATGACTTTCTCCATAGCCTGATGGACCAAGTCTGGTCCTAACAACTTTGCTTCAGCAACCTCGAACCAACCAATTTGTGATCTATACCTCCACCCATATAGAGCTTCGAATGGTGCCATTTGGATTATAGCATGATAAATGTTGTTATAAGCAAACTCAATGAGAGGCAATTAATCATCCTAGTTACCTTTAAAATTGAGAACACATGCCCTCAATATATCCTCAATAGTCTGAATAGTACGTTCTACCTGGCCATCTGTCTAAGGATGACAAGTTGTGCTGAGATTTACCTTGGTACCTAATATTTTTTTGAAATACTTCCAAAAGTGAGATTTGAACTGAGCACCATGATATGAAATAATAGACACTAGGTCCATGAAGCCTGACGATTTCTCGGATATACAACTTAGCATAATCCTCAGTTAAATATGTGGTCTTTACTAGCAAAAAGTGGGTTGATTTAGTAAGTCAATCCACTATCACCCGAATCAAATCATGCCTTCAGGCTGAGCAAAGTTGACCTATAATGAAGTCCATATTTATCATCTCCTATTTCCAAAAAGGAATATCAATATTCTAAGAATAAATTTTCATAAGATCATGATACATCTTTGTAGAACCTATTTGAATAGAATACCTGGAATTATGCACTTTTGCCATGATTCGCTCCCTGAGTCCGTCCACATCATGAACACATAACCTGCCTCAGTACCTCAAAGTACTGTTATCTCCCCCTTGTTCAAAAGTCGTAGTCTTATGTTTTTGGATCCCCTCTTTCAGCTGTAACAAGTAGGGATTACTAAATTGCTTCTCCTTCACCTCGGCTACTAAGGAGGATTCAGACTTGTTCTAAACAACAACAACACCATCTTTGAAGTCCTGAGTCAAACTCCTAGACTGGCTAGTTGGTGAATCTCTTTCGTCATGGTTCTCTTATCTTCTTCAACATAAGATAAACTCCCCATGGATCGCCGACTAAGACCATCGGCTACCACATTCTCCTAATCTGGATAGTAGAGAACATCCACATCATAATCCTTTATCAATTCGAGTCATCTCTTCTATTCAAGATTTTACTCCCACTGCTTGAAAATATACTCAAGGATCTTGTGATCTGTGTAAATTTCAACGTGAACCCCATACAAATAAGGACACCATATCTTGAGTGCAAAAATCAGGGCTGTCAATTCTAAGTCATGAGTCGGATAATTCTTTTCATGAGGCTTAAGTTGTCTGGATGCATAAGCTATAACATTACCATACTGCATTAAAAATCACCCAAGACTAACTCCCAACGCATCACAATATACAACAAACCTTTTGGTTCCTTCTGGCAATGTTAACACTGAGTGGAAGTCAATCTCGTATTCAATTATTCTAAACTATGCTCATAAGCATCTAACCACTGGAATTTGACTTTCTTCTGTGTCAATATAGTCAATAGAGATGCGATGGAGGAAAAACCCTCTACGAAACATCTGTAATAGCCTGCCAGACCCTAGAAACTTCGTATCTCTAAGGCTGAGGTGGGTTTGGGCCAATTCTTTACATTGTCTATTTTATGAAAGTCAACCTGGACGCCTTTTCCTGAAATCACATAGCCTAAGAATGCTACTGACTTTAGCCAAAATTCACACTTGAAAAATTCGTGTAAATCTCGTGATCTTGGAATGTCTACAACACTATTCTGAGTTATTCTGCATGATCAGCCTCACTACGGGAAGAGACTAGACTATCATTGATGAAGACAATGATGAAAAGTCAAGTTAACGCTTGAAGACCTTGTTCATAAGTGCTATTCTGTACGGCAGAATAGATATCGGCTTAGTGCTGGAAAGTAGATCAATTGCAAAGTCGATCTCTCTCTCCAGAGGAACTCGGGGAAGATCTTTCAGAAAGACTTCTGGAAACTCATTGATAACTGGTACAGACTAAAGAGTTGGGGTCTAGGTATCTACATCCCTAACCCGAACTAGATGGTAAATATACCCGTTGGATATCATCTTTCTGGCATTAAGATAGGAAATAAACCTACCTATGGGTGTTACTACATCACTCTTCAATTCTATGTCTGGTTCACCGAGAAATTTGAAATTGACAATTTTGGTTCTACACCCTACAGTGGCATAATATGAAGATGATCAATCCATACCCATGATTACATTGAAGTCTACCATTTCCAGCTCTACCAAATCGGCTACGGTAATGCAGTGATACATTTTAACTGGATAACCCATATATACTTGCCTGGCTATGACTGACTCCCCAACTATACTGGATACCTCAAAGGGTTCATGCAATATCTCTAGTTTTATCCTAAATTTCTTAGCAACAAAAGGGGTTACATATGACAGAGTGGATCCAGGATTCATAAGGGTATAAATGTCAAAAGTGAAAATGGTTAATATACCTATGACCACATATGCATCGGCCTCTATAACCTAATAGTATGTATAAGTGGTTTGGACATCCGCCAATGTTACCATACTAAGTTGGACCATGCCCTCATTGGGCTTGAGAATTACGAGGAACTGTTGTATTTGTAGACTGATCCACATTACCTCATGTACCCTGCCTCGCTGATGGACAGTCTCTCTAAAAATGACCTGGCTGACCATAACCATAATAGATATCCATACCCACACAACAGTCCCTCCGGTGTCTTTTACCATACTTAGAGAAACTGGGTTACTGAAAAAGCTTTGACCCACACTAACCTGTGACTGAGAGCTTGATGCCCTAAAGTTCTGCCTCTTGTTATCATTCCTGAAGTATGGAGCGGGGGCACTAGCTAAAGATGGAGCAGATCCTGATGACCTATTTTTGAAGAATTATCTGCCTCGACCTCTCCCATGACAGAAATGACCTGTAGACTTAGCTCTCTTGGTAAATTCTTTGTCTTTCTCCTTCTACAATTCTCCCTCTTCCTTTATTCTGTTCTCATTACCCTGAACGAAAGTAACCATCTTAGTGATGGTCATTTCCATATTTTGAGCATCAATATTAGCAACATAAAACAACTGGGGATCAAGACCATACATGAAACGCCTAACTTTGGCCCTCATGTTTGGAACCATATGCGGATCATACTTTTCCAAAGAAACAAAATGAAGATAGTACTCTTGCACACTCCTGCCATTCTGCTTGAGCTTTTAAAATTAAATGGCATTTTCTTCCCTAACCTCTACTAGTTGAAAGTACTCAATAAAAGCATCAAGAAACTAATCCCAAGTTGTTGGAGATGTATTTTCCCCATGGGACTGCTCCCATTACTCATACTAGATGTTGGCAACATCCTGCAATTAATAACCTCCAAACCCTGCTGCCTCTACCTCAGTGACATGCATAACATGAAAGATTTTATGCACCCCATCAATAAAATTATGTGGATCCTCCTTTTTACAAGACCCTGTGAATACCGGAGGCCCTATGCGTAAGAATTCTGGAGTCCTCAAACTGGATGAATCCCCACTAGTTCCTGTACTTGGAGTCATTCCTTGACGTTGGGCTTGAGCAACCATAAGTTGGGTGAGAAACTGAATAGCTCTCCTAACATATAGAACTGGAATCTCCGCAGGCCCTCTGGTATCAGGTAGAGGTGTTATATCCGAATTAGCTCCCTAAGCCTAAGCATCTTCTTCACGAGAAGCATTAGAATCATCCCTCTTGCTTGTAGTTGATTTCTTTTTTGAAGCCATTTTCTGAAATACGTAATATGCACGAGTTAGAAGGATGTCCTGAAGGTATAGCTCTAACTGCATAATCTAGAGTATGAAAGAAGTGAGACAATCATAGATGTCTTGGTGGTCAACTATTTACATGGTGCCCTCACACACATAAAAGTAACTCCACTGGACACGGTTTCATTGACTCCTTAAGACACTTGAACCTAGGCTCTGATACCAAGTTTTGTAACACACTGAACCATGGCCTAGGTGAGACACAACACTCAGTGCCTAACTGCATTTGACAAAATGAACCACATGGCTTGTTGAATCAACATAGGCATCAAAAACATACAATAGTAATGATAATTAAACATGTAAAACTGTATACTAAAAATAGTCTGAAATATCATAGCAGAATATCTGAAAACATGATAAGTCTGAAAATACTGTTGTCATGCCATGCTAACTAGACTACTCTATGAAACCTCTGAACATGAGCCTAACTACAAAATTGTTTATGATGACAAGGCCCTGGAATACCTCTACCAATAATCATGACATGAAAATAAATAAAGCTAATACCCCAAATGAGATAGGGATTACCAAAGCTGATACTGAGGCAAACCCTAGCGATCAGATCTATCATCATGAAACTCAATACCTACACCGTGAATCACAAGCCCCGGGTAATTTGAATTATACCGTATGTAAAGAAACTAAAAGAATAAACTGGCACATGATATAATAGGAACATGACACTAAAACATGAACATGAACATGAACATGGATATAATAACATGTGTAAAATATGTAAATTGTATATATGTATATTTATATATATGTGGGGAGAGCATTAGTTTCACCGACATGTAACCACTACACGTGAACGTGGAGTCTGATCTCTTCCAGATCAGCTAAGCCATCTCATACCTTGCTGGAGTACGAGATATGAACATGAACATGATGGATCCAATAATTCCACTGAGGGGTAACTTGAAGGTAACATCCTCTGGGTCGAGCGACTCTTATCCTACACTGGCAGATGTAGTTTCAGGCTATCATAGCCTTCTCTATAATCTATGCAACTCCCAAACACATGTACTTGAAAATAGTTGGCTTGTAAGCCCATGAATTCTATAAACATAACTTGTGTAAAATATTAAAATATGTGTAATTTCATGGAAATTGAGAATATTACTTCATGATCTGTATTTATAAACCCATGCAATTCAAGGTTATGTGTATTCATAGATTACGGATGGATTTCCAATAAATATAATAGAATATCGATAATACAACAACAAATTAATAATATAGACATGGGAAAACAAGATACATGTAGTTTAGGGTTATCATGCACTTGAAATAGAACCCTAAGTATAAAAATTCATAGTTTCGTAGGTAAACGTGGTGTGAGGAAAAACATGGATATTCCCACACATGGATAGAAGCTCTACATTCCTTGTTCGACTCTAGTTTTGGCTTCAAAATCAACACTTTAGAGTTGAAACCCAAAGCATGAACCTTGGAACCTTGAGATGGGTTTATCTTGAGAACCCTAGGTTAAGAACAATGATTTTTGCTTAGAAATTGAATACAGTTGGTTAGAATCACGTGGAAATACATGGAAATGACTTAACTTGAGTTGTGAGGATGATGGGAGAAGAGAACTTCGTTGTAGGGCTTGGGGGAATAAGAAAAACTGATTTTGGAACTAAGTCTGCGTATTTATACAGTTCCTATCATTAGAGGTTTTACGGCCGAAATTGACGGTCCGTCAAACTTTTTATGATCTGAGATTAGACCATCAAATATTGTACGGTCCATATAATTAGACTCTCTTGAAAATTGCCAATTTCCAGTGATCTGTAAAAGCTGAGGGACTAAGATGGTCAAAATCTTTGGGTTGTATAAACTTATAAGGTCTGTAGAAATTATAGGGTCCCATCAATTTCAAAAACCATTTCGACGGTCCATAAAGCATTTTACGGTCCGTACATTCTGGGCGTAAAATCAGATCTGCAGAACTGAAGCTGGTTTTTCAACTAAAACTCCCTATTTTGGTTTCCTAAACCCCTGAATCTTAAACAAAGCTTAGTTTGGAGGTACGAGGTGTTAAAGATATATATCGAATGCACCAGATCTTTTTGACACACTTACTTCTTAATGATGCCAAAACGGGGAAGATTCACTTCAAATATTCACAAAGATCATGTGCCAACATAGATATATCAGGCACAAACAATACATGACCAGATAAAGATTGAAGATGGTCCAAGATATTGAAAGCTACATACATCCCAGTTGCCAATTAGAATTCATTGTAAAGGCAAGTGTTCTTATTTATAAAATAACTCAGTCCTATTAGAAGGCACTGGATGAGAATATATAAAGTTGGAAAAACAATGCTAAGCAAGAACCTGGTCGTTACACATATCATGACGACACACATCATTTTATAGGTTTCATATAACCTACCCTCCTATAGGGTTGCAAAAAGTGAACGGCTAGTCCCTAGCATATTAAGAAGAACATCATATTTTCTTAGTCATGCAAGCTACTAATCAAGCAGTCTGAAACTAATGGAGGTAAAGTCCTAGTATTATTCGACTCAGTGAGCTTACAAACCTTGCTATGCTCCTGGTGAACTACTGTGAGCTTACAAACATCGTGTAGTGAACCTTAGTTGTATCATCACAAAGTTGTAGTATTAGAACAACATGGAGCTGATTGCCAATATAGAATTACAACCCAAATGGGAAATATATATGAAGCTGCTATTTGTTTGTCATCATAAAAAAGGGGAAATTATTGACTTGTTACTGGATTAATGATAGGTGAAAAACTTATATTAAAGTTCTGATGATTTGACAATCAAAGGAGACATAAGGAAGACATTTAAGAACCAAACATGCAAATAGATATCCAAAGGATTCAGTGAAGCAGTCAAGTCAACAAAGGAACTGCTAAAAGAACAGATCCTTATTATCACTCAGCATGGGAGACTGAAAAGCTATTTCGTGCCAACTAGGAGGAAATGAAATATTGAGTGATTCTTAGTCAATAAAAGGTTCTATTACAAGTTATGGAAATACTACCATACGTTTATCAACATGGAGTTAGAATTGAAGTAGGAGAACATATAAGATGCCCATACAAGAAAATAAAGAAAGATCCATGTCAAACAAGTTTCAGTTACAATTGTCAATGAAAAACATGGTTGGATTCAACGTTCAAGTGCGGCTACTTATATTTAAACATAACACAAACAAGGTTTAGAGCTTAACCACAACCACAATCACAACATTCCAATGAGAGGCAAAGTGAGCGTAATCAACATTTACCCTTAAGAAAATCCAACTACAAGTCGATGAAGAACTAGAGCTTATCAAGATTTATCGTTAAGTTCTTTAGTTGTCTTAATTAGGTTATGTTGTGGTTCCATCTATTTACCTTTGCAAGTATTGTGTAATAGATGTTTCGTTGGTTATTGAGTCGTAAGGGATATCTTGACTAGGTAGATTCTTGAGATATCTATTGTATAAGTGGGTAGATGTGGACTATTAGAGAAACATGTCCTTTAGGTATTACAAGGAAGATTTAAATATTTGTACGGCTCTTGACCAGTGAAGTTTGAGAAAAGTCCTATAGAAGATGGGTCGTACTTTTTGTCTCCCTTAGGTAAGGAGTTTTTCACAAGAAAATGCTTGTGTGGATTTACTTATTCTGTTGCATTATCTTCTTGCGTAGTTACTCTAAGAACCTAAGTCATAGAGTTTATAGGAGTGGCCCGATCCCAACAGTTTCGTCATGACCCCTTTTAAATATCATGATGGCACCTACACTTTACCCATCGGTAGGCGAACCACTCCAACTAACAACACAATAAGGATAAGAAATGCGGAAATAATATAAGATCTAATAAGATTGTCTAATAATAACATAATTATGGAATAAACCTGATAATAAGTTCTACAATCACGAAAATCTGGTCAATAATACAAGAGTACTAAATCCAAATATAAGAGCCAAAGAAGTCTGATAATGTCTCCTGGAACAAGTAAAAGGCATAAATAGAGATAAGAGCATCTAGGGCAATGCCAAAGAGAAGCATCCTCACCCCGAACACTGATGATCCACCTGCTCAGACTCAGCCACAAAGTCCTAAACTAGTAGAAGGGGTTGTATCTGCATCCAAAAGAATGTAGCAAGTGTAGTATGAGTACACAACGTACCTCAGAAGGCACGTAGGCCGACAACAACCAAAGATACGCAAAAAGAGATAAATATCGAGTTGACACAAATAAATCATATACTAGATAGTTCAATAATCCAATTAAGTCACGTAGTTCATAAAAAGGTTCAATGAAACAACAAGCCACTTGGTTCACATAAAACCTCATTATCATATGAGTTATTCCATTCCAGAGAGGTTCAATAGCAGTGTTCAAGTACTTAATAATCAGTTCTTATCCTTATTTATCCATAAATCCACCAAGTCATCAATTACCAATGCAACACTTAACTCATAACAAATAATCAATGCAATGAAGTATGTATGATATGAATGCAATGCGTATGCCAGATACCTTTCATCTTCAAATATACATGCATTCAAATTATATGAACAACACCCCCATGGGAGACCTGCAAAGTCCATATACTCTTCCGGAATTTCCCATCGGAGTGCAACTCTAGGCTGAATAATAATAAATGTTGCAGGCGTGTAACCCGTTCTCCCATGTATAATCATCATCATCTCAATGTTGCTATAATGTCATAAAGCTCTTAACTTTTTGGTCTCTTGGACCCATAACATTTCCATACCACTCTCATATCAATATCATCAGGACCATGAGTGTATGAATGCAAATGACAATAGAAGGCAAGAATCATGATGTAATGAGATGCAACCAAGTATGGAGATGAATATCACATGCTTTCAAGAATTCAACAACATATAATCCAATTACAATCAAGATATCATAACAAACCATGTGTAATGAATAAGCACAACAACAATAATTATGGCAATGAGCCCACATAATTGCGATCAACCTAAATAATCAGCAGTCGAAATTAGCTTGAGGCTGATTCCCCAAACCCATCACCACAGTTCAACATCAATACCTTGTCAAACGTTTATCACAACCATTTGAATGCAACACACAAAGACGTCTAATACACCTCAACATTTATAACTAATTACGTACTTCTATCGGAGTCTAGTGAAAGTAGACTGTAGCCTACCTCTGGGTCAAGAAGGAGCCTCGAACGGTTACCCCTCCATGCAAGCCTTGCCCTTCCGGAGTACCTCGTGGTAATCGAAGTATAAGAGGCGTATGTTATACGTTAAAATCAAGTTATCACATAATACAAGGACGTAGTCCTTTAACATACCAAGACTTCCAAATCAACCCTGGGCCCATGGTGTCAAGATCCAACATTTATCCTCCAAAAAGCATAAACACACACTAACTAACCATATCCTTAAGTTAATTGAAGAACTAAACCCAATCGAAGCCTTAATTGCACAATTTAAGAAAAGCCTCAATTCATAAACCCTAGAATTTTCCCCAATTCATAAAGGGTCTCTATAATAAAATTAATTGCTACAACACGATCTTCTATCATAATCAAATACCAATCTACAATATCAAGACAAAAAAAACCCAATTACACCCTTAAATCAAGATTTCACATCTCTTATTCTCATATGAACACTAGACCTTATTTCCCCAATTTACATACATCATTCAAGACATAATTCATGAAACATAACCACAAGAGTGAAGAATATTACCTCAAATGAAGAATCTAGCCAAAACCTTCAAGAATCCTCATTAGACAGCTCTAGAACCGAGGTGAATATATTATGGAAAAGTGATTCTACCTAGGGGATTTTATGGGGTTACCAGATACAACAACTCTGCCCCTGCAGACCCGAATCTGCTGGCGCGGTCTCACTCCCGCATAACAAGACCTCGCTAGGGCACATTCACCGGACAGCTTGCCCCAGCGTAGAAGAGAACAGAATCCCGCAGAGGCGTGTTTGTCTCTATAAGAGAACATCCTCCAATGCGGAACCTGACCAAACTTTCAACCCCCGCTTCTGCCAGCCAACCACTGCCAAGACAGACATGTAAGAGCGGATAACCCATCCGATGTAGCAGACACTAGAGACCAGCAACTTGGATTTCATCCCAAATATCCACCAAACACCAAAAACACTCCCGAGCCCCCCCCCCCCCCCCATACACAAACTAGACATGCTCTCCCAAGGTAAACATTGCTAGAACTCACTCGTGTCCTTGAATTTATCATTTGTCTGAGCTAAGACATACTTTTCTAAAGAATCGCCCAAAATAATTAAATATCCAAATTTCATAAATAAAGCCATAAAGTACATTCAATTGTATCAGGAAGCAAACCAGTGACTCGACTAAGTCATAAATGATCCTCCGGAACTACTAGAAGCAATGGAACCCAAAAATGAACCTATCTACTCAAAAGACAACCTTGAGCCAAACTATCCAACTCCAAGGTTCTTATTTTAGGGTTTTCATCCGAAACTCACATAAATGGACCTCGGGATCTATTCCACCCATCTCCGCATATCACAAACCCCATATGGAGTATACGGGAAAGGTAATATATTCAAATAGATGTCTTTATATAAAAACAACCAGATGAGTCGTTACATCAGATACTAATTAAAGAAACGTTCATCCTCGAATAGAGAAAAAGGAATAGGGGAAACATAATGGAAGTAGTAAACAAGTGAGGATATCTGCTCCGCATATCGGACTCTGTCTCCCAAGTGGCCTCCTCAGTGGAATGATGCTTCCATTGCACATTCCTAGAAGCTATCTCCTTAGACCTCAATTATCTCACATGTCTGTCCAAAATAGCCAGAGGCTCCTCCTCGAACTCTAAATTCTGATTAGGTAATATGGAGTCCCACTAGATGATATAAGAACTGTCGGCATATTAATTTTATAGCATAGACATATGAAAAAACATATGGACACCTAACATACCTGGTGGCTAAGCTAACTCATATTCCACCTCTCCAACCCTCTGAAGAATCTCAAGCCTGATATACCTAGGACTCAACTTCCCTCTCTTGCCAAACCTTATCACACCCTTCATGGGTGATACCTACCCATCATAAACTCCATATCTCAGATCTTCCGTTCCATATACTCTTTTTCCTTGATCTAAGCTACCATGAGCTTGTCCTGGATCACCGTCATCTTATCTAAGGAATCCCTCAACAAATCAGCACCCCAAGGTTGAACCTCAAATGCATCAAATCTCTCAATCATAGAATGACACCTCCTACCATATAAAGCCTCAAATTGCGCTATATTAAAGCTGGAGTAATAACTATTATTGTACGAAAACTCTGCCAAAGGTAAGAACTGGTCCCAATGTCCATCAAAATCAATCACACAAGATCATAACATATCCTCCAAAACCTGAATGGTCTACTCGGACTGACCATCTGCCTGAGGGTGAAAATGATGTATTGAGATCCATACCAGTACCCAACTCCCTTTGCAAAGTTTCCCAGAATAAGAAGTAAACTGAGTACCCGGTCTGAAATGATAGAAATAGGGACACCATGAAGATGAACAATCTCACGAATATATATCTTAGCAAACTTCTCAAAATTGTAAGTCGTTAATAATATGTGCGGACTTGGTCAACCTATAAATAATGACCCAAATAGCATCCAACTTACCCAATATCTTGGGCAACCCAACAATGAAATCCATGGAAATCCTCCCCAACTTCCACTCAAGAATCAACATCCTCTAAGACACGTCACTAGGTTACTGGTGCTCATACTTGACATGCTGACAATTTTGACACCGAGAAACAAACTCCACAAGTCTCTCTTCATCCTCCCCCACCAACAGTACTATTTTAAGTTACGGTACATCTTGGTAGCACCTGGATGAATCAAATACCTAGAGCTGTAAGCCTCCTCCATAATCAATCAAGTCAAATTAACAACTCGAGGAACACACACTCTACCCTTTTATCCTCAACACCCCCTCACTATCAAACACAACCTCTTTGGCTTCACCACTCATCACCTTATCTCTAATTTTGCACAACTTCACATCATTGTACTGGTGGGCCGTGATCTTCTCCAAAAGAGATGACCTCGCCTCTACACAAACCAAAATCCTACACGGATTATAATATCAAGCCTCACGAAACTATTTGCTAAAGGCTGAATCTCTAATACCAAAGTACGCTCGGAAATAATCAAGTGAGCTAAACTCCCCATACTCACAACATTTTGGCTCAAAACATCTGCCACCATATTAGCCTTGCTTGGATGATACAAAATAGTCATGTCATAATATTTTAGCAACTCCATCCATCAACGTTGTCTAGAATTAAAATATCTCTGATTGAACATGAGATGAAGACTGTGGTGATAGGTATACACTTCACAACAAACTCCATAAAGGTAATGCCTCCAAATATTCAAAGCAAACACAACAGTCGTCAACTCAAAGATATGAATAGGGTAATTCATCTTGTGAACCTTCAACTACCTCGATGCATAAGCTATAACCTTACATTCCTACATCAACACATATTCTACCCCAATCCTCAAAGTATCACAGTATATGGTAAATTCCTTCCCCTCTATCGAAAGAGATAAAATTGGGACTGTGGTCAAAAGAGACTTGAGCTTTTGAAAGCTCTCCTCACACTCATTGGACCACTAGACAAGCACATCCTTCTGAGTCAAAAGCGTCAAATGAGAAGAAATAGAAGAGAATCCCTTATTAAATTGATGATAGTAGCTAGCGAGACCTACAAAACTCCAAATATCTGTCACTGAGGCAGGTCTAGGCTATTCCCTGATTGCCTCTATATTCTTAGGATCGACCATAATACTGTTCTTGGACACAACGTGTTCCTCAAATGCCACTAAACTCAGCCAAAACTAACACTTCAAGAACTTAGCATACAACTTCTTCTCCTTCAATATCCCAAGAACCACTCTCAATGATTTTTGTGGTCCTCTCGACTCTTCGATTAGATCAAAATGTCATCGATGAAGACAACCACAAAAGAATCCAAATACGACTTGAATATCCCATTCATTAAATCCATGAATGCTGCGGGGCATTAGTAAGCCCAAAGGACATCACCAAGAACTCATAATGACCATAACGAGTCCAGAAGACCGTCTTGGAAACATCCTTGGCCCGAATCTTCAACTGATGATACCCGGGCCTTAAATCAATCTTTGAAAATAAAGAATCACCCTGAAGTTGGTCGAATAGATCGTCAATACGAGGAATTAGATATTTTTTTTTGATGGTGACCTTGTTCAACTATCCATAATCAAATCACATATGCATGATGACATCCTTCTTCTTTACAAACAACACAGGAGAACCCCAATGAGCCACACTCGATCAGATAAAACCCTTACTAAAAAATCCTGAAGTTTCTCCTTTAACTCTCTCAACTCTACTGGAGCCACATGATACGGAGGAATAGAAATGGGTCAAGTACCTTACTCTAGATCAAAGCAGAAATGAATATTACTATCTGGTAGCATACCCGATAGATCCGACAAAAATACATCGACAAACTCACTAACTACTGGAACAAACTCGAGAGAATGAGTATCCGCACTCGTATCTCGAATATGAGCTAGATATTCCACACATCCCTTATCTACCAATTTTCTAGCCTGGATGAAAGAAATAATCTTCTTAGGAGCAGGGCTGGGAGCATCTCTCAACTCTAACCTCGAAAGACCAGGCATCGCTAGAGTGATTGTATTGGCATGACAATCCAGAATCGCATTGTACGATGATAACCAATCAAACTCATGGTAATATCAAAATCAACCATGTATAATATGACCAAGTCTACCCAAGTATCATAACCCATAAAATTAACTACACAATGCCGATAGACATGATATGCAATAACAGAATCACCAATTGGTGTAGATACACGAATAGGGATATCAAACATATCACACCACATATCCAAATCAATAAAAATATAGGTAGACACATATGACAATGTAAACCCCGAATCAATTAACACGGTAGAAAATCAATGACAGATTGAGATAATACCTTTGATAACAGTATCTGATGCCTCAGCCTATGGCCTACTAGGAAAATCCTAACAATGTGTGTATCCTTCATCGAACTAAGTACCATGTAGGCCACCTTGTCTTGAAAGAGCCTCATATATACCAATCTGAGATCCACTACATCTAGTCTGATAGTCACCATGGTCTGACTGGGAACCCCCTTTGCTAGACTATCTGCCACTCTTGGATAGATGTGTTGGTGTCATGGGAGTCTAAGATCCTCCCGATATAAGCCTGGGGCAATCCCTCTTCAAATGTCCAACCTCTCCACAATTGTAACAAGTCCTAGCCGTTAAGGGCTATTGTATATAGATAGAAGAACCTGAGTGACCGCCACAGTCAGAATACCAAGACTGACTGTCCCTGGATGACTTGTCCCCACTATAACTGCTCTACCCTATGGAAGTACCATCTATAATCTGGAGGGTTGCCTAAACTTGGCAACTAGATTGCGAATGCAGAAATCCACTATGTTATCCATAACCACGAGAAGTAGACCCACTGTACTGTCCATATAGGCACATCTTCTTATCAGACTCATACCTAAGCAACTTGCTCCTAACAAACTCAACCATCCTAGCATGCTCAACCACTATCTCGAATGAAGCCCCAGCAACTACAAATATTAACGTAGCCAACTAAAAAGGAATACTCAACCCTTTCATAAAGTATCTGACTCTCTCTACCTCTGTAGGTAGCAACGGTGCTGCATAGTGTGATAAGGCATGGAAGTGAGTCTCATAATTAGCAATTATACCCCTCTGCTCAATCCGATAGAACTCATCACACTTGCTCAGATGCAAGCTAAGAGGCACATACTTCTCTAGGAAGATCTGATAAAACCTGACCCAAGACAGTGGAGGAAACCCCACTGGTCAACAATCAACATAAGCCCTCCACCATTGCTTTGCATCCCCCATAAGTCGTGCGTCTCAACGATACCTAAAGAGGGAAACCTCTCATGGCAACTAACAATAAAATCATACCCATTCTTATCGGGCTATAAATAGAATATAGAAAGCTTCATGTTTGAATACTGCTCCCATATCTTCCACTGATCGCGGGTCATAGCAGTCCCTGCAATTGGCCAGGAACCAAACTTAGGTGCTGAAATCTCATCAATACGGGGAGCCAACATAATAGCTAACTGAACCCCTGAAGTATGAAACTCGGGAATTGTCCCTCTCCTAATAGGGTGTATGTTCCACTCGGTGTAGTCGAATGCACGCCCGCCTGAGAAAAACCTTCAACAACACTCAACAACCTGACTAGAATGTCCTGTAGAACTGGAGTAGCTATAAATATGGGCTAGCTCGATCTCATCATCATAATGCTCATATTGAGGTTCATTATATGACTCGAGGGATACAGATCTTAGCACGAGCCTGACTGGCTCCAAGTTTTCCAACCCTCGCCGGTGCAGCTCCTCGAGCTCTACCTTGGCCTCTACCACGACCTCTGCCATGACTGTGAATTGCAGGTGCAGGTGTTGATGTCTCCTCTCTCGATTCATGGGCACGAGTCCTCACAATCTTGTAAGAATAGGAAACAAAGGCTAAATACCAATTTGATTAACCTTAGCATGAAAGATATGTAGAAAGTGAAGTTTCCTAGATGTCTTATTGCTCTTGTATTTAAGACTATTTAATCTAAAGCTCTGATACCAACTTTGTCACGACCTCTTTTAGAGATGAATATACCAACTAACAATACGATAAAGACAAGAAATGCGAAAATAACATAAGATTTAATAAGATTGTCTAATCATAACATAATTACGAAATAAACCTGATGATAAGTTCAACAATCCCCAAAATATGGTCAATAATACAAGAGCACTAAATACGAATACAAGAGCCAACGAAGTATGATAATATCTACCAAAATAAGTAAAAGACATAAATATAGATAAGATAATTTAGGGCAATGCCGAAGAGAAGCATCCTCACCCCTAACACTGAAGATCCATATGCTCAGACTCAGCCATGAACTACAGAACTAGTAGAAGGAGCTATATCTGCATCTAAAAGAATGCAGCAAGTGTAGTATGAGTACACTACGTACCTCCGAATGTATCATAGGCTGACAATGATTGAAGATACTCAAAAATATATAAATATCAAGTTGACACAAATAAATCTTATACTAGACAGTTCAATAATCCAATTAAGTCACATAGTTCATAAAAAAGTACACTGAAACAACAAGACACTTAGTTCACATAAGACCTCATTATCATAAGAGTTATCTGATTCCAAACAGGTTGAACAACAATGTTCAAGTACTTAATAATCAGTTCTTATCCTTATTTATCCAGAAATCCAGCAAGTCATAAATTACCAATCCTGCACTTAATTCATCAACAGATAATCAATGCAATGAAGTATGTATGATATGAATGTAACGCATATGCCAAGTACCTTTCATCTTCCTATATACAGATGTTCAAATACTATGAACAGCAAACCCATGGGGGACCCATGAAGTCCATATACTCCTCCGTATTTTCCCATCGAAGAGCAGCTCTAGGCTGAATAATAATAATCATTGTAGGCATGCAATGTGTTTCCCTACGTATCATCATCATTATCTCAGTGTTCCCATAATCTCATAAAGCTCTTACCTTTCTGGTCTATTAGACCCATAACATTTCAATACTACTCTCATATTAATATCATCGGAACCATGAGTGTATTAATGCAAATGACAATACAAGTCAAGAATCATGATGGGGTGAGATGCAACCAAGTATAGAGATGAATATCACATGCTTTCAAGAATTCAATAACATATAATCCAAGTACGATCAAGATATCATAAAAAAACATGTGTCATGAATAAGCACAACAATAGCAAATATGGTGATGAGCCCACATAATGGCGACATGCCTAAATAATCAGCAGTTGGAATCAGCTCAAGGCTAATTCCCCAAACCCATCATCACAGTTCAACGTTGGTACCCTTTCAAACGTTCATCATAACTATTTGAATGGGACCCCCAAAAATGCCCAATACACCTCAACATTTATAACTAAATATGTACTTCTATCATAGTGTAGTGAAAGTAAATCGTGGCCTACCTCTGGGCCGAACAGGAGCCTTAAACGGTCACCCATCCACACAATCCTTTCCCTTCTGGAGAACCTTATCGTAATCAAAGTCTAACACTCATATATTATACGTTAAAATCAAGCTATCACATAATACAAGGACGTAGTCCTTAAACACACCAAGACTTACCAAACCAACCCCGGGCTCATGGTGTCAAGATCCATACTTTATTAGCTAAAAAACATAAACACATACTAACTAATCATATCCTTAAGTTAATTGAAGAACTAAACCCAATTGAACCTTTAATTGCAAAATTTAAGAAACGCCCCAATTCATAAATCCTAAAATTTCCCCCAATTCAAAAAGGGGTTCTATAATAAAATTAATCGCTACAGCATGATCTTCTATCATAATCCAATATCTATCTATAATATCAAGATAAACTAAACCTAATTACACCCTTAAATCAAGATTTCACCTCTCTTATTCTCATATGACCATGAGACCTCATTTTCCCCAATTTAAATACACCATTCAAGACTTAATTCATGAAACATAACCACAAGAGTGAAGAATCTTACCTCAAATGAAGAATTTATCCAAACCCTAGAATAATCCTCCTTAGATAGCTCTAGAACCGAGGTAAATATATTTTAGGAATATGATTCGACTTAGGGAATTTTATTGGGTTACCAGATAAGGCTATTCTGCCCCTGTGGACCTGACTTCACTGGTGGTATCTCGCTCCCCCATAATAAGACCTCGCTGGGGTGCAGTCACTTGACAGCTCACCCTATCCCATAAGCAAATAGAATCTCGGAAAGGCGCATTTTCCTCTGTGAGAGAACCTCCACCAAGGCAGAACCTGACCAAACACTCAAACCACGCTTCTGCCAACTAACCTCTGCATATGCAGACACACAGGAGTGGACAACCCATCCAGTGGGACGGAAACAAACACCAGCAACTTGGATTTCATCCAAAACATCCACCAAATACCTAAAACACTCTCGAGATCCCCAGACACATACCATACATGCTCACCAAAGGTAAACAGTGCTACGAACTCACTCGTGGCCTCAGATTTCTCATTTGACTGAGCTAAGACATACTTTTCTAAATAATCACCCAAAATAATCAAATATCCAAATTTCACAAATAAAGTGACAAAGTACATCAAATTGTCTCAGGAAATGAACCAATGACTACTCTAAGTCATAAATGACCCTCCGAAACTACCGAAAGTGACAGAACTAAGAAAAAAACCTATCTACTCAAAGTTGGATAGTTTGACTCAAGGTTGACTTTACAGGTCAATACAGGTTCCATTCATAAATGATTCTTTAAGTTTAAAATATGGGATCATAAGCCAAAACTGAAGCAATGTCAATCGTATGCATAACATTAATAACTTAGTCTATGAATACTCTAAGACAATATCATGAATAAGAACATTTCCTAGGATAAGGCCCAGTTATACCAAAAATTAATTAATAAGATTGAATGAAGGAAAAAGTATGCCTCATAGATCATGTGGCACTCACCAAATAAGCTTAAATGTGCGTAATTTCTAATGTGGAGTCATATCACCTTGAATGTCCATTTTTGCATCGTGAAATATTGTGCCTAGCAAAAAGGATGTGAGTACTATGGAATAACACTTGTATATAAATCATAACTGAATGAAACAATTAGGGGAAATAAAGGAAAGGACAGCCCAAACAGTATACATAAGACTTGAAGGAGTCAAGTAACCGTGATATTGGAATTTAGCATTAACATCATTAAGCATAAGTTATTTCATTTTTGGGAGACATTAAATAACGACATACCATCATGTGAGCTTATGGAGTCAGGTCTCAACTGATCGGCTATGCTATCCCACCACCTTGCCGGTGAAATGAGACATACCTAATGTCCGCTAGCAATTGGATTCTTATCATAACCCTCTGATGGTAACATAAATGAATCACCCCAACCAATGGAATGATCGTTATAGTACGTTGGCATACGTAGTTTCGAGCGCTTGTCACAAGAACGTATTCCTTCTCGATTAACAATTGTACTCCCAAAACATAAATATTAATAAGATGGCTCAAAGCCCAAAACATATTTAATCATCATATGAGAATAGCATAGAGATTTACTAAACAAATTGAGCTTAATAATCCTTTGGTTTGGATGTTATGACTTAGAGTGGTGCGTGTTAATATTTTTCCTAAGGTTTTAACTATATTATATTGTTAGAGCTCTTGTACATATTCATGATAATGCAACCCAAGTGGCCATGAGTTTGATATTTATCGAATACACCAGATCTTGTTGACACACTTCTTAATGATGTCAAAGGGGGAAGATTTAGTTCAAATATTCACATAGATATTGTGCCAACATTAGATACATCAAGAACAGACAATACATGACCAAATAAAGATTGAAGACTGTCAAAGATGTTGTCAATTGAATGCTATATACAACCTAATTGCCAATTAGGAGTTATTGTTAAGGCGTTGGTTCTTATTTATAAAAGAACTTTGTCCTATTATAAGGCAGTGGGTGAGAATATATAAAGTTGGAAAAACAATCCTGGGAAAGAACCTAGTCCTTACATATACCATTAGGATACGCATCATTTTAAAGGTTCCATACAACCTAGCCTCCTATAGGATTGGAAAAGTGAAAGCTTAGTCCCTAGCATATTAAGAAAGACATCATATTTTCTTAGTCATGCAAGCTAGTAATCAAGCAGTCTACAATGAATGGAAGGTAAAGTCCTAGTATTATCTAACTTAGTGAGCTTACAAACCTTGTTGTGCTCGAGGGTGACCTACTACGAGCTTACAAACCTTGTGTAGTGAGACTTAGTTGTATTAACATGAAGTTGTAGTGTTAGAAAAACATGGAGCTGGTTCTATAGGGGAATATTGTCAATAGAGAAGCACAACCCAAATGGGAAGAATTGATCCAAAAATGATGAAGATTGAAGGAAGTTGATCAAAGGTCATTATATATACACACGCCCCCTAGTTTTGCACATGAATGAGAGTGTAGTTAGCCGAATAGAAGTCTTGAGAACTTGAGATTGTTCTTGAGTGTTCGTACAACATATAAGGATGTTACGGTATGGTTTCAGAAGGTTGGAAGTCAATAGGACCTAAGTAAACACAACTCAACGAAGATTGACGAATATTTGGTGATACGCTAAGTGTTTTGCATTGCAGATGCCATTCTGCCTCACAGATCTGACCGCATACCAAACCACCCTTCCTCCACCTCACTGTCACCATAAGATATGGCATATGAGGCCACATATGCAGCCACATATATGAGGTGGTGGAGATGGTTCATTTAAGGTAAGTTCGGGGCAACATCATTTTAACTCATTTCTCGACCCCTTAAGCTCTAAAATCCTCCCAAACTCTCTCCAAAGCCCTCTCCATCATTGAATAATATCTCTATATGTATCTAAGGTCATTTCTCCTTCCAAGAATCAAGAACACCTTGAAATCCTCTCTAGTTGGCTTGGTAAGGTTGTGAGCTTTTTTGAGATTGAGTTGAAGATTGTTGTGGGAGACCTCTTGGCTTGTTAAGGTAAGGATTACACCACTCTTAGATGTTATTTAGTTCATCCTATCTTAGCCTGACTCATTGATGAAGATAACTTGCAAGTTATGTAAGTATGGTAAACATGGCCTTGAAAAATTAATTCTTATAACTTAAAGTTGTATTGCCTTGTTTGTTGAGATTAAGTAAAGATACAAGTGTCGAATCTTGCTAGATAAGTTGTAAAGTTAAGGGGAAGAGTTATAGGAAAGAGTGGTGTTGTTTGGATGAGTTTCCATTATGGAAAAGCTCAAGAACTTCATGTACTTAAGATGTTTAATGAAATGTCCAAACGAACATTCTTATTATATATGAAGTCGGTATTGATACACATCCTTCGTATAATGTAGATAATTGATTGTAGCATGTGCGAAGGCTCCTGGATCATATCTAGATTCTTCAATAAGGTATGCAGGGCTTACTTTCTTATCTTTTGGCATGATCAACATAACAATGTTAACCATGACATACTCCCCAATAAGAACTCTATTCATAATCGCTAAGAAGATACTTAGACTCTATTCTGTAGATTGATTGATGTACTCTACATGTTCTCAACCGAAAGTACGTTTCACTCTCGACACTATCCTCTTTATATTGATAAAATAAGGTTTATTGGTGTTATTCTGAAAAGCTAAAGATAGTAACATTTTACCTTTTCATTGATTCATGAGCAAATAAATGACAAGTTGTAATTTTCATAAGGATACTCGGAGGTGGAATGACCTTACGTCACTTCGAAGGGGTTAGTAAGTATTCTATGAACTTCATTAGGTCTTCATATGCATATAGTATGAATTTACATTGCGCTCAGAGGCCTATTTCTTTATATACGCAACTTATACATATATGACATTGATGATATTTCCCACAGAGTCCTACAACATTATATATGTGATATACAATATACAAGATATTGCTCACAGAGGCCTACATCGATGTATAGCCGATTATATCTTACATCTATGCAGTCTAATCTATTGTGACACTATGTGTTTCAAGTGGTACCTCTTGTCTTCCATCTCTTATTATTATTTTATTTACCTCTACTTATGCTCTACATATTCAGTACATCTTTTGTCGTGACA
This sequence comes from Anisodus acutangulus, assembly GCA_029783415.1. Taxonomy (NCBI): domain Eukaryota; kingdom Viridiplantae; phylum Streptophyta; class Magnoliopsida; order Solanales; family Solanaceae; genus Anisodus; species Anisodus acutangulus. The sequence goes on from CM056498.1 coordinate 16,215,455, forward strand.
ACCCCTTTTTAGGTGCTATGTTCCATGCTTGCAGATATAGATAGAGATATAGATGATCCCACGTAGTAGTTGTCTCAACTCAGCTGAAGGTGGTCACGCTCCCTTCTTCCGAACCTGTTTAGTGAGTTAATAGGTATGGTGGTTGCATATATGTACATAGTTGGGTATGATAGCCCTATCCCAACCAGATATTGTCAACACACTCTCTAGAGACTTGTAGATAGTCATTTTGTATATAGTAGTCTTGTGTGGCCTTGTCAGCCTTGTTGTATATATATATTTTAGGTCTTTTCTGTGTGCATGTGGTTTCCTTATTTGATCAGGTAATTATTTGTCAGAGGCCTTGTCGGCCCATGTATTGTTGAGTATGCTAAGGATATCATGAGTGGTATGCTCAGTCTTAGGGCACTGGGTGCTGGCCACACACCCCAAGTTTGGGGTGTAACAAACTTAGTATCAGAGTAGGTCAGACGTAGGGGTGTCTACAAGCTGTGTCTAGTAGAGTCATGTTTATGGGTGTCTTGCGCACCACACTTATAAACAGGAGGCTATAGGACATTTAGGATGGTTTCCTTCTTTCTTGATCTAGATTATGCAATGGAGTTGAGTTGTAAGTATCCTATTCTTAACATCGTAATTTTTACGATCCAGCGATGCCTTCTTCAAATGATACACCTTCTGTCAAGATTGACCTGTCAGAGGATACAATCGGGTTACCCTCCCACCAATCTTCGACTTAGATATGATTAGGGGTGCTGAGAGAGACCCATGCACCGCCAGATATTCCATCAGATATACCCCCAGCACCGTCTAGCGAAGATGTTATGAGGGCAGTTCAAGTATTGACTCATCTAGTTACTTCTCAAGCATGATATCACCCTGGTATGATTGATAGTAGTAGACCCTTGGACGGTTTAGGGAGTTCACAACCTAGGAAGTTCATTGACTAGGGACAGCAGATGTTTGGTAGATTGGGCTCAATTATTTATAAGGAAAGGACTAAGAAGGCTAAAGTAGTTGGTGATTATCGAGGAGGACAGAATAAGGAAGGATTTTTTATACATGATTGGCATGACAGATGTTCACGTTAGAGCAAGTATGATTAGAGTTCTCGGGTAAGGCTGAGGCAAGAGTCACAGCCCTCAGTCATTTACGGTCAAAATAAGAAAGGTATAGACCGAGTGGAACCATCTAGGCCATATTGTAAGATGTGTGGACGAATTCATGTTAGGCCTTGTCGTAAGGGGATAAGAGGTGGTTATTGGTGTGGTAATTGAGGACAAAAGATACGAGAGTGTCCTGGGTGGGCCTGTAGAAGGAAAGAGGAGAGCTAGGATGTAGTCTCGAGTTCTTATGCTACCCGAGGAGGGTAGATGAGTGTAGGTACGCTACTGGTTTTCTTATTCATCTATGTACCATCTACATGCGCAAAATGGACTTATTTTATATCCCTAAAGAGTCATACCACTTTAGGAGTCGACTTCCTAAATTTCCCGTGAAATAAGAAATTTCTATAAGAGAAAAATCATGAATGTAATATATCAACTAAAGAGAACTGTTTTAGTCCAGTGGCCAGTTAAAGTCACTTATGTATATTGTGAATGGAAAGGATATGGAGCACCCAACCAGACCTAGTGCCAGAATGCATGGAATATTTTTAATGACTATACTAGATAAACTCCCAATTTGTGATTATATATCATCCGATGATTATGTGAAAATCCTAGAATTCAGGCGATAAAGGGAAAGCCGAAATAAGACCGAAATGGAAAGTAAAGCAAGAAGTATTTCCACAGAGTTTGGAACGTTTGAGAATGTTTTTTCCTCTTAGTGACTTACATCCCTTGAATGTGAGAATTTGTTATGAATGCATGATTTAAACAGTAACCTCGGGCCCTATGGATTAGAGGAACAAGGTAAGTTCTGTTGATTGAAGAAAATAACATATATCATTTACTGATAACAACTATGTGTGTGAGTAGTGCAATGGCTTATAGATTCCCAACACTGGGTGATAAGGGCTTCAGGTTCTGTGGTGTGATTTTGTGATCCGACGGAGTGAGAACAGCTGGTTGAAGATTGTTTACGATAAAGATCATATCATGGCAGAAGGAGGACATTAATTTGTAGATGAATGTTTGGTAGGTGCAAGTGGAATGTTATAACCAAGTAATGAGGCCAAAGGACATTCCGAATAAGGACAGATGAGCGGAAATAATTTTAATGATAAAGATACCGATAGCAGGATTAAGGTGCAACCCAAAATAGTATGATTACCTTGAAGATAAGGACCATAACAAAGAAATGATACTTAGACCCTTCCAGCCAAAGGTATAAACCCTGACATTTAGAAGTGATAAGTACTAGAACTACATGCAGAAAAGGGACCCTTAAAGGAGTTCAGTCACAAATGTAAAGGTTTGAGACCTTCAACAGAACCTGATCACCTGCAATGAACTCCATATCATGAACCTTCCAGTTCGCATACTCTTTTTGTTTACTTTGAGCCACAAAGAGCTTTTCCTAAATCAACTTCACATTATACAAGAAGTCTCTCAACAAATCCATACATCATGGCCTCACCTCAAATGCATCAAACCAACCAATCGGAGAGCAACACCTCTTACCATACAAAGCCTCAAATGGTGACATCCCAATACTCAAGTGGTAACTGTTGTTGTAGGCAAACTCTGCCAAGGGCAAAAACGGATCCCAATGACCACCGAAGTCAATCACACAGGCCCACAACATGTCGTCCATCACCTAAATAGTCTCCTCATATTGACCATCCATCTGCGGGTGAAATATTGTACTGAGTTCCCAACTCCTTCTGCAAAGTCCTCTAGAAATGAGAAGTCAGCCGAGTGTGCTAGCTTGTCCATTCAAGGTTGCCATGAAATTACCCATCTTGGTACTGCACAAGTTACTTCCTCATCAATTCTTCAATTGTAAAGTCCTTTTGTCACTTGCCATAAACTAAGTCAAATCGTCTATAGTCTTCCTTTCTCAATCGTAGTTATCACTTTCACATCCTATCATAATGATATAAATTAATGACACCATAACCCGTACGTGATTCAAGTTGTCGGGCTGCTTCAAATTCATGTATTATAAACCTTAATCCTCTAAATTGATAGTAAGATGCATTTATCTTAATTCTTCAGTAACCATATCCGTGGGGTGGATCCGAATATCATAAATGTTGCAAAATATCTAAGTCAATCATGGAGGTATTACTAAACCACAATCTTAAGCATCTGAAGCTTTACTTGCCTTACTCGCACCATAAAACTAGACATTCCTTTGAGCCAAATGCATCGCTTATACAATAGCTACATTTCTTCTCTAATTTAGGTGCAACAGATAATAACTCTTTAAGAAATTAAATCTTCATACCTATCCATCACTAGAGTCATTTCTATTAGTTGGTCACTCTTTCCGGTAGAATTCCATGACATAGTCAAACTTACCAATCAATTCATGCTCATTCACTTCATAAACATAGTAGCCTCGCAAAACTCAATAAGCTCATGGTCCAAAATGACTCCTTCTTATCACCATACCCCCGAGATATCAAGAGAACCTGCAAACACCCCTTTACTAAAATACTACACTCGACTATTCCCACAAGATTCAATCATCCATATTAATTTTTTTCCAGATAAGCACATCTAGTACTTGTGCTTGTCCTATAACTGAGAATGACCCATTTGAATTCCTTTCTTTACATCTTTATTCTGTCAAGTAGATGAAAAATCTTCACATGCTTCCCAATACAAAGTCCTACTCCCTCATACCTTATCAGAAAAGGTCATCTTTCATGTTTGTATGCCTTCGAAACTTCTCTTGGCCTCATTACTTATTCAACTTACCTGATCAACTAATTCATCCCAGTTTTTCTTCATCTTCAAAATATTAGTACATGTCCCATCTCATTACACCTTAAGAAATCCTTATGTTATGCCCAAGTCTCTCAAGCATAGTCTTTAAAGCCACAACACTTATCACCTTTTCATTCTGCTAGCCGTACCTCTGCCATGTAGCTCACCCTGAATTCTTTGAATAGCTCCTCAGCAGGCTGGATAGTCGTGAAGCCCACTAGAATAAGGACTAAATCCTGCACACAAAAAGGTGTAGCAAGTTCAGTGTGAGTACGGGAAATAATGTGTACTCAGCATCATCATCGACCAATCCTATCGTAAATGGAGATGAGGTCTGGCCTTTCGAATACTACTATCACATTAACCGTTATTAGTTCACCATAATAACTACAACCACAATCATACTGAAGCTGTGATTCCAAGCCTAGGTTATAACATCTAGTTCCACAATCATACTTACCGGTACACACACGTTTGAACATTAATGGATCGTGACTCACGAGGAACTCGTGAAGTCCATATACCACTCAGGTTCACACAGTACTAACCACACATCAGGCTCATATAGTACCTATTTATAAACACACAGTAGGCTCACACGGTACCTGTTTATAATCATAGAACTCATTATACTCGTTTCTTGCTACACAGGCTCGTATACTTATTTCTAACCACACAGGCTCACACGGTATGAAGCATGAATATAACATGCACAACAAGAAGAAGCAATGATATGCAATAAAGAGTCTAACTTTAGTCAATTATACCATAAAAACTCGATCTTTAACTTATTTTCCACTTTTAAATGAGTATAAAGTGATGATGGGGACACACAGTTACATATAAGACAACAATGTAATAACATTACGAAAAGTATGGGATTCATACCCCAATCACAGATCCAAAGAATCGTACTATTCTATTAGCTAGTGCCCAAAGCATGGCATTCACTATGTAATTTAAAAGCACAATTCCCATAACAAGTCACCGGTACTAGATACAAGTGCTCGTCACCTTTCAAGTATCAGGACCCCCCTTATGAGCCCCATTTTCCCATCTTATTTAGTTAATTAAACCAACCACGATGCTTAAGGTACAAGATCTCAACTTGTCTGAGTTGAAGTTCAAAGCTCAAGTGATCACCACATGGACTTTTCCTTCTTCAAAGCCTCCGAACAATTCAAAACTGTTCAAATATGTAATCTACACAAGTATACGAGTTCGTAGACACCCATATTGCTATGATAATAATTCAGGTCCAAAAAGTTAACCAAAAAGCCAATCCCGATCTTTGAATGTCAGAACTATAATTTCATCACAAAATCAGGTTCAATATAGTTAAAATAGTACTCTATGAGGTTAAACGAGTCCAATGACACCCATATTGCTATACTTAAGTTTGAAAATAAAAAATGACCCCAAAAATGTAATCGCGAGCCTGCAAGGGAAAATAAAAATTTTATTGCGAAATTGATTTACCCATAAATTTTTAAGTCTAAATCCTCAAATGACCCAAATCCAATCTCAAATCGACCTCCAAATCAAAGAATTTCATATTCTTAACATTAGGTCATAATAAAATGAATCTGGTCAATAAAAAACTTGAATCTGGTCACTAAGAGGGTCACACCAACAAGCTTTGCACCAACCAACTTTTAATTTGGTAATTTGACCAAAACACCCTCATACGACCTCGGAATTGAGTGATTCCAGTTCCTACGAATATGAAATCACAATGCGAGAAACACAAATCAAAGCTTGTTTACCCAATATGGTACCATTTATGCTCAAAACAACGTCGAAAGAAAAACAAACCCCATACAACTGAAACGCAGCCGAAACTCATCGGAATTTAACCATAATTTACTGACAAGTCAAAAATCATTATACCAATCTCGTGGACTTTAAAAACACCCAAATGAGGCCTTTTGACCTGATGTTGACCATGGTCAACTCCAAATCATCTCAAAAACTAATTTCTCAACCAATCACCTAAATCACACCCTGAACCTCTCGGGAATTGAACCAACGACTCAACTAAGTCATAAATCATATTTCGAACCTAATGAAATTAACGAAACATCAAAAAAAGACTCATTTAACTCTGGTGTTGACTTTGGACAACTAAATGCTTTCTTTAACTTAAGAACCTCCTAAAATCTACTTTCTTGTTCGAAACTCACTCAAATCACTCAAAACTCATTTCGACCATCTATCTAAGTCAAAAGTAACATTCCATACCTAATAGAACCATCGAAATTTGATTCCGGACGCATTTACCCAAAAGTAAACTCTTAGTCAAACTTAGATCTTTAAAATTTTAAAACTTAGTTTTCCTTCCACAATTTTCATCTGATTGCCTCGGGAATACACCACCTATCCTCGCAAGGCATAAATATCAACATGAAACTAACGGAATAAACAATTTTCCAATTCAGATCTTATTTTTTATTGATGTGACCATTTTTTTACCATAAATAAGCATATTAAGTACTAACGTCGACTTAATTGTCAAAAACCAATCAAACGAACTCTAAAATTAGTTTCGTCAATTTCTACATGTTATAAATAATCTTACAATTACAACAAAATCTTCAGCTCACCAATCCAAGCACATTTTCCTAAAATGAACAATTAATTCAAATAATTAAATATTAGAATTTAAAAAATGAAACCTTCTCCCAATATGAACCAAATGATATCCGTTTGACATTAAATTTTGCAAGAAAGTCAAAATAATTGTTACAAAACTTATGGAGATCAGACTCTGGATTAGTATCATACTCTGAGGGCACAATCTGCAGTTGTTGTGGAACCCTACAGAGATGAGATTCTAGTATCGAGTTTGGCCCTCAGCCAGTCCACGGGCCATCCATGAACCGTGAGGAGCGGAAGATATTTGAGCAGTTTTCTAAGATAAATCCTCTCTAGTTCTATGGTAATATCGAGGATAATGCATATGATTTTATCGTGAGTTGTCATGAGAGGCTTTACACCCTAAGTTTAATAGAGTCGCACAGGTTTTATTATATTGTTTTTAGATAATCGGGGATGCCAAGCAGTAGTGGAGGTCCTACATTGAGTGTAAGCCAGTTGGGTCACCTCCGTTGTTATAGAATTGATTTTACTAGGTATTTTTGGAGAAGTATTTTCCTCGCAGTCTAAGAGAGAGTAGAAGAGACGAGTTCCCGAGTTTGGGAGAGGGAGGTATGTCAGTTATAGAGTATGAGTCCCAATTTCTTGCCTTGTCCCTTTATGCAGCATCATTGCTCCCGACTAAGACAGAGAGAGTGACGTGTTTTGTGAAGGATTGACTATTCTACTTCAGTTATCAATATTACTACTAGTTGCTTTGGGAGTGTCAAGATTAGATCATGCCAAGATGGTTGAGTTAGTAAGAAGTGGGTCTCAGGAGACTAGTAGCGATAGAGGGCTTGCAAGTTTAGTAGTTTCAGTGGCTCTTTTTCTAAAGGATAGGGACAGTATGATAGGGCCCACCATCACTACTTGACCTGATTTGAGGAACTAGATGTTATAACCTAGGCTTAGACCTATATCTTAAGTATGATAATGATCATAGTTATTATGGTGAACTAATAGTGGTTAGTGTGGTAGTAGTATTCGGAAGGGCAACCCTCATCTCCGTTTAAGAGAGGGTCTGTCGACGATGCTTCTGAGTACACATTATTTTCTGTACTCCCGCTACACTTGCTGCAAATTTTTATGTACATGATTTATTCCTAGTTCTAGTGGGCTTTGCGATTATCCAGCCTGCTGAGGAGCTATTCGAAGGATTCGGGGTGAGCTACATGGTAGATTCGTGACACCAGATTCTTCTTCCTTATTTCTTATTTCTGTCATTTCATTTCCAGATAGCTATGTATTTAGGGATATATTCCCAGACTTGTATTTCTTAGTTAGTTCTTGTACTAGTCACACCAGGTTTTGAAAAATTATTGTACACTTCGTATTTTCCTATATTAAAGTTTCATTAAGTCTTAAAAAGTGTTTTATTTTATTATTTCACAATTAATTTCCTTTATAATTTAGATAGTTGGGTTGTGGTTGGCTTATGACTCGTGGGATTTAGTGCCATCACGACTTATTAAATTGGGTCGTGACAGCCTTCCTGGGTAAACCCATCAAGAAGAGTCAAGATGTATACCATGGCATCCTGAAGCATTGGCGTGGCAATAATATTTGGCAATGCCTGGGCTAGTCCCAGCTCCACCTCCTTAAAAGGATCATCATGATGCTCAACCTCCAGCTCGGGGGAGAAGGATCTAGCACGGGTTTGGCCAACCATTAGTGCTCTACCCCTAGTTGGTGCCGCTTTACGGGGTCTACCCCTACCACGGCCTCTGCCTCTACTACGTGCCACAATCCCAGGCGTCGTTGCCTCATCCCTAGCCGCATTCGCACGTGTCCTTACCATTTGTGAGAGAATAGGAAATAAAAGGTCAGATACCAATTTGAAAAAACTAGCATGAAAGGAATGAAAGAAGGGCAGTTCTTAGATGCCATATAGCCTCTCGATGATAGATAAGGAAGTATACGTACCAATCCGCCAGACTCTACTAGACATTGCTCTTGTACTCGTGAAATCGGTGAACATAGAGCTTTGATACCAACTTTTCACGATACATTTCAGAAATCATGATGGCACTTACATTATACCCCCGGTAGGCGGACCTCCCCAAAATAATTTACTCAATTGTAAAACATAAGAGCGGAATTGAACAACAAATCAATACTTAAAACTTGTATTTCCATATATAATATAAGTCATAAGTGCGGAAGTTACTAAGAGTATTACAACCCTAAATATAAAGGAAGTACTGCCCTTTTTCTCAAAATGATACAATGAATTATTAAAAAAGGTACGACTTTGTTTTTCTCCTCGAAACTCCTTGATTTCGGTCTTCTCGATAGAAAAGGAATTCCCACAACTGTTGTATTCTTTCTCTTCATACCTTGGATATATTTGCACAACCCTTGGCTCAGTATTGTTACCCACGGTACATCCCGCAAGTTTTCTTTTCAAAGCTTGCACTTGTTTCGTGACAATCTCGGATAAGACCCTCTTAAGTTCGTTACTTACTTGTGTCATAGCGTTGTTGTGTGGGACGGGAACACTTGGCTATGATACCAATCTAATGTAAGTAAAGAGGGGTGATGTTGGGTAAGTGGGTCGGGTGTGGAGGATATTCGGGTTGACCCAAAAATAGATGACAAAAAGGGGTTCTCAGATTGACGGGATAGTGGGGTATTTGATAGTTATTTCGGGAGCGTGTATATGGAATCGGATCAAGGAATTTTGTGGGGTGGTTGTAGACACGTTTCAAGTGGGTATGAAGGTCGGGATTTGGTGGTTGGGTGGTAGAAGGTTGGCGGAACAGAACTGAGACAGTATGGTTCTCGGAAGGTTGTGTTATGTGGACTACTTGATGGTGTTTGGATTGAACGGGTGTTTGTGGGTTGTTTTTGGGTGATGACCTTTGGTGGGGATGTTGATGAGATATTTTGGGAGGTAAGGGTAGCTGGTATATAATATATTGAGTGAGGGTTGAACACGAGTTGTCGGATACAAACTCGAGTGAAGGAAATGATGGATTTTGGTTAAGCGTTGGCTTGGTTGATAAGGTTTAAGTGTTTAGTGGTTGTGGTTGTAATAAGGAACGGTCGATAATCCCAAAGATAGAGACACGGAAGTTTAATTGCCCGAGCCGACACCAAAGATAATGTGATCAATGCCACAAGGTCAAGACCGGGGTTTGCTAAATGCAATGCCCGTGAACTAGCCAAGTGAGGGTGATCGAAGCCCTTTTGGTAACCCAAATCTTAGGCTATGTTGGTCCACACAGTTCCAACATCCTCTTACCACTCAAGGGGTTCCTCTATCTTGGGAAATGATTAGGTCACACAGTCCTAACCAAGTCTTACACTAAAGGGAGGGTTGACCCACAAAGCTTCAACACACAAGTTGAAAACAAACTTTAGATTTAACTTAAACTCAAACTTATTTTTACATTCATCCTAAGGTTCTTATTTATAGTAGTACATTGATTATTCTAGAAGACAAACTAAAGGACACAAACTCTAACTTGAACCTTTCGGCCAAGTGGGGACAAATTGAAAAGGGTTCGGGTTTTCTTGGTGGTCAAGGGTGTTCTCGGCCTTGGTGTGAATAATGGGAAATGGTTTGGCTTTTCTTGGAGACAAGGATGAACTCCAACTCCTTCACACCTCTTTGTGGAGACCAAGTAGAAGAGTGGATGGATTTGGCTTCTCAAGGATCTCATCTTCTTGGAATGTGTTTGGAAGCTTCCATTCTTTGTACTTGCTTGGTTAACCATTTCGGCCAACCTCTTCAGCTCCCCTTGGACGAATTTTGAAGACTAATGTAGCCAAATTCATGAATTAGTTGGTTCATGAATTGTCTTTTTGGAAGCCTTAACTTCTAGATCATTCTTGTCCTTGCCACCTTGTCCTCTTACCCTCTTCTCGGCCTTGTCAACTTGTAGAAAGAACTATCGTCCTTGTCACCTTATTACATGGATCATTAAATGTGTCCTAATGAAAAAGATAAGAACTAAAGGAAAACAACAAGCTAAAAAAATGCATGGTCTCGACCAAGACCAACAAGAAGGCCGAAAATACAATGTCTTCTTAACCCGTCACGTAACAACTCCAATTCCATTCCATTTTTCATGCCATATTAGGCATGTAAGTGTAGGTTAACGGTTCACCATTGGAATTCTTAGTAAAGCTCATCTCGACTCATGTTGAGAGTTTAAGTTCCTGGGCTTTCTTTCATCAATCTCCCCTTGTTTGAAAGAATTCGTCCACGAATTCGTGCTGCCTAAATGTAGCAATGAACCTTCATCAAAAAGTGTTTCTCCAATATTTCCATCATTGGACAAGTCCGGAGGTTTCATTTTGTAAGAGCCTTCTTCTAAACTTGACAAATACGGATCCGATTAAAGGCAATTAGTTTTAAATTCTTTTGATGCTCATGTTGGATGTCGGGTTCCATAAGAGATTCTGCCTTGCCATAGGTAAAAAGATGACATGATGCACCATTCAAAATTTTGTTAGAGCAATTAGAGCAAAAGATGGCTCCTATGCTTGTTTTATGTTTTATTCTCAATGGCCTTACAAGTTATTCACACAAACCATGCTCGATTTTTAAGGTCAATATCTTGCAAGGACGGACTACTCTTGGCATTTGATTGTCCCTTCCGTCATTAAGTATAGTTAAGCCCCATGAGCCAAACATAAGCCAAGTCAAGTGTCTCCAATGGACCAAAGGCCCCGTGATGAACATGTCCTTACACAGAAGCAATGGACTAGAGAGAGCAAAGGACTTTTGGTCTTGAATTGGGACGGGATCAACACCGATTTCTCTAGCACAATGTTCAATTTTAATTGATGGCTCCACAGTCAAAATAGGGGCAGTAAGGAGTTCGAAATCTCGGATGATATGAGGATTGGAGGGAACCAACTCATGATCTCGGGAAACACTTGTGTTCTTAAAACAACTTCGGTTAGTTCCTATATCAGATGGAGTAGTGTGAAGGCCTTAGGGTAATTCCACGTAACCCGTAAATGGTTGTAGAAATTTGCGCATGAAACTCACGGGAGAGCTTGGATCGTTACATACTCCAAATGGCATCACAAATCATTCTTGGCATTGACATCCAACTTTCTTTTACTTTCCTCTCGGGTCCTTATGTGATGGTGTACATCCCTCAAATATTCCTCGGAGAACAACTTCATTCTATTCCCTCCACCCAAGAGATTTTTCAATCTTGGCATAGACATTGTGCACTTCATAGTGAGGTTATCATTCTTTCGGTAACATGCGGGCCAAACTTTTTTTGGTACCAATAGTACGGGTGTTGTGTAGGGACAAAGGCACTCTCGGTCATGTTATTTGCCCACCAACTCTTGTTCTTGACATCCATAGTCTTGGTGAGTAGACAATGAGCTTCTTGAAAATAAATCAAGAGCAAGTTCACTATCTTTCATTGGTGGTGTTTCAGATATAAGATCACTTCCACATTCCTTCACCTCAGCATCTTCCAATGTAACTCCCGAAATGTTTTCCCTTTTCTTACATGCCAATGAATACATAGGACTCCCCTTCTTGTATTCTTCGTCTACCCTTCGTGCATTAAGTAGTAGGGCCTCAGCTTCATGCTTCTTCACACGTCGGATTCTCATATCCTTCACCTCACTAGGTGACATTGGCACTAGTTGGATTTTCTTATCATCTTTTCGAAAGGAATAAGTATTTCTTCCTTCATCATGTTGTGTCATCATGTCAAGTTGTCATGGTTGCCCCAATAAAATATGACATGCATCCATAGGGAGGATGTCACACCATACCTTATCTTCATATGTTCCAATCCGAAAGCTAACAAGAGTTTGTTTCACTACTCTTAGTCTTTCGTCTTGGTTGAGCCGTTCGGATGATTTCGGGTGGATATTTTTAACTTGTCCACCATTTCCACAGAGGCCAAGTTGACATTACTTCTCCCATCAACAATAACATTGCAAACTTAATCATTTACTTTGCTACGCGTGTAAAAGAGTTGTCCCCTTTGTATCTCCTTGTGTTCTTTAGGTTGAACACTCAACACATGTCGGAGAACTAAATCTTCACACACTTCCGCAAGGCCAATTTATTCCTCCACATTTTTTGATCATATAATAGATTAACAAAGGAAGTACTGCCCTTTTTCTCAACATGACACAATGGATTATTAAAAAAGGTACGACCTTGTTTTTTTCCTCGAAACTCCTTGATTTCGGTCTTCTCTATAGCAAAGGAATTCCCACAACTGTTGTATTATTTCTCTTCATACCTTGGATTGCTTCGTACAACCCTTGGCTCGGCACTGTTACTCACGGTACATCTCACAAGTTTTCTTTTCAAAGTTTGCACTTGTTCCGTGACAATCTCGGATAAGACCCTCTTAAGTTCGTTACTTACTTGTGACATAGTGTTGTTGTGTGGGACGGGAATGCTTGGATCTTATAGAAATCTGATTTAAGTAAGTAGGGGTGATGTTGGGTAAGTGGTTCGGGTGTGGAGGATATTCGGGTTGACCCAAAATAGATGACAAAAAGGGGTTCTCGGATTGACGGGACAGTGGGGTATTTGATCGTTATTTCGGGAGAGTGTATATGGAATCGGGTAAAGGAATTTTGTGGGGTCGTTGTAGACACGTTGAGAGTGGGTGTGAAGGTCGGGATTTGGTGGTTGGGTGGTGGTATGTTGGCGGAACAGAACTGAGACAGTATGGTTCTCGGAAGGTTGTGTTATGTGGACTACTTGGTGGTGTTTGGATTGAACGGGTGTTTGTGGGCTGTTTTTGGGTGATGACCTTTGGTGGGGATGTTGATGAGATATTTTGGGAGGTAAGGGTAGCCGGTATATAGTATATTGAGTGAGGGTTGAACACGAGTTGTCGGATACAAACTCGAGTGAAGGAAATGATGGATTTTGGTTAAGTGCTGGCTTAGTTGATAAGGTTTAAGTGTTTAGTGGTTGTGGTTGTAATAAGGAACGGTCGATAAGCCCAGGGATAGATACACGGGGGTTTTATTGCCCGAGCTGACACCAAGGATAATGTGATCAATGCCACAAGGTCAAGACCGGGGTTTTCTAAATGCAATGCCCCTGAATTAGCCAAGTGAGGCTGATCGAAGCCCTTTTGGTAACCCAAAGCTTAGGCTATGTTGGTCCACACAGTTCCAACATTCTCTTACCACTAAGGGGGTTCCTCGAGCTTGGAAAATGATTAGGTCACACTGTCCTATCCAAGTATTACACTAAAGGGAGGGTTGACCCACACAGGATCGGTATGCTTCAACACACAAGTTGAAAACAAACTTTAGATTTAACTTAAACTCAAACTGATTTTTACATTCATCCTAAGGTTCCTATTTATAGTATTACATGGATTATTCTACAAGACAAACTAAAGGATATAAACTCTAACTTGAACCTTTTGGCCAAGTGAGGACAAATGGGAAAGGGTTCGGGTTTTCTTGATGGTCAAGGGTGTTCTCGGCCTTGGTGTGAAAAATGGGAAATGGTTTCGATGTTCTTGAAGACCCTGAACCCCAACTCCTTCACACTGAGTGGATGGATTTGGCTTCTCAAGGATCTCATCATCTTAGAATGTGTTTGGAAGCTTCCATTCTTTGTACTTGCTTGGTCAACCATTTCGGCCAACCTCTTCATCTCCCCTTGGACGATTTTTGAAGACTCTAATGTAGCCAAATTCATGAATTAGTTGGTTCATGAATTATATTTTTGGAAGCCTTAACTTCTAGATCATTCTTGTCCTTGCCACCTTCTCCTCTTACCCTCTTCTCGGCCTTGTCAACTTGTAGGAAGAACTCTCGGCCTTGGAACCTTATTACATGGCTCGTTAAATGTGTCCTAATGAAACTAATATCTAATATAAGAACTAAAGGAAAACAACAAGCTAAAAGAAATGCATGGTCTCGGCCAAGACCAACAAGAAGGCCAAAAATACAATGTCTTCTTTAACCTTCACGTAACAACTCCAATTCCATTCCATTTTTCATGACATATTAGGCATGTAAGTGTAGGTTGACGGATCGCCGTTGACATTCTTAGTAAAGATCTTCTCGACTCATGTTGAGAGTTTAAGTTCGTGTGCTTTCTTTCATCATCCATGACCCATGTAGAACTCATAAGTCCATATACCGCTCACAACTAACTGGAGAATTCATAAGTACATAAGTCCAATGCTTTACCTTTCATGGAGAACTCATAAGTCCAATCCTTTACCTTTTCGATGTGCTTTTGAATGATCGAAGTCTAGATATTATAGATTATACGTTAAAATACAAATCTAAAGACAACCATACTGCTATGCTTCCAAATAAAATCCAAAAATGCAACTCAAAAGTGGCCCACACCCACAAGGACAAAATCAGAAATTTAGTTTAGAAACATGTACCCAATAGTCTAGATAGTCATACCCTTAAATTTGATGAAAAACTAATCACAATTAAGCCTTCAATTTCATTTATTATCAAAAAAACCCCAATTATGGAAAAACCTAATCTCATATCAAGAACCATGGATCGAATTGAAAATTCAAGCTTAGGAATAGTTTACCAATAGATTAAATAATCTAAATCCAAGGATCAATGTAAATAGCCCAGCTCTTGCGATCCAATTTCATTAAATACTCTCTTAACAATTGGGGACAACCCTAAATCTCCTACCCAAAATCATGATTTAATCTATAAATAAATGGAAAGAAACATGGTTTAATAAAGATCAAGGTTAGAATCTTACCCCCAAGGTAAAATAATTAAATCTCTCTTGAATCTCTCAAACAACGTGCTTAGAACATGAAGAAAGTAAAAATGAAGTCTAAATCGACCTTGGGGATTTTAAGGTCTCTGATTCATTCTGCTTCTATAGAACATTCGCCGCAGTAGCGCCCTCGCATCTGTGGAGAAATGGTCACAGGAGCAGTCCTTACTTAAGACATCAAACAATGTAGGAGAAGGGAATGACCTGCAGATGTGGTCACGCACCTGCACACCAACTCCGCCGAAGTGGCCCTCCTCATCCCCACAAGAATCTTGCATCTATGGACCAACCTCCGCAGATTCTTTGCAGGTGCGATGATATTTCTACAAAGACGGTTACACTAGAGCCAGCAGCTAAATTTTAACAAACTCCCACTCCAACACCCGAAACTCATCCAATACCTTCCGGATACAACCAAATATGCTACCTGAGTATAAACGATGCTATGGACTTTCCCGTGTATTCAAAATACCAATGCGACATCATTATGACACATTTCCCAAAATCACCTCCAACCTTCTCAAACTAAAACTTAGCAAATCAAGTATCCAAAATACATTTGAATGCCTTGGGATCCGAATCAAAGACTCAACTAAGTCATAAATGACGTTTCAGACCTAACAGAATTGACAAAACTAAAAAATGGACACATTTATCCAAAAGTCAACTTTTAGTCAACCCCTTGCAACTTCACAACTTAAGAAACTTCTAACTTTAGATTTTCCTTCCAAAATCCAACTAATTAACCTAGGTAAGCATGCCACCATCTCCTCCAATCGTAAACATATATAAGAGGCTATAGGAAGAGTAATTTGGTCAAAACAAGATAAGAACCTTAAACGACCGGATGGATTGTTACAGTATCTTGTCCAGACTTTATTCTCACTTTTAGTAGCATTAAATACACACTTTTAGGCTTTTATAAAGAAGATTCCATCTCTTTTGTTATCTTTCATTGATTATAATATTTCAATGCTTTCTATAATGCTTTATCTTGTACTTAAAAACATATGAGTAACTAATTTGAATACTGAGGTTGTGGACCCAATGATGAGTGTTACATTAATGGGTGTTTATCATTTAATATATGCATTATGGGTTGTCAGTTTCTATTTATTTCTTGTTCATTAAGTTGTTGGTTGGTGATTGCAAACATTAACCTAGGCTATTACTCTTTCTTTACTTGGAAAAGTGGGTTAGGGTTGGTAGAAATGAATAGCAAGAACTTGGGGAGTTAACCCTCGTTTAATAGACTAGCTTAGAGATAAGTTTAGTGTACTTGACATAAATTGATCGTTCTTCATTGTAACTCTTTTTCCATTTGAGAAAATCATAAAGAGAAAATACATTCT
This sequence comes from Anisodus acutangulus, assembly GCA_029783415.1. Classification (NCBI taxonomy): domain Eukaryota; kingdom Viridiplantae; phylum Streptophyta; class Magnoliopsida; order Solanales; family Solanaceae; genus Anisodus; species Anisodus acutangulus. The sequence goes on from CM056498.1 coordinate 16,232,056, forward strand.
AACTATTAGAAAATATTAGAGGGTCATTTAAAGATCAATCGCATACTATATAATGACCATAAGAAATATATCATATTAACACCTATAGAATTATATTTCATCAATAGGGACACAACCACGGTTTCTCTTTTCAATTGTTGAAGTCCTAAATCGAAATAGCTAAGTACAAACACCAAGCTCTTTTAAAATTTACCATAATAGGATTACGCCTAAATTCAAGCACCACACTACGTAAAGTAATCTTTTCACACCCTGTTCCATGTGGGATTCGACCCCAACCTTATTAGGTTACTATATTTGACATCGATCGCCTTACGCCATTATTTAGGTTTAATTTGAGTGTATCAATGACATGATTTAAAATCATGAAGGTTTTATATAAACCGTTGATGTAATTTTTTTATGCCCCTCTTGTTAAATTCATTCATTGTTTTATTAGACATATACACAGGAAGCATGTTGAGTCAAATGGTCATTGGATGGGTAGTCTCATTATATTGCATCATCTTTGGATGCTCGAATTTTTTGGACAGTGTAGTGATGGCTATTGGTGCTTTGAAGGTGTTGTGACCCAAAATAAAAAGTTTTAGAGCTCTTGAGCCTGCCAAGTGTGACAAGGATGATTATAGACGAGCACAATATCATTTGATTATGATAATAAATTTACAAAGTGGATTATAAGTGATTCATGGTCTAAGGAGAGTCATAGGTCTAAAATAAGTTGAAAACTACGCAGTAACTAAAGTTTCATGCAGGCTAAAACAATGCCTAATATTTCCCTTAGTAAGAACGATCCAGATGCGACATCCGAGGATAAATGTCCATTAAGCGGGAAAATGTGATTCCCCTTATATTCTTAACTTTTGCATGGACTACTAATGCCACACAATGAAGGTATATTCTAAAAATATGAATATAGGTGTTTTGAAGTATATTTGAGCAGGTTGAGAATAAATTGGATAATTTTATGAAAAATAGCAACTAGCGTGGCAGTTGACAAAAGTTGGGTAGTGCAGCACTTCAGTAACATTTACTAGTCTTTTGTAAAATGTTTAGTTTATATTAACAAACATGATGTACTCTTTCATAGAATTGTGTTCCCTGACTCATGAGGGCACACTTTGAATCCCAAACTTTCTGTCTAAGGCAAATACTGGAAGTCTAAGATGGTGGCTTGAAAAAATCAGGTCCTTACTGCTTGTGTCTTAAATTTTGAAAAATTTATCTGTGTTAAGAACTTATGCCGAGATATTATAGAAAAATATATGAAAAACTATATTTGTCTATTTCCTGAGTCATTCATACAATATATTATGAGATATTTACAGGATCTTTACATAGTAATAGAGTGGGGAAAGAATTTCGTGTGATTGGAGATACTTTTGAAAGGACATGGTTTGAAGAATCTTTTCCGATTAAAGACTTTGATTTGATTTCGATTTACTTACTTGATAGGATCTCCAAACTATATGGTGTCTCTAATTACGTGCTTACTAAGAGAAAGGTATAAATGTTATGCCTAGAATGCATATATTTAGCCATTATATGTCTCATTTATGATACTTTTATCGTTGTTTGAATATTAATTATCATGATTTTGTGATTAATATATTTTTACTTTATAGGAATAATGTGTTGCAAAAATGAAAAATTTTGAAGAAAAAAATAGACAAAAAGGCATGAGGTTATATAATTGGAAAAAGAATAAAAATGGTTTGTGATTATTAGGATCGGGCTACAACATATGCACTCAAAGAACCAAGGTCTTTGAGAAACTATGCAAGAAGGTAAATTGTGGAATATGTAAATCAAAATAAGAACTTTTTCATAGAAAACGTCTTGCTCAAGAGAGGAAAAATCACGACCTATATCTTATAGGACATTCTCAAACTTCACTAAACTCAAGCAGTTTAAGGTTATAACGGCCTAAGGAACTATTGCTCACAGTCCTGCCTCTACCCTCTTAATCTTTATACTTCAATGACTCTACTCAGTCAAGAAAGTCCCTACAACTTAATATAAGCACCTAGTACAGAATACTAACAAAGTTAAATAGATGGAATTACAATTCGAACCTAACTAATATATACAAAGAACTTGACAATAAATTTTTATAAGCTCAGGTTGTTTATAGTTAGTTCTTTGAGACTAGGTGTTGACTCCGCTCACTCTTACCTCACGTTGGAATTGTAACGTTCATTGTGGTTACGCTTCAAAACTTATTCATGTTGAGTTTATATAGAAGTAGTTGTCGTCTGTCTTGTTGCATCCAATCAAGTATTTATTTCATAATTATATCCACAACTTAATCATTGCTTGACTTGGGTCTCTTCATTTATTGTATGCGTGTAGGCTTCTCCTTTTCATACTACAATGCAAATTGCATGTTGTGCTTATGGTAATATTTTTATAATTTGAAATCAAACCTTTTATCAAATAGCAATGAGTCAATATTCCAGTTTCTACCTGTTGACATAAAATTACTCTTCGATAGTCTCTCGTGTTACATGATAAAGATCAGTTCCCTTGAGCAATTCTTTTGATGATATGACTACTTTACTGAATTCTTTAGAGATTTTTTTTGGATTTCTGGTTCTTCAATTCCTTCATTGTATCTCCCTTGAACTTGATTTTCTTTCAAATACATTGTTTGTCAAATTATCAAAATATCATTTTAAGCTCATCATTACTATTAAGTCATTAGCTACTCAATAATTTCCTTCATTTTATGATGACAAATACATAGCATCTTCAAATGTCTTCATGTGCCCTTGATCAACTTCTTCAATCTTCTTCAGCTCTTGATCAACTCTTCCCTCTTGGGCACAACTCTTATATTGACAATCTTTCCCCTTAGAACCAGACTATATTAACCCGTTACGTCGTTTTGGCTATTTTGATCATTTTCTCATAAATGTCCTTTCCCTATATTTATTTAGATATTTTGATATGCATGAATATGTGGCGCAATTCTCGAGGTAATAAGATGAAAATAATATAAGAAAATCTAAGATTAATTTTTTTGACTAGGAGTTGACTTTTGGGAAGACGCGCTCGGAATTGAATTCTGATGGTTCCATTAGCCCCGGATCATGATTTTTGACTTAGTAGAAAGGTTAGAACAAGTTCCGAGTGATTCGAGTGCGGTTCGGGTAAGTTTGTGGAATTTAGGAGGTTCTTAAGTTAAGGAACGAGTGTTGACTAAAGTCAACATCAAGGGCATATGAGTATATTTCGAAGTTTCATCATGTTACACCCTTTAGTTTGGTATGCGAATGAGAGCATAGTTAGATGACGTAAGCCGGAAAGGTTATGATACCCTTATAAGGTTAATGAAGGCTTTTATCAAGTGTTAAGAGAGTACAAAAAAATTTCAAGGTCAAATGAATCAAAGAAATTAATTTCGTCAAAAATCGGGGAAAGGCAGGCAAAATTTCGGAAAGGATTTTTGTCCCAACTTGGCAGGGGAATATCTCCCCGTATATAAGAATTTATGGAGTGTGCCTAACTATCTAAGTTCACATTCAGCGATTCGCAGACCCCGCCACGGACTATGTCGGTGGAAACTTATCCTAAACCCTATATAAACCCCTAAGTCGAAGTTCATTTCATTTCTTGACATTTTCAGACCTTATTAGCTACCAAACACTCTCTATAAGCTCTCTTATGATCCAAGGTTAAATTCAAGAACGAATCAAGTGAATCCAATGTAAGGAAGCATGTGCTTATTTTTAGATGTTCTCCTCTTCGTTGTGCTGGACTTGGAAGACTTCTTAGGAGTGAAGTAATCTCAAAAATTAAAGTGAATTCTTGTTATTGGAGCTAAGTTTCATCTCTTTCTTCTTGTTTTTGAGTTTATAAAAGTATTATGAGGATGATTGTTGATAAATCTTGTACCACAAGTTCTTGGAATTTTGAATCTTATTGTTGAGTGTTGTTGGGCTGTTTTGTATGAATTGTGAGTATGGTATGGAGCTTCTAGAGTGTAAATGGTGTTATGGAGATTATGGAGGAGGAGTGGAAGGATTGAGTTGTGTGGATATGCATTAGTCTCCATGTAGAAGATGATGTAAACTCTATGCACGCTAAGTGTTCGATGAAATGTTTGAATGAGTTTTCGTATGACATATGAATCTATTGTTGATATGAATCATGTGTATATTGTAGATACTTGTTCTTGGAGCGCACGAGGAATCATGGAATCCATATAGCTAAGGCGACAAGGTATGTTAAGGCTCATTCCTTCTTTGGCATGATTTTTGGTTAAAGAACAAAATGAAATGAAACATTTTTCAAACGATTGTTGTCTTGTTATATTGAGTTGATATATCTTATTTTTCATTGAGTACATGACACTTGTTCATTCCTGGTCGAGAATACTTTCCACATTTTATAATGTTTCGTCTTTGTTGACATCATATGGTTGCCTTGTTGGTCTCATGAACACTATAAATGTTATGTCTTGACTTGTTAGTTCATATGAAAGAATGAAATGGTTATGGTCCTTACTCTATTGAGCAACCATTGTTGATTCTTATGAAAGAGTAGAGGTGAAATGACATGTTTTCTTTATAATATTAGTCGGAAGTGTAATGACTATGTTCTTAATGGATTAGGAAGCTCTTACTTAAGACCTCGTATGAGGTGCATAATCATGTTAAAATAAATCCCTTTGCTTTATGATGAAGTAAATGTTGTTGATGATAGTCCTCAAATGTAAAACAAGAGTTTAACGATCTTACATCATTTCTGTAGGTTAATAGAAGTCTCTTATAACTCTTCATGTATGTATGTATGTATGTAGTACCTATATGGGCATGGATATGATGTTATGGCTTACCACTAAGCTACGACCAGTTGTCCAAACAAGCATTACCACCGAGCTATGGTTGGTTGGGCAGACACGTATTTATCATCGACCTACGGCCGGTTAGGCAGTTATGTTATATTCATTTACCATTTGTTGGGCAGTTATATATCATCATTTAATACCGGTTGGGCAGCCATGTATTGTCCACCAGGCTATGGCTGGTCGGGCAGTTACCACCGGTTGGGAAGTTATGTATTGTTATTTACCACCAGTTGGGCAGTCCAGCAGTTAGAATTACGACATTTCTATAGCGGTGTAAAATAAGGTTAAAAATTAAAATGACCATTATGTATGTTGTGGCCCTCAGTGGCATTTCAGGGGTTCAGGTCGATTCGTATCTCTCTCTCTCTCATTTATGATAACTTATTATTGTGTTTGATTTTCACCTTCCATATTCAGTACATTATTCGTATTGATGTCCCTTTGCCTGGGGACGCTGTGTTTCATGTCGCGCAGGTTCAGGTGCGCGAGGAGAGGATCTGCCGCCATAGATCACCTTCAGATATAAGCTTTTATTAGTGAGATCCACTTCCTCCTAGAGTATTGTCGAGTTAGGGTCATGTTTATGTTCATTTCCTTTTGAGAACTTTGGGTATGTCGGAGGCCCTGTCCCGACTTAAATATCATGTCGACGTTTCTTCTTATAGGCTTTGTAAACATGTCATGTGTTATACAGTTTGTTCAGTACGGCCTTGTAGGCCTGGATGTTGGTTAGAGATCATGTTGGCCTTGTCGGCCTTTATATATATATATGCATAGGTTGGGTTATTCTGTTTGTACGATATTATGTCGAGTTGTTTTATAATCTATCATTCTGGGGCCTTGTCGGCCCAGATGGTTATACGTTCGTGTGATGATATTTAGGTGGTACGCTCGAGCCGTCTAGGCGTCGGGTGTCGGCCACATTTCCAAAGGTTGGGGTGTGAACAAACTTGGTATTAGAGCAGGTCGTGTCCTATGGAGTATACAAAGCCGTGTCTAGTAGAGTCTTATTTATGGAAGTGTTGTGCACCACATTTATAAACAGGAGGCTATGGGGCATCTAGGAATGGTTACCCTTCTTTTTGATCCAGATTGTGATGTATAGAGCTGAGTCGTAAGGATTCAATGTCGAAATCCTATTCGATAAATATTTTAAAGAGATGTTTGCAGTCCAAAAGATTACTATTATCCATAGAGCCAATGCAGCAGTAGGTAAGAACATTAGTAGAAGGAATTTCGGATGATGTTAGGTCTTGAGAATATCATAGGGTAGAAGTATAAGTTCTAACAGATGGAAGGAGTAAGGTGAAAAGGGTATGAGGCATCCAGTTAGTGAAGGACCAACATGCAGTAGTAGATCTCAGAGGATACAAAAATACGACCGGAGTAGCTGGTTTGAAGTAAGTTAGGGATCGTGGGCACATGAAGTACATGATCAGGAGAACGATGGACAGATGATGACTTTTAGTATAAGATTTCATGTCGGGGGCTAGAGGGGGCTCGATTTATAGTTATTAAGTGGGATTAGAATGGATTACCTAGGCTTGAATCAAAAGGATCGAGCATCGAAGTGGAAGTAATAGTCGTACGTTGGTGAAGTCCAAAGATAAATGACCTTTGTATGAGAACAATCACAATCATGAGGTAGCTTTATGTGTAGACCCTAACATTTGAGGATGAATATTTTTAAGGGGGAATGTTACACCAAGTAGTTTAGTACGCAATTGAGAGCATAGTTAGATGATGTAAGCCAGAAAGTTCACGATACCCTTATAAGGTTAATGAAGGTTGTTATCAAGTGTTAAGAGAGTACCAAAAGCTTTCGAGGTCAAAAGAATCAAAGAAATTAACTTCGTCAAAATTTGAGGAAAGGCAGGAAGAATTCCGGACAGGATTTTTGGCCCAACTTGGCAGGGACATATCTCCCCTTATATAAGAAATTATGGAGTGCATTACCTATTACACCCCATAGTTTTGGACGTCATTTTTATCGTGGGTTAAATAATGTAAGCTTAGTAAGGTTGAGATCTCATCACAAGGTTAACAAGGATTTTGGATGAGTGTTAAGTATGTTTCGTAAGAGTTGGGGCTAAATGAATCAAAGAAGATAAGTTCGTTGAAATCCGGAAAAAATCGAGTAGAATTTCAGACCTGATTTTTGACCCAACTTGTCGGGGGTATATCTCCTAGTATATAAGTAATTACTGAGTCCATAACCTATCTAAATACAAGTTTAGAGAGTCTACTTTCCAATGCAATTTACAGTTCGTAAATCTGAGCAATAAGGAAGATTGGACGGACCTTCAAACGTTGACGGCAGATTTGACGGTTCCGTCAAATGAACCGTCTTTTTACGGTGGTGCAGATATGGTTACAGGTTTAAATTGGGTCTTCAACTTAAAACCCTCATTTTTGCCCCAAAACAGTCCCAGCTCTCTCCATCATATCCTATCATCCGAATACGAAATCAAAGCTAAAATCTGCAAGAATTACGTGAGAAACCCCGTGATTATAGTAAGAATTATCGCCTCCTTGAAGAGTTGATTTTGGAAAATATTAGAACAAGCTAGCCTAATGTTTTGAGGAAAATTATGGTGTATTGAGGTAAGTATTACCTTCCTCTACTTATGTTTATGACTAATTGTTGGTTTGGAATAAGTTGTGAAAAGATCTTCATAATCAAAACTTCACAACCTGATGAAATCTTTGTAATATGAATTATTGGGCTATTTTACTAAGTATCAACGAAAGTGGATGATTGAATTGATTGTGTGTTATGGATTAAGAAAAGTATGGTTTGAAGGATTGTGAGACATATTCACATAAAATTTTCCTTATAAGAGAACCATAAGGAATCATATATGCTAAAATTATCGAAGAACACCTCAATTATTTTCTTTGGAAATTGTATTTTTGATTGAACCATGCGATTGAATTTCATAAGCATCCCTTGTAAAGAAGTCTAAGACCCCGAGATGTTCAAGGCTATCGATAAGATACCTAAGCGATGTTTCCTATGGAATTTGGATTCGATATTAATATTAACTCCTTAAATGATATAGATGATCATTCGTAAGAGGAGTGAGAACTTGTAAAATGATTGTAATGATAAGAACCATGTATGTAAGGCTACCCCTTTCTTTCAAAAGCATAAAATCCAAAGAGTTATCATTTCCGAAAAGAAACGTCAAAAGCTTTGTTCATAATGAAATCTCTTGTCGAGAAGTATTCATTGATTATTCTTATTCTCATAATCATTGTTGTTGGTTATTGGTTTATCTTATCATAAGTTTTCAAAAATAAGTATTCCAAAGAGTTAATCATCGAGTCGTGTCAAGGCAAATTCAAATATTTTATGAGTTTCAAAAGAGGCCAAAGAGCCATTGTTATCACAGTCTGTTGTCCACACCACCGATGTCCATTAGTGTTGATAGATTTTATTTCATTGGCATTTGATACCATGCATACAATCATGATCATACATTTGGATTGGGTTGCGCATTCTGCAATATATATATATATATATATATATATATATATATATATCAGACTGCTCGCCGCAACAGGTACATAGACTCCGTAGGTCTCTCATGGGTCATGACTACCAAGGCGTAGAGGTATTCTGTCGGAACGGGTGTGTACATTGCATTGCATATCCAAACATACATCTTAGAGTATACTTAACGGTAGTGACATATTATACACCTCGCACTTTAAGACAATGATAGTTTATATAGTAAAGGCCTATCTAGACAGATTGTATTTGAGTTTCAGAGTTTCACTATTTGCCTCCTATGGCATCCAGGTTGCTTATGCTTTCATTTACAACTTATCACCTCATATTGCGTTTATGCCTTTCCTTACAGTTTATAGATTTATATTTTTATTCAAGCTTTACATACTCAATACATTATTTCGTACTGACCTCTCTTTTGCCTGGGGTGCTGTGTGTTCATGCCGCAGGTTATGATAGAGACTCTGCTAGGCCACCATAGTAGGAGATGTCGAGTTCAACTGTCAGTAAGTAAGCCTCATTTTTCTTAGAGCTTCCTGGTCAGATAGAGTATGTTTTATGGTTATGTATAATATGGGTAGGTCAGGGCCCTGTCTCGGCACATATGTCAGTTCAGTTACTCATAGAGGCTCACAGACTTGTTTTGGTATGTATAGTATTGATGTATAACCTTGTAAGCTAAGTTGTTTTTGTTGAACCATATTGTGACCTTGTCGGTCCTGTTATGTGTATATGTTGGGTTAAACCCTCTTGTCCAGTGTTGTTGTGATATAATCTAGTACGGCCTTGTTGGTCAAAAGTTCTACTCATATAGAAGATTGGTCATCACAGTGGTACACTCGAGCCATTAGGGCACTGGGCGCCAGCCACACCCCCTAGTTTGGGGTATGACATAACCTATCTAAGTTCAAGTTCAGGGAGTCTACTTTCCAATGCAACAAATCATTCGTCAATCCGATCCCTATAAAAATGTTATGAACATTTTAAGAAAGCGTTGCAGGGCAGACATGTATGATGGAATTCTAGCAAGGTCAGCAACATAACTTGTGTTTCGCAGGAAGTGTCTGCGATTCGCAGACCCCTCCACGGACTATGTCGGTGCAAACTTATCATAACCCCTATATAATCCCCTAGGTCGAAGTTTATTTCATTTCTTGACATTTTCATACCTAATTAGCTACCAAACACTTTTATTAGCTCTCTTATGATCCAAGTTTAAATTCAAGGACAAATCAAGTGAATCTAAGGAAGAACTTACTTATCGTTAGATCTTTCTCCTACGTTGTGTTGAACTTGGAAGACTCCTTAGGAGTGAAGTAATCTTGAAAATTGAAGTGAACTCTTGTGATTGGAGGTAAGTTTTTGTAATGCCCCAAACCATGGCTTGGGCGAAATACGGCACCCGGAGCCTGACTGCATGTGATCGAGTGAACCACATGGCTGCTGAATCAACATAGGCATCAAAACGTACTATAGTAATGATTTAAAAACATGTAATTCAAACTGCTGAATATATAAGCTGAAAGTATATTGCAGAAATAGTCTGAAAATATCATAAGTCTGAAAATAGTAATACTGATATGTCTGCAATGCTGAACTAGTCAAGTCTATGAAACTTTTTAAACAAGTCTGCAAATCTATGTACTATGACAAGGCTCTTTCATACCTCTACTAATAAAACATAATCATGAAATAATAGACTGACACCCCGAATGAGATGGGGATCACCAAGCAGCTGATACTGAAGCAATCCTACTGAGCAGATTCGTTATCCAAAAACTCAACACATACACCGTGAAGTGAAGGTCCCATGCAAAGGGACGTTAGTACATTTGAATTTTACTGTATGTAAAGCAACTAAAAGAATAAATATTTGTGGGGTACTCAAGGAAAAGGGAAACCCAAATCAATATACAGTTATTGTACTGAATTTGAAGCTGAAATCGATGATTGATAACTGAACAAGGAAGCAAATAATAAAGAATACTTCTTGTACTGAAATGGAGAGTCACCTATTTAACTGAAATAATAAATAATAATAATTGTGGACTTATTCCCAATACGTGTGCACAAATCTTTGGCCTTGGGCCCAAGTATACGTATATAAAATCTGTGGCCTTTGGCCAAATATATATATATATTTGTGGCCTTTGGCCCAATATATATATATATATGTGGCCTTGGCCCAAAATATAGGTGTTCAACATGATACTGGAATACTGAAATATATTGATATGAAATACTGAACATGAATTCATGAACTAATTATGAATACTAAAGCTTTAACTACTTTATGACTTGCTGAATATTCTATATTGAGACTCGTTGATATCAAACACCAGTCTATATTGATTATGCATTGAGTTCACAACAATCAAAGTGATAATTATGAAAAACTATGAATTTATAATCACAAGTCTTAGTCTTTTCATGAACTAGGGTAAAATCTCAAATTCTAATGTAATTCACACTAATCTCGATGAACGAGTCATGGAGAAGAACATGGATATTCTCACACGTGTATAGAAGCTATACATACCTTAATCGCTCCAATACGAGTCTTAAAAATCTGAACTTAGAAGAACAATCCCAAAGTTTGAACCTTGAAACATTGGAATGGGTTTATCTTGAAAACCCTAGGTTGAGAACATTGGATTCTACTTAAAATTCATTAGTATTATGTTAGAATCACATAGAATCGCGTGAAAAGGCTTACCTTGATATAGGAGATGATTGGGAAGAGAGAGTCTTCGTTCTAGGGTTTGAGAGAAGTGAAATCTGATTTTTAAAATGAAGTTGCATATTTATACTATTTATTGTCAGAATGATTTGACGGTCAATATTAACGGACCATTAATATTCTTATAGTCGGGGGTTGGACCGTCAATAATTTTACAATCCGTATAATCAGACCGTCGAATTATTTACTACTTTTCCAGTAGACATTTGAAGTTGATGGGCCATATAAATTTATATGGTCTGTAGAATTTGTAGAGTGCCGTCAATTTCATTTTTGAAATTGACAGTTCATTGTGACGAGCCGTAGATAATTTTACAGTCTATAAATCCTGGCATAAAATCTGATCTGCAGAATTAAATCTGGTTTTCAACTTTAAACTTTCTGTTTTGGTTTTACAAACCCTTGAATCATAAACATGACTTAGTTTGGAGGTACGAGGTGTTACAATATCTCCCCCTTCGGATCATTCATCCTTGAATGATGGATCATGGTTAAGAATGAGGCTGGCCTTAAACGTAACTGACGGAGACATGATAATACTGATCTTTCATGAACACATTAGTACTGAGCTGGATACTGAATGGAACATTGAATTGAATACTAAATTGAATGACTGAATTGAATAAGAGGTATGTACGTAAAGGTTAGTTACCTTCAACATTTTTTGCTTGATCTTCAAATAAGTGCGGAGATATGGACTTCATGTCCTTTTCGTCTTCCCATGTAGCCTCCTCAACCTTCTAACTTCCCCACAACACTTTTACTGAGGCAACTTCCTTAGTTCTTAACTTTAGAATGTGACAATACAAAATAGCCACTGGATCTCCTCATAGGTCAAACCATCTCTAACTATAATGGAGTCGGTAGGGACAACCAGCGATGGGTCCCCCACACACTTCCTCAACATAGATACATGAAACACTATATGAACAACAACTAAAGTCTTATGGAAATTCAAGTTCATAAGCCACCACCAACTCTTCTCAAAATCCTGTAAGGTCCGATATATCTGGGATTTAGCTTCCCTTTCAATAAAACCCAATCATTAACTTGAAACTCCAAATCTCTATGTTTCACATCTGAATAGGACTTTTGGCGACTCTGAGTTGTTTTCAAATGCTCCTGAATCAACTTGACTTTCTCCATAGCCTGATGGACCAAGTCTGGTCCTAACAATTCTTCCTCACCAACTTTGAACCAACCAATTAGAGATCTACACATTCACCCATACAGAGCTACGAACTGTGCCATCTAGATACTAGCATGGTACCTATTATTATAAACAAATTTAATGAGAGGAAAATGATCATCCCAATTACCTTTGAAATCTATGACGCATACTCTCAACATGTCCTCGAGGGTCTGAATAGTTCGCTCTGCCTGGCCATCTGTTTGAGGATAAAAAGTTGTGCGGAGATTTACCTTGGTACCCAATCCTTTCTGGAAAGACTTCCAAAAGTGAATCGTGAACTGAGCACCACGATCTGAAATAATGGACATTGGGGTCCCATGAAGCCTGACAATTTCTCGGATATACAACTTAGCATAATCCTCTGCTGAATCTGTGGTTTTGACTGGCTATAAGTGGGCTGATTTGGTAAGTCGGTCCACAATCACCTAAATCAAAGCATGACTTTGGGCTGAGCGAGGTAGACCTATTATGAAGTCCATGTTTATCATCTCCCATTTCCAAACAGGAATATCAATATTTTGAGCCAACCCATCAGGGCATCTGGTGCTCGGTATTCACCTGCTGACAATTCGGACACTTGGCTACAAAATCTGCCACATTCCTCTTCATATCATTCAACCAATAAATCTCTGTAAGATCATGATACATTTTTGTAGAACCTGGGTGAATAGAGTACCTGGAGTTATGCGTTTCAACCATGATTTGCTCTCTGAGCCCGTCCACATTTGGAACACATAATTTTCCTTGGTACCTTAAAGTACCATCATCTCCTCCTTATTCAAACCTCGTAGTCTTATACTTGTGAATCCCATATTTCAGCTGCAATAAATAGAGATCATTAAACTGTTTCTCCTTCACTTCGACTACTAATGATGATTTAAACTTGTTCTAGACAACAACAACACCATTTTTGGAATCCATGGGTTGGACTCCTAGACTGGTTTGTCGATGAATTCCTTTATTTTGGTTCTCTCTTCTTCATCAACATGAGCTAAACTCCCCATGGATCATCGACTAAGACATTGGCTACCACGTTTACTTTTCCTGGATGATAGAGAACATCCATATCATAATCTTTTAATAATGCGAGCCATCTTTTTTGCCTGATATTCAACTCCTACTGCTTGAAAATATATTGAAGGCTTTTGCGATCAGTGAAAATGTCAACGTGAACTCCATATAAATAATAACGTCATATATTGAGTGCAAAAATCACTACTGTCAGTTTTAAGTCATGGGTCGGATAATTCTTTTCATGAGGTTTAAGCTTTCTAGATGCATAAGCTATAACCTTAATATGATGTATTAAAACACACCCAAGACTAATGCATGATGCGTCACAATATACAATGAACCCCTCGGTTCCATCTGGCAATGTCAACACTGGAACAGAAGTCAGTCTCATTTTTAATTCTTCAAAACTACACTTACAGGCATCTGACCACTTAAATTTAACTTTCTTATGAGTTAATCTGGTCAATAGAGATAAGATGGAAGAGCAACTTCCAACGAAGAGCCTGTAATAGCTTGCCAAACCCAAGAAACTCAAAATATCTAAAGCAGAAGTGGGTCTGGGCCAATTCTTAACAGCATCTATTTTCTAAAAATCAACCTGGATGCATTTGCCTAAAATCACATGGCCTAAGAATGCTACTGACTTAATACAAAATTCACACTTGGAAAATTTAGCATAAAGCTCACGGTCCTGAAGTGTCCACAACACTATTATGAGATGTTCTACATGATCAGCCTCACTACGGGAATATACTAGAATATTATCAATGAAGACAATGACAAAAAGATCAAGATAAGGCTTGAAGACCCTGTTCATACAATCCATGAAAGCATCTAGGGCATTCGTCAATCTGAATGACATAACACAAAATTCGAAATGACCAAAATGAGTTCTGAAGGTAGTTTTTAGAATATCATCTTCCTTAACCTTAAGCTGATGGTACCTTGATCTGAGGTCAATCATGGAATAACATTGAGCACTGTGGTGTTGATCGAATAATTCATCAATTCTGGGAAGGGATATTTGTTCTTAATTGTAACCTTATTCAACTATCGATAGTTAATTCCCATACGCAAATATCCATCTTTCTTCTACACAAACAAAACTGGTGCACCCCATGGTGAGATGTTTGGTCTAATGAATCCTTATCAAGTAGATATTTCAACTGGGCTTTTAGCTCTCTTAACTTTGTTGGAGCCATTTTGTATGTCAAAATAGATATTGGCTTAGTGTCGGGAAGTAGATCAATTCCAAAGTCAATCTCCCTATCGAGAGAAACTCCGAGAAGATTTTAGAAAAAGACTTTTGGAAACTCATTAACAACTGGCACTGACTGAAGAGTTGGTGTCTGGGCATCTGCATCCCTAATCTAAACTAGATGGTAAATGTACCCTTTGGATATCATCTTTTTGGATTTAAATTAGGAAATAAACCTACCTATGGGTGTTGCTACACCACTCTTCCATTCTATGACTGGTTCACCGGGAAATTTGAATTTTATAATTTTGGTTCTACAACCTACCGTGGCATAACATGAAAACAACCAATCCATACTTATGATCACATCGAAGTCTACCATTTCTAACTCTACTAAATCAGTTAGGGTAATGCATTGATTAATTTTAACTGGACAACCCCTATATACTCGCCTGGCTATAACTGACTCACTAACTGAGTGGATACTTCTAAAGGTTCGTGTAACATTTCTAGTTCTATCCAAAAAATTTTAGCAACAAAACGGGTTACATATGATAGAGTGGATCTAGGATCTATAAGGGCATAAACTTCAAAGGTGAAAACGGTTAATATACCTATGACGATATCTGTACAAGCCTCTATATCCTGACGACTGGCTAAAGCATATAGGCAGTTTGGACCTCCGCCTGTGTTACCATATTTAGTTGTTTCATGCCCTAGTTGGGCCTAAGAATTGTGATTGACTACTGAATTGATGAACTGAACTACATTACCACCAGTACCCTGCCTTGCCGTTGGGCAATCCTTTAGAAAGTGAGCCTGCTGAACACAACCAAATCAACCATCCATGCCTGAATGACACACCCATGAGTGCCTCTTACCACAAGTGTTGCAAGTAGGATGTTGGAAACCCATGTGGCCCATGCTAATGTGTGACTGTGAGCCTACTGCTCTGAAGTTCTGCCTTTTTATTATCATTCCTGAACTTTGGGGTTGGGGAACTGGCTAAAGATGGAGCAGGTCCTGATTACCTATTTTTAAGGAACTGTATGCCTCCACCTCCCCTATGACTGAAGTGACCTGAAGACTTGGCTATCTTATTAAACTCCCGGTCCTTTTCTTTTTGCAAGGCTTCCTCTTTTTTCAACATGTTCTTATTACCCTGTACAAAAGCAACCATCTTTGTAATAGTTATCTTCATGTTCTGAGCTGTAATAGTAGTTGCATCATACAAATGGGGATCAAGACTATACATAAAATGCCAAATCTGACCCTCATGTCTGGAACCGTGTGTGGAGCATACTTTTCCAAAGAGACAAACTAAAGATAGTACTCCTGCCATTCTGCTTTAGCATTTCCAATTCAAAAACTTTTGCCTCACTGACCTCAACTAGCAGAAAATGCTCAATAAAATCATCTGCAAACTCATCCCAAGTTGTTGAAGGAGCATCTTCCCCGCAGGACTGCTCACATGACTCATACCAGATATTGGAAACATTCTGCAACTGATAAGCTCCCAACTCTACTACCTCTATCTCAGTAACATGTATAGCATGGAAGATTTTCTGCAACCCATCAATAAAGTTATATGGATCCTCTGTTTTATTTGACCCTATGAACACTGGAGGGTCCATTCGAAGAAACACACGAGTCCTGGAACTGGATGACTCCCTATTAGTCCTCGTACTTAGAGTCATTCCCTAACGTTGGGCTTGAGTAGCTACAACCTAGGTGAAGAACTGAATAGCTCCCCTAACATCATAGTCAGTAGAACTGGGTAGAGGAAATATGACACCCCAACTTAGGAAAAGTGTCACACATCGGTAAAATACTAAAAAGATTATAGGTATATAAGTAAGTATGCCTTAAACCCTAGTGACACATTTTAAAGCTGTGAGGGCCTAGGCCTAAACCAGACAATATCACTAGCGGGCTGGGTAGTTATAAATGGTATCAGAGCGACTCTTGTGTCAGCTTTGTTGATGTGGGCCAGAGTTTAACTGAGTTTAGGCAAATCCCGGGTAGGTGGGGCAAATCTTAGTGTTGAGTCTAGGAAAATCCCATTTGGTGGGGAAAACCTCAGCGAGGACGCTCAGTCTATAAGAGGAGATGTATGTGACACCCCAGCTTAGGAAAAGTGTCCCACGTTGGAAAATCACTAGAGAGATGTTGGGTATATATGTAAGCAGGCCTTAGACCCTAGTGACATATTTTAAAACCGCGCAGGATAGGCCCAATACGGATAATATCATTAGTGGGCTGGGGTGTTACAATTTCATCTCCTTCTCTTTGTTCTTGAGTTTATAAAACAAGTTCTTGGAATATTGAATCTTGTTGTTGGGCTGTTTTGTATGAATTCTGAGTATGGTATGGAGTTGCTAGAGTGTAAATGGTGTTATAGAGATTATGGTCCTGTGGAGAAGGATTGAGTTCTATAGATATGCATAAGTCTCCATGTAGAAGATGATGTAAACTTTATGCACGCTAGGTGTTTGATGAAATATTTGAATGAGATTTCTTATGAGATATAAATTTGTCGTTAATATGAATCAAGCGTATACTGTAGATAATAATTCATGAAGCATATGAGGACTAGTGGAATTCGTATAGATAAGGCGACAAGGTATGTTAAAGCTTATTCCTTCTTTTAGCATGATCTTTGGTTAAAGAATAAAATGAAACAAAACATTTTTCAAATGATTATAGTCTTGTTATCTTGAGTTGATATATCTTTTTTTTCATTGAGTATGTGACTCTTGTTCATTCTTGGTCGAGAATACTCCGCATTTTATAGCATCTCGTCTTTATTAATGTCCGATTGTTGCCTTGTTGGTCACATGAACACTAGAAATGTTATGTCTTGACTTGTTAGTTTATATGAAAGAATGAAGTAGTTATGGTCCTTACTCTATTGAACAAACATTGTTGATTCTTATGAAAGAGTAGAGGTGAAATGGGATGTTGTCTTTATAATGTTTGTCGGAAGTGTAACGATTCTGTTCTTAACGGATTAGGAAGCTTACTTAAGACCTCGTATGAGGTACATAGTCATGTTAAAAGAAATCCCTTAGCTTTAAGATAAAGTAAATGTTGTTGATGATTGTCCTCAAATGTAAAACAAGAGTTTAACGAACCAAGTGTACCTTAGCTTTAAGGTACATAGTCATGTTAGAAGTCTCTTATAACTCTCCATGTATGTATGTATGTATATATATAATACTAGTAGGCCAATTAGACAAGGACTTGACCGAGGTTGCTAAGTACAAGTTTGTGAACAAACTAACTGAGGGTGGCCGATAACCTTATAAGTAGTCTGAACCAGTACAGAGTAAGTTGACTTTGTCAACTGATCCATAATCACCCAAATGACATCAAACTTTTCTAAAGTCTGTGGTAACCCTACCACAAAATCCATGGCAATTACCTCCCATTTCCACTCAAGTATAGGCATACTCTGAGAAAATACACCATTGTTTTGGTGCTCATACTTAACTTGTTAACAATTCAAACACCGAGACATAAATTCTACAATTTCCCTATTCATACTACACCACCAATAGTGTTGTTTCAAATCCCGATACATCTTTGTAGCCCCCAGATGAATAGAATACCTCAAACTATGAGCCTCTTCCAAGATAAACGTAATCAAATCTTTATCTCGAGGAACACATATGTGACCCTTGATTGGCAACATACCTCATCATTAAGAATTGCCTTTTTGGCCTTTTTTTTAATACCTTGTCCTGAATTTTGTAGAACATAGTATCATCAAATTACTGAGCCCTAATTTGCTCCAATAATAAAGATAGCGCCTCAGCACATGATAGAACCTTGGAAGGCTCAGAACTACCAAGTCTCACCAACCTGTTTGTCGAAAACTGCACCTCCATAGACAAAGGTCACTCCCTAATAGGCTACCACGCTCACCACCTTTTGACTCAAGGTATCCTCCACTACATTAGCCTTGTCCGGATGATAGAGAATCAATATGTCATAATAGTTAAGCATCTATAACCACCTCCGTTGTCTCAAATTAAGACTTCTCTAGTTGAAAATATGCTAAAGGCTCTTATGATCCATATATACTTCACAATGAACACCATAAAGGTAATGTCTCCAGATATTCAAAGCAAACACCATCGCCACCAACTCCAAGTCATGAGTAGGGTAGTTTTTTTTTTGCATCAAAACACAATCAAGACCAATTCATGTAGCCTCACAATACACAGTAAAACCATCTCCCTCCACGTAAAGAGTCAAAATTTGAGTTATAGTCAACAAAGTCTTAAGCTTTTGGAAGCTTGCCTCGCTCTCCTCTGACCATTGGAAATATATAGTCTTCTGAGTCAATCTGGTTAAGGGAGATGCAATAGATGAAAAACCCTCCATAAAACACCTATAGCAACTAGCGATGCAAATAAAACTCTGAATCTCTGTAGTTGAAGTAGGCATAACCCAATCACAGACCGCCTCAATCTTCTTAGGATCCACCATAATACCATATTTAGTCACCACATGTCCCAAGAATGCAATTGAACTAAGACAAAACTCACACTTCAAAAACTTGGCATAAAGTTTCTTCTCCTTCAGAATTCCAAGCATGATCCTCAGATGTAGCTCGTGCACTGCCTCACCCCGAGTGTAGATCAATATATCATCGATGAAGGCAATAAAAAGAGATCTAAGTTTGGTATAAAGACATTGTTCATCAATCCATAAAAGTTGTTGGGGGTAATAGCTAGCTCGAAAGACATGACTAAGAACTCATAATGACCATAATGGTCCTGAAAGCTGTTTTAGGGATATTCTCCACCCTAATCTTCAAATGGTGATAATCCGACCTAAAATCAATCTTAGAGAAGACCGATGCACCCTGAAGTTGATCAAATAGGTCATCAATGCGAGGAATGGGATACTTGTTCTTAAGTTTGACCTTGTTCAACTGTCGATAGTCAATACACATCCGCATAGACCCATCCTTCTTCTTCACGAATAAAGCCAGAGCACCCCAAGGCGAAACACTCAGCCTAATGAACCCTTTACTCAACATATCTTGCAATTACTCCCTCAACTCCTTCAACTCTACCGATGCCATCCGATGTGGTGGAATGGAAATAGACTTGATGCCCGGCTCTAAATCAATATAGAAGTCAATATCATGATCCAGAGGAACACCCAAAAAATCCATCAAAAATACCTCGAGAAACTGCCTAACTACTAGTACTAACTCAAGGGGAGGTGTACCAACACTAGTGTCATGGACATACGCCAAATAAGCCAAACAACCTTTCTCAACCATCCGTCTAGCCTTAAGGTAAGAATTCACGTTCTTCGGTTCATAAGTAACAACACCCTTCCACTCTAACCTAGAAATTTCCAGCATAACTAACGTAACTATCTTAGCGTGACAGTCCAAGATCACATGATAAGGAGACAACTAATTCATGCCTAAAATAATGTCGAAAACTATCATGTATAGAATTATCAAGTAAGCCCAAGTGTCATTGATGAAAGAAAGACCCCGAACTTGAACTCCCAACTTTAATTGCCAAGTGAGTTGCCAAAAATGTCAATGACTAACCATCAAACTACGGTTGGTTGCCTAGAATAGCATGGAATTTAGAATGGAATTGAAGACACTACTTAAAGAATTAAGAAGACAACATTTATTCGGCCTTCATATTGGTCTTGGCCGAGACCATGTCTTTTAGATTTCCTTAGGACAAAATTAATAAGCCATGTAATAGGGAAGGTGACTAGGCTGATATTTTCTACCAACGGGTTGACTAGCTCAAGAATGTAAGAGAACAAGGTGACTAGGCCGAGAAAGGATAAGGTGACAAGGACAAAGAACCATCTAGAACATGTGTCTTCCAAGAGGATAACTCATTCATGTACTTGGCCATATAGAATACACCAAGAATGGTCTAGGGAACTTGAAGAGTTGGCTGAGCAACCCCTTTTGCTTTTGGCCAGAGGCACATACCCAAGATGGAAGCTTCTAATTGGATTCCAAGGAGGTGGTTCATAGGTTGCCTAAATGCATGCATTCGCCTACATGGAAGATACAAATGAAGGGCCTAGAGAAACTCAAGATTTGGCTGAACATCATCCCATGCCCATTCGGCCACCTTCATTTCCCCATTGTGATCGAGTGGTTTGAGTTTGTGTCCCTTAAGTTGTATTCTATAAAAGTCTATGTATTAGTATAAATAGGACCAATAGTTGATGTAAAATGGAAGAGTTTATGAAAATTATTTGAGTTTTACTCAATTGCTAAGTTATTCAACTTAAGTGTTGTTTATCTTAGTTGGTTCTTATGTCGGCCTTCGATCCTTTTGTGGGTCAAACCCTTAGTGTAAGTTGAGATAGAACTTGTGTGATCTAGTTAAACCCAAGCTAAGGTTCCCTTCGGTGTAAGTTTGGTTAGAACTTGTGTGATCCAACCAAACCCAAGTCAAGGGTCTATCATATAATTAAGAGAAGTTGGCTAGAATCTACATACATGAGACAGTATGATTGCATGTGGTGCCTATTTCTATCATTTCAGATCAGGGCACGCATTTTACATCAAACTTCTAAAGATCTATGCAGAAGGAGTAAGGTACTCGGGTGGAGCTTAGCACAACATTTCACCCTCAGATGGATGATCAATCCGAGGAAACTATTTAGGTCCTTGAGGATATGGTGTGGGCCTTTGTGATTGATTTTGATGGTCATTGGGATTAGTTTCTACCTTTGTTGAATATGCTTACAACAACAGTTATCATTCTAGCATTGAGATGGCACAGTTTGAAGCATTGTATGGTAGGAGGTCTCGCTCTCCTATTGGTTGGTTTGATGCATTTAAGGTTAAGCCTTGGGGTACAGATTTGTTGCGTGATTCCTTGGACAAGATCAAGTTGATCCCGGAAATGCTTCTGACAGCTCAGAGTCAACAAAGGAGTTATGCAAACCGAAAGATTCGTGATCTAGAGTTTCACGGTTGGTGAATGAATTTTCTTAAAGGTTTCACCAATGAAGGGTGTGATGAGGTTTGAGAAGAGGGGTAAGTTGAGCCTCAGGTATATTAGTCCTTTTGAGATTGTGCAGTGTATCGATGAGGTAGCCTATGAGTTGGTTTTGCCTCCAGGATTGTCGGGTGTTCACCCTGAGTTTCATATTTCTATGCTCAAGAAGTATAGTTTGAATGGTTCTTATATGATTCAGTGGGATTCGGTATTGCTTGATCAAAATTTAACTTATGAGGAGGAGCTAGTTGCTATACTTGATAGGCATACTTGAAAGTTGAGATCCAAAGAGATAGCTTCAATAAAAGTTCAATAGAGGTATCGTCCGGTTGAGAAGGCTACCTGGGAGACAGACGGATATGTTGAATAGATACCCTAAGCTTTTTGGAGATTCATGTACTTCTTTTCTCTCTTATGTTCGAGGACGAACATGTGTTTAAGTAGTAAATAATGTAACGACTCGTAAGGTCATTTTGGCTATTTGCTTATTATCCCATAAATGCCCTTTTTCCCTAGCTTTGTTTGATATTTTGATGTGCGGGGATGGGTGGAAAAATTCCTAAGGTAATCGGATGAATATAATTGAAGAAAATCTACGTTTTGGGTTTTGGAAGTTCTAAGTTTGAAGAGTTTGACTAAGAGTTGACTTTTGGGAAGATGTGCTCAGAATTGAATTTTGATGGTTCCATTAGCTCTAGAACGATATTTTTTTACTTCAATGAATAGTTAGAATGAGTCCCGAGTGATTCGAGTGTAATTCATGTAATTTTGTGGTATTTGGGAAGTTTTTAAGTTAAGGAAGGAGTCTTAGTTGACTAAAGTCAACATCAAGGGCATTTGAGTTTTTTTTGAAGTTTCATCAATTTCATTAGGTTCGGAATGTCGTTGATGACTTAGTCGAGCCAGTGGTTTCGTTTCTAAGGTACTCGATTGTATTTTGGACTCTTGGTTGAGATTTTAGTAACTTAATAGAATTAGAGTTGACTATAGTCAACAGCGGGTCAAGACTACTTTGTATGAGTATTTTGAGTGCGCGAGCAACTCCGTTACATATTTTTGGAGTGGTTTATATTAAGTTTGCGTTCGAAGTTTAGGATGAATTTGGGGGATTGATTTGTAGTTGGAACTTGTGTTTAAAATTTCATATTTCTGGTGTTGCGCACCTGTGGACAAGATGGTCGCACCTGTGAAGCTGCACCTGCATAAGGTGGGCCGCAGGCGCTAAAGGGAAGGATGCCGAGTTGGTCCACCTGTGAGGAAAAGGCCAAAATGGCGGGATCACATCTACGCGAAGTGGTCTGCGCCTACGAGCCTGGGATATTTAATGGGCTTCCCACCTATAAAGGTTGGGCCGCAAATGTGAGCCCGCAGGTATGAGCATCAGGGTCGCAGGTGCTAAGCCGCTGAATTAGAGAATTAAAAATCCATTTTGGCCTAGACATTTAATAAGTCATTTTTGGGACTTAAGAGCTTGGTTTGAGGCAATTTTTGGGGATTTTTCACGAATCTTCAATTGGGTAAGCTTCTTATCATCCTATTATAATTATATCTTCAATTGTTGCAAGATTGAACGCTAGAGATCATGATTTAGGTTGGGGTATTATGGGTTTATGAACCCGAAGTGGAAAATGGAGATTTTCTCTGATTAAGTATGAAATTGATGTTAGATTTTGGTGATAATCGATATCTATACTCCATATTTGATGGGTAAAAACTAAATTTGAAATGAATTTCTCATTTTACCCTTTTTACTCAAAGTCCTATTTTGGGTGACCTTTTGGGTCCATATGTTTTATATGGCAATATAGGTATCAATAGAATTGTATGTTATGTATTATTTATATTTCATTATATTGGCACCTTTCGGAGACTTTATAGAAAGGCAAGGTTGTGTGGTGATTCTCAGACTCTTAATTCCAGGCAAGTTGAGATCTTGTACCTTACTTAAGCGTCATGGTTGGTTTAATAAACTAAATAAGAGGACGTAATGGGGATAATAAGAGGGTCTCGATACTTGTGAGGTGACGAGCACTTGTATCGGATACCGGTGACATGTATGGGAACTTTTGTCTTTAATTATGTAGTGAATGTCATATTTTAGGGACTAGCTTATAGAATAGTATGATCCTTTGGATCTATGATTGGGGTATGAATCTCGTAATTTCCGCAGTTTTATTACATGCATGTCTTATATATGACTATGTGTCCCCATCATCCCTATATACTCGCTTAAAAGTGGGGGGGGGGGGAAGCAAAAAATCAAGTCTTTTTGTGTAATTGACTAAAGTTGTAATCTTTATTGCATATTAGGGCTTCTTGTTGTTGTGCATGTCATATTCATACTTTATACTGTGTGAATCTGTGTGGCTAGATATGAGTATATGAGCTATGTTGTCAGAGACAGGTACTGTGTGAGCTATTGTGGTTAAAGAGAAGTATTGAGGCTATGTGGTTAGAGACAGGTACTGTGTGAGCCTATATGGTATATGGACCTCGTGAGTCCCCTTTGGACCATGATTCATTAATGTTCGAACGCGTGTGTACCGATAATGAGAAAGAAAGACCTTGCATTGTATTTTATTTGCATTTCATCTCATTCCACCCCTATTATGTATGACATAACTACTGTGTGGAATCTGATTCTATTGCCTTGTATGTGTTAAAACTTACTGTACTTGAACTTATTTAACTTTGTTATGTGAATACTTGACCTAATTTGAGGAACAAGATGTAAAATATAGGCTTGGACTCATAGATTAAGTATGATTGTGATAGTGGTTATTATAGTGAACTAATAGTGGTTAGTGCGGTAGTAGTATTCAGAAGGCCGGCCCTTATCTCCGTTTAAGATATGGTCGGCCGACGATGCTGCTAAGTACACATTATTTTCTATACTCACGTGTTGCACTTGCTGCACCTTTTTGTGTGCATGTTCGATTCCTAGAACTAGTGGGGTGTGTGACTATCTATCATGTTGTTGTGCTTCTTTGGAGGAAACAGAGTAAGTTAACAACTGATCTGTAGCACCTGATTCTCCATATTACTTTACTTTTCTATCCTTTCTTTTCAGAGTGTATTCGGGTGTTGTATCCAGACTATGTAATAATCTTAGTTCGTCCTTGTACTCATGACACCAGACGTGGGAAATGGTTGTATTGTCATAATAATTATACTAAGATACTCTTTTATGACCTAATAGAATTGCTTAACTACTTTCCGCACTTACTTCTCTTATAAATTTAGGTGAATGAG
This sequence comes from Anisodus acutangulus, assembly GCA_029783415.1. Taxonomy (NCBI): domain Eukaryota; kingdom Viridiplantae; phylum Streptophyta; class Magnoliopsida; order Solanales; family Solanaceae; genus Anisodus; species Anisodus acutangulus. The sequence continues at coordinate 16,256,828 of CM056498.1, forward strand.
TTTGTGGTTGGCTTACTGACCCTTGGGGTTAGTACCATCACGCCTCGGTAAATTGGGTCGTGAGACAGACTAATTGTTGTTCTAACACTACAGATCCGTGATGATACAACTATGGCTCACTATACAAGGTTTGTAAGCTTGTAGTAGTTTACCCTCGATTACAGCAAGATTTGTAAGCTCGCTGAGTCGGATGGTAGAACTTTATCTTCCTCTCATTGTAGCCTACAAGATGTCTACGTTGCAAGACTAAGAAAGTTTTGATGGCCTACTTAATATGTTAGGGACTAGCCTTCTATTCTTTAAAACCCTATAGGTGTCTAGGTTTTGTGGAACTTGATTGTGTCCAATCATAAGTGTAAGGACCGGGTTTCTTTTTATATTCACAACTATTATTCTATTCTTTGCTTTCCCCCTTTTGGCATCTAAAAGAAATAACAGTATGGAGTACTATGATTTAGCCATAGCCAATCATTGAGGGAAGTAGTAGAGAGACTGAGTCCATTTTAAGCAGTCCAAGCTCCAAGTGATTATTCTCGAAGTGATCCTTGATGAGAGCCTTTGTAAATATCTCTGCAATTTGATCTTCTGTGTTGCATAATTCTATAGAAATATGTCATTTTCTACATTCACTCAAGAAGTGATGCCTAATATCGATATGCTTTGATCTTTTATGTTAAGTTGGATTTTCCGCCTTGTTCATAGCACTTGTGTTATCACAAAATAGTGGCGCATTTTCAATTTTGATACCATAGTAGTTGTACACAACAGGAAGCAGCGGCTACATACTTCGCCTCTATAGTTGACAATGCCAATGAGTTATGTTTCTTTGTAGTCCATGAAGTTACGCATGATCCCAAAAAGTGAGCTATCACATAACTGTTATTTCTATCTACCAGGTATCTAGCATAATCATATTATGTTGGTGCAGGGCTAGGAGTACCCATCCACTCCAACCTCTGAAAGGCCGGCATAGCCAACATGATTGTTTTGGCATGACATTTCAAAATTGCATGATAAGGAGATAACAAGTCCATACCAAGGACAATATCAAAATTTACCATATCAATGACAACTAAATCCACCCAAGTGTAGTATCCCATAAATGTAACTAGACAAGACTAATAGACTCGATCCACTACCACAGAATCTCCAACAAGAGTGGAAATACGAATAGGTATATCAAGCAAGTAACATAGCATATCTAGACCCGCAGATAAATAAGTGGACACATAGGAGAAAGTAGATCCCAGATCAAATAAGACTGAACCAAATCGATGACAGACCGAAATGATATTTGTGATAAACACATAAGAAGCCTCGGCCTCTGGTCTACAAGAAAAAGAATAGAAATTGGCACATCTACCCTCGAACTTCATACCTCCACGACAATCATAACCTTTTTGGGCTCTACCTCTCGCTAATTGAGAATTGCCCCTACCAGGCTGATGACCACTTCTGCTGGATGGCGAGCCTACTCTACCAGAATATCTGCCTCATCTAGCTGGCGATGCTAAAGACCTGGGTTCCTAAAACGGGGAGCCCTATTAGGCTCCGTCTTGTATAAGTGTGGGCACTCTATATGGATATGCCCTGGGTCACCACACTCATAGCAAGTCCTGCCCGTCATGGGTTGCTGAACTGATACAAATGAACTAGAATATCCCTACGGTCTGAGTACCGAGAATAAGTAACTCAAGATGCCTGACCAAAAATATACTCGTTGTTCCCTAAAGAATCACCTATTGAGACCTGAAGTGTTGACTGGATGGGGCGATAGGAATGGTAATGGTGGCCTCTGCCATAATGTCCCCCATCTCTAGGAAATAAACCATCGAATTTGCCAAATCTGCGAGTTGTCTTATCGCTAACTCTATCATAAACCTAAACCCTCACTAACTCAACCTCTTTGCACCACCATTACCTGAAACAAAGACCATGAAGCTACTACCTGCAAGGTCGCCAATGGAAGTAAAAGGGTCAAACTCTTAAAACCCCCGCACCTTCTGTGTCTCAGTGGGGAGTAACGATCCTGCATAATGAGTCAAGACATGAAATATGGTCTCATACTCTTGAACAGACAAACCTCTCTGCTCTAAGGTCGTGAACTCGTCCTTCCTTCTGTCTCTCAAGCCACAAGGAATGTACTTCTCAAGAAATATCTGATAAAACTAAGTCCATGATAAAGGCGACAACCCAGTTGGTCGGCTATTAATATAGGACCTCCACCACTGCATGGCATCCACGATCAACTGAAAAGCAACATATTCGACCTTATGCGACTCTACCAAACCAAACTTGTGAAGCCTCGCATGACAGGTAATAATAAACTCATAAGCATCTCATCATGAGTATCATGGAACCAGGAAGGACTCATCTTGGTAAACCTCTCAAAAATCTTTTGCTCCTCATTAGTCATCAATAGCCCAACAACATGCCGGGGAGAAAAATCAACAACTAGAACCTCATCAATGCGGGGAGACACATCAGCAGCTGGTTGCGCCCCCGGAGTCTGAAACTCTACGACAACTATAGCATTAAGAGTTTGAGTTGTTACTCAAACCAGTATCATTCCCATCTGAGCCATACTCTCAAAGTAGCTCAAAATGCAAAATAAAGCCTCCTGAAGGTCATGAGTAGCAACTTACCCCGGCGGTGCCTGTCGGATCCAATCTTATCTGCTGGAACTAACTCCTTCTCCAAAATATCTTTAAGGTCTAGATTCACATCTCTAACTAATCTTGAGAAATTGCTGGTTCTCGGCCCCAAACTAATATAATAGCATGGTGTTTGCCCTTTCCACACCACCTACAACATCACTTGCCTTATCCACGTGCAACAGTCCTAGCAGCGGGTATGGGCGTTGGTGCGGACTCCTGGCCTCCAACTTCAGTCGATCACATCCTTACCATATGTGAGAGAACAGAGGAACGAGGTTAAGATGTCAATTTTAATAAACTCGCACAAAAAAAGTGAACTAGATACCAAGTGAAATGAACTAGCACAAAAAGAGAGAGAATGGAAATTTCCTAAATGTTCCATAGCCTCTTGAGGATGGGTACGAACTTTTACGTACCAATATGCAAGACTCTACTAGATATTGCTTTTGTACTTATTAGACTGATGAACCTAGGGCTCTAAAAAGTATGAAAAGATAGCTTAGTCTTTAAGCCCTAAAATCTAGTCAATATCGTACAAGAGCACTTAAATAAGTTTGATACAAGTTTCATAGCACAATAACATATTCCATGGAAATTAACTAGAAATCAGAATAAGAAGAGATGTCCAGGGGACACAGAATGACCATGTAGCTCACCCTTGATGTCTCGGATATTATTCCTTGGTATTAGCCATAAGGCTCTGAACTAGAACAAGGATCTGTATCAGCACGGAGTGCAGCAAGTATAGCATGAGTACAACCACTAGTACTCGTAAGTATCATAGGTTGATAATGAAGGAAACATGCTTATAGCACATAAAGACTGACCCTACCTCATCCAATAGAATATGATCCTTTTAAGTTATGGTAAACTAGTCATGATTCATGAAATACAAATAGACATGTAGAAAATTAGATCTTCTAAAGAACTGTATGAATGAATTCAATTCATTTGGCCAACACAAACTCGGTATGCACATGATAGCGGTTATTTCGTCTAGTCATGACCTTTGGGGAATCGCGAGGTCCTTATACCTATCACAATCATTCGGAACCATATCCACTCGGAATGTGAGAATCATACCATATCTTATTAGATCTTACCATATCGTGTCATATCAAATCACTAGAACTATTTCCTATCGGGCTGTGAAAAGCATCACTCTTACCTCTTTTACGATCTCATAGGACCATCTTGTATCTCATCTAGTGACTCCCTTCAACAAGTATATATGTACGAATGGATACAACATGCATGGTATCATATGCCAATAACATCAAGATAGTATGAAAAGGTAAGCAAGTGTCATGTCATTATATAACAATAACTCAATTTCAAGAATGATTCATCTTCCATGAATTAGATAAGATGTAGAATGATAATGGTAAAGTAAGTTCATAATCACAATTATAATTCAAACACAACTATCATATCTTATATAAGCAACAACAATACCAGACCCGTGGATTTATGACCACTTACAATGCCTGAAGGCTCAACATATTTTCTCCGTCAATATTTATATATTATATAGAGTAAGTAATAACCTACCTTTAAGGCTGAGCAACGTGTCACGAACCCCCCAAGCAACTGCTTTTTCTTTTCGATCCAAATCTATCAATTATACGATATACATGAGTACACGAGTCAATTGATACCCATATTGGCTATATAAAATTTCAAGTCAAAACCGCCCCAAAAGTGACTCAAACCAACGTCGGCGGAATCAAAAATTTCTTTCAAAATTATTTCACTCTAATCCTAAGGATCTCAAATCCAGAAAACCCAATCAACAAGCCTAGATCTTGGCATTCAATGTTTTTTTCCCCTAAAATTTTCTCTTAGGGTTAAAAGTCTCAACTTTTCTACTAACCCACATGAAAACGAAGCTAATTACCGGTTAAATCATTGGAAAAAACTAAAATAGAGATTAGTATCTTACGTCCATGAAGAATCGAAGTCCTAGCACTTGAAATCACCTATAACTGAGCTTCCAAACCCAAAATATGACCTAATGAAGTCTAGGCGCAAAATGAGAATTCAATCACTGCTACAGTGGTTTTCTTCATAGCAATCACGATGAGTATCCGCGATCTGGTCCAGCTAAGATTTTCACGGTCATGTGACATATCCTGCGACTGTAAAGTCCCGCGACTCACCCTTCCCGGCCCGCGTATCCTCACGACCGTGAAGGAAACCCCACGATCACGATAGCCAGTCCCACCAAGACTACGCATCGTGACACCCTTCCTGCAATTGCGAAGAAGGGTGCTTAGCACCACAAAACCAGCAATTTGACTTCCCAAAACTTCAATGTTACACCCGAAACTCATTCAGAAACCCCCGAATGCAAATCGAACATGTAACTTAAGTATAAATGACATTAATAACTTGCTTGCACACTCAAAATATTGATCTGATACTATTTAAATATGGTTGCTCACAAAATTATTCTAACTTTCTTAAAAACCAAAACTTGACAACCAAACACCTGATACCTTCCCGAACCACTCGGGGTATCTACCAAACATCTAACTAAAGCATAAATCATGTTTAGGACCTAATGGAACTAAAGGACTTTCATTCCAGACACGTTCACCCAAAAGTCAACTTTTAATCAAACTTCTCAAATTTAAAACTTAAAGAAACTCAAACTTAGAGTTTTCTCTGACTAATTCGATTGCCTCTGTTATCGCAACACCCCTTCCCACAAGTCCAATACCCCGAAATAAATCTAAGGGAAGAGTCACTTTGGAAACGAAAGTCTAAAAGAACAAAACGACCAACCGGGTCGTTACAGATAAATATAACATGGAGTTGCACGTTATTTCCTATCAATCTCAATCATAGTAAAAATATATTAGATAATGTTATTTATAGTTATATATATTTATTTTATGACTTACAAAAATATTACTCAAAAATGTGCAGACCGATGCACTAAGCTCCTGTTATGCGCGGGATGCGGGGAAGGGCCGGGCCAATATTACTATAATATAGAATTGTATATAATTAATACTTCTTTGAAATTGATGTTACGACTAAGATAATTGAATATTTGCTATTAAGTGATATGTTTATTTATTACCATCTACAAATATAAAAGTATTGAGAATTCATGCCTTTCATGACATTACTTGTTTTGTTGTGTTGCACGTTACCCGGTGTGAATTGTTATAAAATTGTGAAGATAAAATAATATTTTATATACAAAAAATAAATATGTATAAAACTTTAGTGTTTGAAAATCATTCAAGTTGAATTCTGATCCATCTTAAAGAAGGCAATATCCACTATTATATATTTTGATTTCATTTTTAAGAAATTTGTTAAGAGTTACAAAGTATAGTTATCCTCTAAAGAAATAATATCTAATATTATATTCCTAGCTAACGTATATTGAGTAACACTCAGTAATAGTATAATATTCCTAAAGTATGTTTAGTAAGTTCTGCTAGGTTCAAGAAGTATTTTAAAACAGATACAGAATTAGAGCTTATCAAAGATATAAAAGTTGTTCAATATTCGAAGGACATTTGCATTCATACTTTTATAATATTATATGAGTTAATTCCCTGGATGATCACTCAAATTTAAATAATTTTCTATAAAATCACTTTTGTTTCTTTTAAAATAATAAAGTCACTCAACTATCAGTATTTTTCTCAAAAGATACTAAACATTTCAAAAGCCTCATTCTGTGCTAGTTGACATTCCATGTCGTTAAAGCTCATATTTATAATAATAAACCTATTTAACTCATTTAATCAAATACATGTCTTATACCTGATCAAACATGACCGGATTAAAAGCGGCAAAGGAACAAACTAGCATGTAATCTAAATGAATTTGAATTAAAAGATGAAGATTATTAAATCTCAAGATACTTTTAAAATTAAAATAAAATATAAAAATAGAATTTGAGTTACTTTAGGGCTTTAGTGTAATGTATTGCTAGACATATATGTGACAAGTTGGAATGTCTATATCTTAACATGAAATACTTAAGAATACATTATATTTCATATAAGACTAATAATAGAATATTTCAAAATAAAATATAATAATAATAACATATTTTTTAAAAATAAATATTAGTCCAATGAAATTCTATACGTTCTGCATGAGAAATAAAAAGATCTCAATGGTATGAAAATGAAAATATAAAAGTTTGCAGACTACATATTTAAGGATAAATAACTCAAAATATAAAGGAAAAATTTACACTAACTTTATTCTTTTAAATATATGATTCAATTATATTTTTAAAAAGTTAAACTAATACAAATGTAATATTTGTGTAATCCGCGTAATTCTATTTTAATGTGGAAAGAATATGTTGTTTAATGTGGAAATATTATGCTACTTTAATTTTTTTTGAATTTGAACATAAAGATAAAACTATTTGAATTTTAATTCAAATTAAGAGATAATATATTTGAATTGAGATTAAAAAATCTAAGATTTTAAAAAGTGGCTTAAATCATATATGCCATTGAGACTTTTTCCCACGGAATTCTCTTAGGGCCCTTTTATCAAAAGAATTAATTAACTCAAAAAAATTTAAAGAAGAATTAATGAGTTTATAAAAAAAGGATGTTATCCGTTGAGCGCCTTAAGGCTATGTCATAATACATCCCTTCTTCACTACTCGCACAGCGAAGATAAAAGAAATTCAGTCTCATTATTTTTGGAGAGCAGAGCAAATAGTCAAAGAATAAATCAAACTAAATTATTCATGAAATATGGTTTAATTTCTTTGTTGTTTTTTAATCGGGTCATATTTCGTTTGGTATAAAGTATGGATTTTGGTTTAATAAGTTTGACTAAAAAAGTTGGATCTTTAATGACACGGCATGTCAGCTAAGAGAGGAAGGCTTCCAAGTGTTTAGTATCTTTTAAGAAAAATAGTGATAGTTGAGTGATTATATTGTCCTAAAAAAATAAAAGTGATTTTTGTATGAAACTCCCTAAATTTGAGTAACTATCCCGGGAATTAACTCATCTACAATAATATAGATAGATATAGATATAGCTATACATACATATATTAATAAAAATATAGATATAGTCAGCCTGGGTGTAACGACCCATCTGGTCATTTTTAGCTAAAGACCTTTATTTGACTATTTTACCCTTTTCGTAGACTCTATGTGGGATTTGTGATGCGCAGGGATAGGTGGAATAGATCCCGAGGTCCATTTATGTGAGTTTCGGATGAAAATTCCAAAATAAGAACCTTAGAGTTGGATAGTTTAACTCAAGATTTACTTTTGAGTAGATGGGTTTGTTTCTGGGTTCAATCACTTCTGATAGTTCTGGAGGGTCATTTATGACTTAGTCGAGTTATTGGTTCGCTTCCCGAGACAATTGGATGTATTTTGTGAAATTTGGATATTTGGTTATTATTGGCAATACTTTAGAAAAGTATGTCCTATCTCGGTCAAATGAGAAATCTGAGGACGCGAGTGAGTTCGTAGCACGTTTACCTTGGGAGAGCATGTATGGTTTGTGTCTTGAGGTCTCGGGAGTGTTTTGGGTATTTAGTAGAAGTTTGAATGAAATTCATGTTGCTGGTGTCTGGTGTACGACCCAACGGGTGGGTTGTTCGCCCCTGCGTGTCTGCAGCTGTGGAGGTTGGCTCACAGAAATGGAACTTGAGAATTTGGTCAGGTTCCGCCTCGGTAGAGGTTCTCTCGCGGAGGTGAATGCTCCTCTATAAATTTATGTTCATTTCTGTGTTAGGGCGAGCTGTCAAGTGAATGTCCCCAAGCAAGGTATTTTTATGCGGGAGCAAGACTGAGCCATCATAGTCGGGTCTATGGGGGCGGAATCATTGTATCTGGTAACCCAATAAAATTCCCTACGTCAAATCGATTTCCCAAAATAAATTCACCTGAGTTCTAGAGTTGTATAAGGAGAATTCTTAAAGGTTTTGGCTGGATTCTTCATTTGAGGTAAGATTCTTCACTCTTGTGGTTATATTTCATGAATTAAGTCTTGAATGATGTATGTTAATTGGGGAAAATGAGGTCTAGTCTTCATATGAGAATACGATAGGTGAAATCTTAATTTAAGGGTGTAACTAGGATTAGTTTATCCTGATATTGTTGATTGGTATTGGACTATAATAGAAGATCATGTTGTAGCATTTAATTTGATTATAGCAACCCTTTTTGAATTGGGTGAATTATAGGGTTTCTGAATTGGGGCTTTTCTTGAATTGGGAAATTGAGGATTAAATTGGGTTTAGTTCTTTAATTAACTTAAGGATATGATTAGTTAGTATGTATTGATGCTTTTTAGATAATAAAGTTTGGATCTTCAAATCGGTATATTTAAGGACTACATCCTTGTATTGTGTGATAGCTTGATTTTAATGTATAATATATGCATGTTAGACTTCGATTACCACGAGGCACTCCTGAAGGGCAAGGATTGTGTGGAGGGTTGACCGTTCGAGACTCCTGCTCGGCCTAGAGGTAGGCTTCGATTTACTTTCACTAGACTTTTATAGAAGTACGTAATTAATTATAAATATTTAGGGGTATTGAGCGTCTTTGGGGGTCCCATTCAAACAGTTGTGATGAACATTTGAATGGGTACCGATGTTGAACTGTGATGATTGGTTTAGGGTATCAGCCTCGAATTGATTCCGATTGCTGATTGATTGTGATTATCGCCAATATGTGGGTTTGTCACGGTATTTTCTATTATTGTGCTTATTCATCACACATGCTTTGATATGATATCTTGGTTGTACTTGGATTATATGTTATTGAATTCTTGAAAGCATCTGATATCCATCTCTATACTTGATTGCATCTCATTACATCATGATTTCTTACCTTGTATTGTCATTTTCATTCATACACTCATGGTTCTGATGATATTGATATAAGAGTGGTATGGAATTATTATGGGTCCAAGAGATCGGAAAGGTAAGAGTTTATGAGATTATGACAACATTGAGATGATGATGATGATACACGAGGGAACAGGTTGCATGCCTAAAATGGTTATTATTGTCCAGCCAAGAGCTGGCTCTGATAGGAAATTCCGAAGGAGTATATGGATTTCACGGGTCCCCTATTGGTGTATTAATAGAATTTGAATATCTGTATACTGGAAGATAAAAGGTACCTGCCATATGCATTGCATTCATATCGTACATACGTCATTTCATTGATTATCAATTGTTGAATTGGTAATTGTTGAATTGGTAATTGATGACTTGGTTGATTTCTGGATAAATGAGGATAAGAACTGATTATTAAGTACTTGAACATTGTTATTGAAACTGACTGGAATCGAATAACTCTTAAGATAATGAGGTTTTATGTGAATTAAGTGGCTTGTTGCTTCAGTGAACTATTACATGAACTATGTGACTTAATTGGATTATTGAACTGTTTAGTATAGGATTTATTTGGTGTCAACTTGATAGTTATCTCTTTTTGTGTATCTTCTGTCGTTGTCGACCTATGATGCCAACGGGGGTACGTTGTGTACTCATGCTACACTTGTTGCATTCTTTTTTAGATGTAGATACAATGCCTTCCTCCAGTTCAGAACCACGTAGTTGGGTCTGAGCCAGTGGAGTTCGAGACTTCAGGGTGATGATGCTACCTTTTGGCATACCCTTGGAGGCTCCTATCTAATTATGTCTTTTATTTGTATTTGAGAGACATGTCAGATATTCAGACTATGCTATTTACCTTTTATCAGACTCTGTATTTGATTTGGAGCTCTTGTATCATTGACCAGATCATTGGGGAATTATATTCCTTTTCAGAATTATATTCCGCACTTTATATTATAATCGACAATTGTTAAGTATTTTGTTACATTTCCGCATTTCTTCTTACATCTTATTAATTGAGATTAGGTGTGGCTCGCCTAACGGTGAAAAGTGTAGGTGTCATCACGATTCTTAAAATGCATCGTGACAAAGTTGGTAAAAGAGCTTTAGGTTAAACAGTCTTAAATACAAGATGGATGTTTACTAGAGTCTTACGGATCAGTGTTGAGACGTCCGTACTTATCTTCGAGAGGCTATTGGACATTTAAGAAACCTCATTTTTTTCATTCCTTTCATGCAAAGATTAATCAAATTGGTATCCGACCTTTGTTTCCTATTCTCTCATAGATGGTGAGGATTTGTGCCCATGCAGCGAGAGATGAGGCACTTGCACCTGCACCTACAGTGCACTATCATAGTAGAGGTCACGGTAGGGGTCGAGGTAGAGCCCGAGGAGCTGCACCAGCGATAGGTGAAGCACTGGTAGCCTGTCAGGCTCGTGCTAGATATGTGTCCCCCGAGCCATACATAAAGCCTCAGGATGAGCGGTTTGATGAGGAGATGGGGTCAGCCCAAGATCAGGGTGGATTTATAACTACTCTAGTTCTACAAGACAATTTGGTCAGGTTGTTAAGTGTGCTTGATAGTTTTGCGCATGAGGGCGTGCATCCGACTAGTCCGGCTGGGTCACTCACCCGAGTGGAAGAGGGATAGACTCCCGACTTTCGTACTCAAGGGGTTCAGCCAGCTTCTATGTCGGCTCCCCGTATTGATGAGATTCCAGCACCTGAGTATGGTCCCCGACCGACTGCAGGGACTGCTATGACCCGCGATGAGCGGAAGATATGGGAGAACTTTTCCAACATAAAGCCTCTCGTATTCTATGGACAACCCGAGGAGGATGGGTATGCGTTTATTGTTAGCTGCCATGAGAGGTTGCATACCTTGGGTATCGTCGAGTCGCACGGGGCCTGTTTTGTTGCTCTTTATCTCATGGGGATGCGAAGCAATGATGGAGGGCTTAAGTTGATTATCGACTAGCAGGGTCGCCTCCACTATCTTGGGTCAGGTTTTATCGGATCTTCCTAGAGAAGTATGTGCCTATTAGCTTGTGTCTGAGCAAGTGTGATGAGTTCTAGAGGATTGAACAAAGAGGTATAGTTGCTAATTACGAGACTCGCTTCCATGCCTTATCTAGCTCTGCAGCGCCATTGCTACATATATAGGCAGAGAGAGTCAAATGATTCGTAAGAGGGTTGAGTATTCCTCTTCAGTTGGTTAGGTTACAGTTGGTAGTTGTTTGGGCTTCTTTCGAGACAGTGGTTGAGCATTCTAGGAAGGTTTAGTCTGTTAGGAGCAAGTTGCCCAGGCATGATTCCGATAAGAGGATGCACCGATATGGACAATACAGTGGGTCTACTTCTAGTGGTTATGGAAAGCATGGTAGATTTCAGCATTCGCAGTCTAGTCTCCCGATTCAGGTAGCCCTTTAGATTACATATGGTACTTTCGCGGGGCAGATCGGTCATAGTGTGGGTCAGTCGTCTAGGGGAACTTAGTCTCAGTATTCTTACCGTAGTAGTCACTCAGGTTCTTCAATCTTTGTTCAGCAGCCAAGACTTGTAACAGTTGTGAAGAGGTTGGGCATTTCAAGAGAGATTGTCCCAAGCTTAGATTGGGTAGATCTCATACACCCAGTATCCCAGCACAACCATCCAGGAGTGGTGGATAGTCTAGCAAAAGGGATATACATAAGTCTCCATGTAGAAGATGATGTAAACTCTATGCACCCTAGGTGTTCAATGAAATGTTTGAATGAGTTTTCTTATGATATATGAATTCGTCATTGATACTAATTGTATGTATCTGTAGATAATCATTCGTGGAGAGTACGAGGACTCATGGAATCCATATAGCTAAGGCGACAAGGTATGTTAGGCTCATTCCTTCTTTTGACATGATTTTTTATTAAAGAAAAAAATAAGATGAAATATTTTTCAAACAATTCTAGTCTTGTTATCTTGAGTTGAGATATCTTTTCTTTCATTGAGTACATGACTCTTGTTCATTCTTGGTCAAGAATACTTTCCACATTTTATAGCGTCTCATCTTTGTTGGTGTTATATGGTTTCCTTGTTGGTCTCATGAACACTATAAATGTTGTGTCTTGAGTTGTTAGTTCATATGAAAGAATGAATGATTATGGTCCTTACTCTATTGAACAAATATTAGATTCTTATAAAGGAGTAGAGGTGAAATGGCATGTTTTCTTCATAATGTTAGTCAGAAGTGTAACGACTCTGTTCTCAATGGATTAGGAAGCTCTTACTTAAGACCATGTATAAGGTATGTAGTTAAAGGAATACCTTAGCTTTAAGATAAAGTAAATATTGTTGATGATAGTCCTCAAATGTGAAACAAGAGTTTAACGATCTTACGTCATTTTAGTAGATTCACAGAAGTCTCTTATGACTCTTCCATGTATGTATGTATGTATGTAGTATCTATAGGGGAATGTATATGATATTATGGCTTACCACTGATCTACGATCGGTTGGACAGATAGACATTACCACTAAGCTACGTCCAGTTGAGCAGATTGTGTATTGCTACTTACCACTGCGCGATGGCCGGTTGGGAAAACATGTATTTACCATTAAGCTATGGATGGTCGATTAGTTATGCTATATGCATTTACCACCAGTTGGGCAGTTATGTATCATCATTTATCACCAGTTGGGCAGGCACATATTGACCACCGGGTTACGGTTGGTAAGGCAGTTACCACCAGTTTGGTAGTTATGTACCGTTATTTACCATCGGTTTGGCAGTTACCACTGATCCGTTGGGCAGTTGAGCAGTTAGAATTATGACATTGCTATATCAATGTAGAATTAGGTTAAAATGACCATTATATATGTTGTGGCCCTCAATGGCATTTCAGGAATTCAGGTTGAGTTTATCTCTCTCTCTTCTATGATTACATATATTGTGTTTGATTTTCGCCTTACATATTAAGTATATTAGTTGTATTGACGTCGCTTTGCCTGGGGAAGTTGCATTTCATACCATGTAGGTTCAGGTAGGCGAGGAGAGAACCCGCCACCATAGATCCCATTCAGATATCAGCTTTTGTTGGCGAGCTCCACTTCCTCCTGGAGTATTATCGAGTCAAGGTCATGTTTATGATCATGTCCTTTTGAGGACTTTGGGTATGTCAGAGGCTCTGTCCCGACTTATATATCATGTCAATGTTTCTTTGTAGAGGCTTTGTAGACATGTGTTGTGTTATACATTTTGTTCAGTACGACCTAGTAAGCTTGGATGTTGGTTAGAGATCATGTTGGCCTTATGGGCCTTATCATGTATATATGCCTAGGTTATTCTATTTGTAGGATATTATGTCGGGTTGTTTTATAATCTATCATTCTGGGGCCTTGTCGGCCTAAATGGTTATACATTCACATGATAATATTCAGGTGATACGCTCGGGTTGTCCAGGCACCGGGAGCTGGCCATACTTCACAAGGTTAGGTGTGACACGTCGAGTTAATTCAGTTTGGAATGATGTTTATGACTTAGTCGAGTCATTGGATCAGTTCCCGGTGGATTCAGGTGTATTTTTTACTCTTGGTTGAGATTTCAGAAACTTAATGGAATCGGAGTGGACTTGAGTGAACAACCATTCAAGATTACCTTGTATAAGTATTTTGAGTATGTGATCAAGTCTGTTGCATGTTTTTGGGGTTGTTTGCATATTTGATTTGTGTTCGGGAGGTCTCGGATGAGATTCGGGGATTGATTTGAAGTTGGAACTTATGTTGAGAATTTCTGGTTTCTGGTGCTACACACCTGCTCACAAGGTGGTTGCACCTGCACAAGATGAGAGGCAAGTGCGAAGAGGAAAGATGTCAGGGCTGTTAGTACATGCGAGAAAAAGTCGTAAGAGCAGGATCACACTTGTGTGAGGTGGTCTGCACCTGCTAGCCTGGGATATTTAATGGGTTTCGCACCTGTGAAGCTTGGGTTGCAGGTGTAAAGTCACTAAATTAGAGAATTAAAAGACCATTTCGACATAGGAATTTCATAGCTCATTTGTGGGACTTAATAGCTTGGTTTGAGGCGATTTTTGTGGATTTTTCAAGGATCTTCAGTTGGGTAAGCTTCTTATCATCCTATTATGATTATATCTTCGATTATTACAAGATTGCATGCTAGAAATCATGATTAAGTATGGGGTTTTATGGGTTTATGAACCTAAGTGGAAAATGGAGATTTTCTCTAATTAAGCATAAAATTGATGTTATATTTTGGTGATAATCGATATCTAGACTCCATAGATGATGGTTAAATTATTTTTGGAATTAATTTCCCATTTTACCCTTTTTAGCTAGTAATCCTATTTTATGTGACCTTTTGGGTCCGTAAGTTTTATATGACAATATGGGTATCAAAAGAATTGTATGTTAATGTATTATCCATATTTTATTAGATTAGTACTTTCGGACTCATAATTCCAGGCAAGTTCATATCTTATACATTAGTTAAGCGTCATGGTTGGTTTAATTAACTAAATAAGAGGGAGTAATAGGGATAATAAGGGGGTTCCGATACTTGTGAGGTGATGAGCACTTGTATCGGGTACCGGTGACATGTATGGGAACTTGTGCCTTTAATTATGTAGTGAATTCCATGATTTGGGCATTAGTTGATATAATAGTATGATCTTTTGGATCTGTGATTGGGGTATGAAGCCCGTACTTTCCGCAATTTTATTACATGCATGTCTTATATGTGACTGTGTGTCCCATCATCCCTTTATACTCATTTAAAAGTGGGAAAAAGCAAAAGATCGAGTCTTTATTGTGTAATTGACTAAAGTTAGAATCTTTATTGCATATTAGGGTTTCTTGTTGTTGTGCATGTCATATTCATACTTCATAATGTGTGAGCCTGTGTGGCTAGAGATGAGTATATGAGATGTGTGGTTAGAGACAGGTACTATGTGATCTTGTGTAGTTAAAGACAAGTATTGAGTATGTGTGGTTAGAGACAAGTATTGTGTGAGTTGTATGGTATATGTACCTCACGAGTCCCCATGGGTCACGATTCATTAATGTTCGAACATGTGTATACCCATAATGAGAAAGAAGGACCTTGCATTGTATTACATTTGCATTTTATCTCATTTCATCCCTATTCTGTGTGACATAATTGTTTTTTGGAATTTGATTCTATTGTCTTTTCTGTGTGGAAATTTACTGTACTTGAACTCATTTGACTTAGTTATGTGAATAATTGACCCGATTTAAGGAACTAGATGTTATAACCTAGGCTTGGACCCATATCTTAAGTATGATGGTGATTGTGGTTATTATGGTGAACTAATAGCGATTAGTGTGGTAGTAGTATTCAGAAGGTCAGCCCTCATCTCCGTTTAGGATAGGGTTAGTCGATGATGTTGTTGTGTACATGTTGTTTTCCATACTCACACTACATTTGCTACACCTTTTTGTGTGCATGTTCGATTCCCAGCACTAAAGGTCCGCGTGACTATCCAGTCCATTGAGGTGCTACATTGGAGGATATGAGGTGAGCTACCAGCTAATTCGCAGCACCGGATTCTCCATCATACTTTACTTTTCTGTCCTTTTTTAGAATGTATTCAGGTGTTGTACCCAGACTATGTAATAATCTTAGTTAGTTCTTGTACTCGTGACACCAGACTTAGGAAATGGTTGTATTGTCATAATATTTATACTAAGCTACTCTTTTATAACCTAATTGAATTGCTTAACTACTTTTCACACTTACTTCTCTTATAAATTTGGGTGAATGCATTTGTGGTTGGCTTACTAACCCTTGGGGTTAGTTCCATCACGACTCGGTAAATTGGGTCGTAATAAATTGATATCAGAGCATTAGGTTTATCGGTCTCACAAGTACAAGATCAATGTCCAGTAGAGTTATGTGGATCGGTACAGAGATGTCTGTACTTATCTTTGAGAGGCTATGGGACATCTAGGAAAACTCTAAACTTTTATTTCTTATCGTACATATTTTATTCTAATGGTTTCTAAGAGTTTTTTTGTTTCATTCTCCCACAGATGGTGAGGACCCGTTCAATTACAGTGGGATGTCAGGAGCCCATATTGATGCTCATACCCACTACCAGTATTGTTGCTCGAGGGAGTCAAGGGATGAGGTAGAGGTCGAAGTAGAATAGGAGCCCATGTTGCTACTCTAGTTAGAGGTCGAGCACCAGTTGTTGCTAAGGAGGTTCGGGGGAGGGGCTAGAATAGCCAGAGGAGTTTGGACCTGCCCAGGCACCTAAGGGATTTATTGCTACTCTGGTTCAACAAGATACCCTAGCATATATTCTGAGCGTCTTTGAGGGTTGGACTCAGGCAGGAGCACCATCGTTCACTTTAAATGGTTCATAGACCACAGAGTTAGGGGTCAGACTCCCGAGCAAGGGATTATCGATTATAGAACCCTAGGGGCACAGCCAGCTGTTGTTATGGCTCCTTAGTTTCAGGGGATCCCACTAAGGGTGTTGTTGTTCATCCGGTTATTCAACCCATTATAATAGTTGATGATCAAAAGATGTGGGATAAGTTTGAGAAGATGAAGCTATCACAATATGATGGGCATCCTGATGATGATAATTATGAGTTCTTACTGTCTTGCCATGAGAGGTTCCACAACTTGGGGTTGGTTGAGTCCAATGGAGTTGACTTTGTAGTGATGCAGATGATTGGCCCTAAATTGAGACTAGGCCAGTTGGGTCGTCTCCACTTACTTACACTGAGTTTTCTAGAGTGTTCTTGCAGAAGTGGGTTCCTCGTACCTTGAGGGATGAGAGGCGAGAGTTATTCAGTTGGCGCAGGATGGCATGTCTATGACTGAGTACGATATAAGGTTTCTTTGTTTCGCCATGTATCTTGCTTTATGAGACAGAGAGGATTCGCAAGTTTGGAAGAGGTTTGTCCTATCATCTTAAGGTTCCAGCGATGCATGTGGCAGCCTCGGGAGGTACTTTTCAGGCAGTGGTGGATGCTGCTAGGAGTGTTGAGACTATCAGACGTTAGGACTTCGGAGCTAGATCGTGCAAGAACCACTGAATCTTAGGCAGTTATAAAGGTACCTCATCTGGAGGTAGAGGTTACTAACGTAAGGGTTATCACCCAAGTTCGGGCAGTGATACATACTTCGATCGGTGTTTCTTCGAGTCGTGGTGGTTACAACTATGTCAGAGTTCTCGGGGTTCTTATTCCCTACCTAGATATCGATGTGATCAGTTTGGTTATTCTAGTTCGCCCCAGCCGCATGTGTTTCCTCATGCATGCTATGAGTGTAGAAAGTTGGGACATTTTGCGAGGGACTTCCCCGTAGTCAGGTAGAGTGATTAGCACTCTGGTTCTCAAGGTTCAGGGTCTAGGGCAAAAGTTCAATTGACTAGAGGTTGTTTGAAATAGATATCTTTTTTTTAAATTTCTTAGTTACACAAAATCGGCACATAGTTGTGAGAAGGTTCCCATTCATAAAGGAATGGTTCTCATTCAGGTCGTGGTAGAGGTTGCGGAGGTTCTTAGTCTGAGGGTGGTCGTGCTCAGTTCTATGCATTCCCTATTAGACCAAAGGTAGAGGCTTCTGATGATGTCATCACATATACTATTTATTTTTGTTATCGGCCAGCTATAGCATTATTTGATCCAGGCTCTACATATTTTTATATGTCTACTTATTTTGCTTTGAGTCTGGGTATGATATGTGAGTTGCTAGACTTTCCCGTTAGTGTTTCTACTCCTGTTGGAGATTCTGTAGTGGTGGATTTGACGTACCAATCATGTGTTGTGACTTTGGTAGGGTATGACACTTGGGCTAACTTGACAATTCTAGACACGGTAGATTTTGACATTATTTTAGGCATGAATTGGTTGTCTCCTCATCATGTGATCTTAGACTGTCACGCCAAGATAGTTACGTTAGCCATGCTAAAAAATTCTAGGTTGGAGTGGAAGGGTGTTGTTACTTATGCACCGAAGAAAGTGATATCTTACCTTAAGGCTAGACGGATGGTTGAGAAAGGTCGTTTTTCTTATTTGGCGTATGTCTATGATACTAGTGTTG
The DNA here is from genome assembly GCA_029783415.1 of Anisodus acutangulus. Taxonomy (NCBI): domain Eukaryota; kingdom Viridiplantae; phylum Streptophyta; class Magnoliopsida; order Solanales; family Solanaceae; genus Anisodus; species Anisodus acutangulus. Next base: position 16,275,419 of record CM056498.1, read on the forward strand.
GTACACCTCCCCTTGAGTTAGTACCAGTAGTTAGGTAGTTTCCAGAGGTATTTCCAATGGATTTTTTGGGTGTTCCTTTGGATAGTGATATTGACTTATGTATTGATTAAAATTTGGGCATCAATCCAATTTCCATTCCTCCACATCGGATGGCGCCGGTAGAATTAGAGTTGAAGGAGAAATTACAAGATATATTGAGTAAAGGGTACATTAGGCTGAGTGTTTCGCCTTGGGGTGCTCTAGTTTTATTCTTGAAAAAGAAAGATGGGTCTATGCAGATGTGTATTGACTATCGATAGTTGAACAAGGTCAAACTCAAGAATAAGTATCCCATTCCTTGCATTGATGACCTATTTGATCAGCTTCAGGGTGCATCGGTCTTCTCTACGATTGATTTGAGGTTCAGTTATCACTAGTTAAAGATTAGGACAGAGAATATCCCTAAGACAGCTTTCAGGACCGTTATGGTCATTATGAGTTCTTAGTCATGTCTTTCGAGCTAACTATTTCCCCAGCAGCTTTTATGGATTTGATAAATGGTGTATTTAGACCAGGCTTGGATCTCTTTTATATTGTCTTCATCGATGATATATTGATCTATTCTCAGGGTGAGGCAGAGCACGAGATGCATCTGAGGATCGTGCTTAGAATTCTGAAAGAGAAGAAACTTTATGCCAAGTTTTTAAGTGTGAGTTTTATCTTAGTTCAGTTGCATTTATGGGACATGTGGTGACTAAGGATGGTATTATGGTGGATCCTAAGAAGATTGAGGCGGTATGTGATTGAGTTAGGCCTACTTCAGTTATAGAGAGTCAGAGTTTTATTGGCCTCGCTAGTTACTATAGACATTTTATAGAGGGGTTTTCATCTATTGCATCTCCTTTGACCAGATTGACTCAGAAGAATGTACATTTCCAATGGTCGGTTTAGTGCGAGGTGAGATTCCAAAAGCTCAAGACTTTATTGACTATAGCTCCAATTTGACTCTTTCCATGGAGGGAGAGGGGTTTACTGTGTATTGTGAGGCCTCACGAATTTGCCTTGACTGTGTTTTGATGCAAAAAGGGAAAGTTATAGCCTATGATTCGAGGCAATTGAAGGTTCATGAGAAGAACTACCCTACTCATGACTTGGAGTTGGCGGCGATAGTGTTTGCTTTGAAGATTTGGAGACATTACCTTTATGGTGTTCATTGTGAAGTATTTATGGATCATAAGAGTCTTCAGCATATTTCAATTAGATAAATCTTAATTTAAGACAACGAATGTGGTTAGAGATGCTTAACGATTATGACATGTTGATTCTCTATTATCCAGACAAGGCTAATGTAGTGTCGGATGCCTTGAGTCGAAAGGTAGTGAGCATGGGTAGCCTAGCATATCTACAGGTTAGGGAGCGACCTTTGGCTATGGAGGTGCAGTCTTCGGTAAATAGGTTGGTGAGACTTGGTATTTCTGAGCCTTGCAAGGTTCTAGCATGTGTTGAGGTGCGATCTTCATTATTGAAGCAGATTAGGGCTCGGTAATTTGATGATACAATGTTGTGCAAAATTCAGGACAAGGTATTAAAAGGAAAGGCCAAGAAGGAAATTCTTAATGATGAGGGTGTGTTTCCAATCAAGGGTCGCATATGTGTTCCTCGAGATAAAGATTTGATTAAGTTGATCTTGGAGGAGGCTCATAGTTTGAGGTATTCTATTCATCCAGGGGCTACAAAGATGTATTGGGATTTGAAATAGCACTATTGGTGGTGTAATATGAATAGGGACATCATAGAATTTATGTCTCAGTGTTTGAATTATCAACAAGTTAAGTATAAGCACCAAAATCGTGGTGGACTTTCTCAAAGTATGCATATACCTGAGTGGAAATGGGAGAGAATTGCCATGGATTTTATAGTAGGGTTACCACAAACTTTGGGAAAGTTTGATGTCATTTTGGGGATTGTGGATCAGTTGAAAAAGTCAGCTCACTTTGTACTGGTTCAGACTACTTATAATGTTGGGCAGAATCTACATCCATGATATAGAATGATTGCATGGGATGCCTATTTCTATCATTTCGGATCGGGGCATGCAGTTTACATCCTACTTCTAGAGATCTATGTAGAAGGAGCTAGGTACTCTGGTGGAGCTTAGCACAACATTTCACCATCGGATGGATGATCAATCAGAGCGAACTATTCAGGTCCTAGAGGATATGTTGTCGAGCCTGTGTGATTGATTTTGGTGGTCATTGGGATTAGTTTATACCTTTGCCAATTTTTCTTACAACAACAGTTATCATTCTAGCATTGATATGGCACAGTTTGAAGCATTGTATGGCAGGAGGTCTCGCTCTTCTATTGGTTGGTTTGATGCATTTAAGGTTAGGACTCTGGGTACAGATTTGTTGCGTGATTCCTTGGACAAAGTCAAGTTGATCCTGGAATGGCTTCTAACAGCTCAGAGTCAACAAAAGAGTTATGTGGACCGGAAGGTTCGTGATCTAGAGTTCATGGTTGGTGAACAAGTTTTCTTAAAGGTTTTACCCATGAAGGGTGTGATGAGGTTTGGAAAGAGGAGTAAGTTGAGCCTCAAGTATATTTGTCCTTTTAAGATTGTGCAGCATATCGATGAGGTATCCTATGAGTTTTCTTTGCCTCCAGGATTGTCGGGTGTTCACCCTGAGTTTCATATTTCTATGCTCAAGAAGTATTGTTCGGATAATTCTCATATGATTCAGTATTGCTTTATCAAAATTTGACTTATGAGGAGGAGCCAGTTGCTATACTTGATAGGCAGATTCGAAAGTTGAGTTCCAAAGAGATAGCTTCAGTAAAAGTTCAATGGAGGCATCGTCCGGTTGAGAAGGCTACCTGGGAGACTGAGACGGATATGCGGAATAGATACCCTCAGCTTTTCGGAGATTCAGGTACTTCTTTTCTCTCTTATATTCGAGGAATAATATGTGTTTAAGTAGTGAATGATGTAACGACTCGTAAGATCATTTTGGCTATTTTTCTTATTATCCCATAAATGGCCTTTCCCCTAGCTTTGTTTTGATATTTTGATGTGCGGGGATGGATGGCGCAATTCCTGAGGCAATCAGATGAAAATAACTGAAGAAAATCTAAGTTTTAGGTTTTTGAAGTTCTAAGTTTGAAGAGTTTGACTAAGAGTTGACTTTTGAGAAGACGCTCTCGGAATTAAATTTTAATAGTTTTGTTAACTCCGGAACGATATTGTTTACTTATATGAATTGTTAGAATGAGTCCCGAGTGATTCAAGTGCAATTTGGGTAAGTTTATGGTATTTGGGAAGTTCTTAAGTTAAGGAATGAGTCTTAGTTGACTAAAGTCAACATCTAGGGCATTTGAGTTTTTTTGAAGTTTCGTCGATTCCCTTAGGTTCGAAATATTGTTTATGACTTAGTCGAGTCATTGATTTGGTTCCCGAGGGACTCGGGTGTATTTTTTACTCCTGGTTAAGATTTTAGTAACTTATTGGAATTAGAGTTGACTTGAGTCAACAACGGGTCAGGACGATCTCGTATGAGTATTTTGAGTGCGCGAGCAAGTCTGATGCATGTTTTTTGAGTGGTTTGCATATACGATTTGCGTCTAGCATTTCGGATGATTTTCGGCGATTAGTTTGAAGTTGGAACTTGCGTTGAGAATTTCATGTTTTTGGTGTTATGCACATGCGCACAAGGTGGCCGCACCTGCGAAGCCGCACCTACAAAAGGTGGGCTACAGGTGCAAAGGAGAAGGATGTCGAGTCGGTCGCACCTATGAGGAAAAGGCCACAGAGGCGGGATCGCACCTGCGCAAGGTGGTCTGCTCCTTCAAGCCTAGGATATTTAATGGGCTTCCCACCTGCAAAGGTTGGGCCGCAGGTGCGAGCATCAGGGTCGCAGGTGCAAAGTCATTGAATCATAGAATTAAAAATCCATTTTGACCTAGACATTTAATAAGTCATTTGTGGGACTTAAGAGCTTGGTTTGAGCCAATGTTTTGGAATTTTGCAAGGATCTTCAGTTGGGTAAGATTTTTATCATCCTATTATGATTATATCTTCTATTATTGCTAGATTGCATGCTAGAGGTCATGATTTAGGATGGGGTTTTATATGTTTATGAACTCAAGTGGAAAATGGAGATTTTCTCTAATTAAGCATGAAATTGATGTTAGATTTTGGTGATAATTGATATCTAGAATCCATATTTGATGTGTAAAAACTAATTTTGAAATGAATTTTCCATTCTACCCTTTTGACTCAGATTCCTATTTTGGGTGACCTTTTGGGTTCGTAAGTTTTATATGGCAATAAAGGTATCAATAGAATTGTATATTGATGTATTATCCATATTAGATTAGATTGGCACCTTTAGGAGACTTTACAAAAAGACAAGACTGTGTGGTTATTTTCGGACTCTAATTCCAGGCAAGTTCAGATCTTGTTCCTTACTTAAGTGTCATGGTTGGTTTAATTAACTAAATAAGAGGGAGTAAATGGGATAATAACAGGGTCCCGATACTTATGAGCTGACAAGCATTTGTATCGGATACCGGTGACATGTATGGGAACTTATGTCTTTAAATATGTAGTGAATGTCATGCTTTGGGAAAAAACTGGTAGAATAGTATGATCCTTTGGATCTGTGATTGGGTATGAAGCCCGTAATTACTACAATTTCATTACATACATGTCTTATAACTGACTATGTGTCCTCATCATCCTTTATACTAGCTTAAAAGTGGGAAAAAAAGCAAAAGATCGAGTCTTTATTGTGTAATTGACTAAAGTTAGAATCTTTATTGCATATTAGAGCTTCTTTTTATTATGCATGTCATATTCATACTTCATACTGTGTGAGACTGTTTGACTAGAGACGAGTATATGAGTTGTGTTGTCAGAGATAGGTATTATGTGAGCATGTGTGGTTAAAGACAAGTATTGAGGCTGTGTGGTTAGAGACAGGTATTGTGTGAGCATGTATGGTATATGGACCTCGTGAGTCCCCTTTGGGTCATGATTTGTTAATGTTCGAATGCGTGTGTATCGGTAATGAGAAAGAAAGACCTTACATTGTATTTCATTTGCATCATCTCATTTCACCCCTATTATGTATGACATAACTACTGTGTGGAATCTGATTCTATTGCCTTGTATGTGTTGAAACTTACTGTACTTGAACTCTTTTAACTTGGTTATGTGAATACTTGACCTCATTTTAGGAATAAGATGTATAATATAGGCTTGGACTCATAGCTTAAGTATGATTGTGATTGTGGTTATTATCGTGAACTAATAGTGGTTAGTGCGGTATTAGTATTCAGAAGGACAACCCTTATTTTAGTTTAAGATAGGGTCGATCGACAATGTTGTTGGGTACACATTATTTTTTGTACTCACGTGCTACACTTGCTACACCATTTTGTGTGTAGGTTCAGTTCCTAGCACTAGCGAGACGTGTGACTATGTAGCATGTTGAGGTACTGCTTTTGGAGGATACAGGGTGAATTACCAGCTGATCCATAGCACCGAATTCTCCATCATACTTGTGACACCATACGTGGGAAATGGTTATATTATCATAATAATTATACTAAGCTACTCTTTTATGACCTAATTGAATTGCTTAACTACTTTCCACACTTACTTCTCTTATAAATTTGGGTGAATGAGTTTGTGGTTGGATTACTGACCCTTAGGGTTAGTGCCATCACGACTCGGTAAATTGGGTCGTGACACAACCAATTGTTGTTCTAACACTATAGCTCCGTGATGATATAACTATGGCTCACTACACAAGGTTTGTAAGCTTATAGTAGTTTACCCTCGATCAAATCAAGGTTTGTAAGCTCGCTGAGTCGGATGCTTGAACTTTATCTTCCACTCATTGTAGCCTACAAGATGTCTAGGTTTCAAGACTAAGAAAATTTTGATGACCTGCTTAATATTTTAGGGACTAGCCTTACATTCTTTGCAAACCCTATAGGCATCTAGGTTAGGTGGAACTTGATTGTGTCCAATGATATGTGTAAGGACCAAGTTCTTTTTATACTCATGACTATTATTCTATTCTCGGCTTTCCCCCTTTTGGCATCTAAAAGAAATAACAGTATGGAGTACTATGATTTAGTCATAGCCAATCATTGAGAGAAGTGGTAGAGAGTCTCAATCCATTTTAAGTAGTCCAAGCTCCAAGTGATTCTTCTCGAAGTGATCCCTGCTGAGAGCCTTTGTAAATATCTCTGCAATTTGATCTTCTTTGTTGTAAAATTTTATAAAAATATGTCATTTTCTACATTCTCTCAAGAAGTGATGCCTAACATCGATGTGTTTTGTTCTTTTATGTTAAGTTGGATTTTTTGCCTTGTTCATAGCACTTGTGTTATCACAAAATAGCAGGGCCTTCTCAATTTTGATACCATAGTAGTTGTACACAACAGGAAGCAGCGGCTACATACTCCGCCTTTATAGTTGACAATTCCACTGAGTTATGTTTCTTTGTAGTCCATGATGTTAAGCATGATCCCAAAAAGTGAGCTATCACATAACTGCTTTTTCTATCTACTAGGTATCTTGCATAAGAATATCATGTTAGTGCAGGGTTAGGAGTACCCATCCACTCAAACCTCTGAATGCCCGGCATAGCCAATGTGATTGTTTTGGTATGACAGTCCAAAATCGTATGATAAGGAAATAACAAGTCCATACCAAGGACAATATCAAAATTTACCATATCAAGGACAACTAAATCCACCCAAGTTTCATATCCAATGAATGTAACCAGAAAAGACCGAAAGACTTGATCCGCTACCACAGGATCTCCAACAAGAATTGAAATGATACATGTGATAATCGCATCAGCAGCCTCAGCCTCTAGTCTACAAGAAAATCATAGAAATGGGCACATCTACCCTCGAACTTCATGCATCCACGACCACCATAACCTATATCGGCTCCACCTCTCGCTAACTAAGAACTGCCCCTACTAGGATGATGACCACATCTGCTAGATGGCAGCCTACTCTACTAAAATATTTACCACCTCTAGCTGGCGGTGCTAAAGACTTGGGTGCCTGAAATGGAGAGCCATATTGGGCTCCATCATGTATAAGTCTAGGGCACTCTATCTGGATATGCCTTGGGTTACCATACTCATAGCAAGTGTTGCCCATTATGGGCTGCTAAACTGATACAGAGGAACCAGAATATCCCATACGGTCTGAGTACCGGGGATAAGTACCTCAAGATGCCTAACCAAAACTATACCTATTATTCCCTGAAGAACCACCTACTGAGACCTGAAGTGCTGACTGGATGGGGCGATTGGAATGGTTATGGTGGCCTCTGCCATAGTGTCCCCCCATCTCTAGAAGATAAACCACTGAAATTGCCAAATCTGCGATCTCGCTTTTCGCTAACTCTATCAAAAACCTGAACCCTCACAAACTCAACCTCTTTGGCATGATCCACCACTTCCTGAAACAAAGCCCAGGAAGCTACTACCTGCAAGGTCACCAATGGAAGTGGAAGGGTCAATCCCATAACAAACTTCTACACCTTTTATGACTCAGTAGGGAGTAATGACCCTGCATAATGAGCCAAGACATGAAATCTGGCCTCATACTCTATAACAGACAAACCTCTCTGCTTTAAGGTCTTGAACTCGTCCTTCCTCCTGTCTATCAAGCTATGAGGAACGTACTTCTCAAAAAATATATGATAAAACTAAGTCCTTGATAAAAGCGATGACCCAGCTGGTTGGCTATTAATAATAAGACCTCCACCATTGCATGGTATCCCCGATCAACTGAAAAGCAACATAGTCGACCTTGTGCGACTCTACCAAACACAGCTTGTCAAGACTCTCATGACATGTAACAATAAACTCATAAACATCCTCCTCATGAGTAACATGGAACTAAGAAGGACTCATCTTGGTAAACCTCTCAAAAATCTTCTACTCCACATTAGTTATCAATGGCCCAGCAACATGCCAGGGAGAAAAATCAACCACTAGAACCTCATCAATGCGGGGAGCCACATCGGCATATGGTTGTGCCCCCGAAGTCCAAAACCTACGACAGCTATAGCATTAAGAGTTTGAGATCCTACTCTAACCAGTACCATGCCCACCTGAGCCATACTCTCAAAGTAGCTCAAAACGCGAAACAAAGACTCCTGAAGGTCATAAGTAGCAACTAACTCTGGAGGTGGTTGTTGAATCCAATCTTATCCGCCGGAACTACCTCCTCCACCAAAATATCTTTAAGGTTTGGAGTCACATCTCTAACTAGTCCTGAGCAATTGCTGGTGCTCGGCCCCTAGCTAGTATAGTAGCATTGCGTCCCTTGCCTCATCCACGTGCAACAGTCCTGGCAGTGGGTATGGGCGTGGGTGCGGACTCCTGGCCTCCAACTATGGTCGATCACTTCCTTACCATTATGAGAGAACAGAAGAATGAGGTTAAGATACCAATCTGAATAAACTTGCACAAAAAGAGTGTACTAGATACCAAGCGGAATGAACTAGCACAAAAAGAGAAAAAGATTGGAAATTTCCTAAATGTCCCATAGCCTCTCGAGGATGGGTACGGACGTCTACATATCAATCTTCAAAACTTTACAAGACATTGCTTTTGTACTTATTAGATTGATGAATCTAGGGATCTGATACCAATTTGTCACAACCTAAATTACGGGTCATGATGGCACCTACACTATCCCACCGGTAAGCGAACCATCCCCAAGATATCAATTCAATTTAAAGTAAAACAAAAGAGTATATACATATAAAATATTACCCAACAGTCTTAATATATTTATCTAAAAGTACTAAAAGATAGCTTAGTCTTAAAGCCCTAAAATCTGATCTAGATCGTACAAGAGCACTTAAATAAGTTTGATACAAGTTCCGTAAGATGAATAACACATTCCATGGAATTAACTAAAACCCAGAATAAGAATAGATATCCAGGGGACACGGAATGGCCATGTAGCTCACCCTAAATGTCTTGGATATTATGCCTCGGTATTAGCCATGGGATCCTGAACTGGAACAAGGATATGTATCTGTACGGAGTGCAGCAACTGTAACATGAGTACAACTACTAGTACTCGAAAGTATCATAGTCCAACAATGTCTTGGATGGGGCATGCTCGGCTTCTCCTCGACTGGTAGTGAGATGAACATCCTAAGTTATTTATTCTTAATATGCGCTCTTCTGTACTTCATTGCGGTAAGTCTCATCGGTCTTCTGGCAATATCAGGCATATAATCGAGTCTTTGACCGAATTTGGTCGAGCAAGCACTACATTTATCGAACGGCCACAGTCGCCTTCACTCCTCTCTTTTCTTATAGTCAAGAGAGTGGCTCCGCTCCTCTCCCTCTTTTCAAGGAAATGAGTCTGAGACCGTATGTAGTTCTCGGCCCTTTTTATACATCTAGAGTGATATATGATGCTAAACCGAGACTGAGATATAGAAGGGGTTGCCCCCCCCCTAAGCCTTCGCTTGGGGTATGTTGGGTCCCTTTTGAATTTCGGGTATTGTTTGTGAGGTTCCCGAGTAATGTGCTCTGGTTTATAAGGGCGGCCATGAAAACTGTTTCCAGCTGGCTGCCTGTCCGTGTCCTCATAGATGTCATGTAAGCTGCCTAGTCGATCAAACACAGAGGTCCTTGTGGCCTCCTTCTTACTAGTGGGCTTCTTTGGGACTCATATATTTTTCATCAGTTGTTTCCCATTTACATCCTTTGATTGATCTGGCTTAGCAAAGGACACCATAGATATAGGTACTGCGGTAAAGGGGTCAATATCAACAAATATTTCAGCTATGCTTTTATCGACTAGCTTGAACCTCCCCTCTTTGATGCCCTTTTGAATTGCCTTCCCGAAGACCACACAATTAGAAGTAGCGTGGCTATATGAGTTGTGCCATTTACAGTACTTCTTATCCTTGAGCTCTTCAGCAGGCAGAATCATATGGCCATCAAGCAGTCGAATATGTTTATCTTTAAGTAGATGATCAAAGATTTGATCTACCTTTGTAATGTCAAACGAGTAACTGACCCTGTCATCAATTGAACTCATCTCCTTACCTTTCGTATCTTTCAAGGTTGGGCAAGAATAAACCTTACCCCTAACAATCTCGACTACCATTGCGTCTGTCGTGTAATTGGATGACATTAAGTCAGATTTATCTATCTCAATAATAGATACCAAATAGGAACCTCGATTTTGGTTAGCTCTTCTTTGCTCCTTCTCCTGGATATACTGCTCTATTTGGCTAGCCTTCTCGACTAACTGGCTTAAGTCAGAGCAGGATTGTCCTATTAATTTCTCTTTTAGCTGAGGATGCATGTTGTTGATTATCATGTGGGTGCATTCCGATTCAGGGAAGTGTACAATGTATTTCCCAACCTTCCTTCTGAATTTCTCAATATAATCGGTAGCCGACTCATCGACCTGTTGCTTGAGATTCATCAAATCGGTTACAGTGACCGGAGGTTGGGGCCAATAAAATCTATCATAGAAACAACGCTCCATGTCGGCCCAACTCTGTACGGAGTCGAGGGTCAAGGATGAGTACCAGGAAAATATTGTTTCGATTAGAGAAATGGGGAACAACTGCAGCTTATGATACTCGTTCTGGCCAACCTCGCCACATTGGGTGGTAAATCTGTCGATGTGCTCAATGGTAGATTTGTCATCAGCCCCAAGAAGGTGGCGAAATCAGGCATTTTGAAGTCTTTTGGCAATGGTTCTATCTGATCTACCCAATGGGGTCGGGCTTCCCGTAAACATGAATGTCCAAGGGTTTCAGTTGGATGCTAAAGTACCTCTTCATGGTATTCGCGATAGTTTCAGGATTCATCAGCTGTGAAGTCCCCTGCCGATTCTCAGCTGAAACCGGCTGGTAGGCGTTCTGAACTGGAGCTCCATTTTGTACCTTGTTGAGCAGGGTTTTGAAAGTTATAGGTATTTTGTTGGCCATTACCAATAGGTGGGGTATATCCCATTGATGTTGTTGGGCATAGCCACCAAAGCCTGCAATCTAAGCTCCTAGAACAGCCGACGAAGCCTGAGGATAAGGTGGAACATTATTCCATGTCTGCTCTCCCCGGACATCAGTCATTTTGGAAAGTTTGCGCTTTCTGGATGGTATGGATTGGGTACCGACTGTGACTACTAGAATAGTGTCCCACTATAGACAGCATCACTAGATAGCCGAGCAGTGTCATAGCCAATGGCCACCGACTGCCAATTCGGCTGGCCAACATTGGTCGCATGTACTGTAGGGCCATTTGCAGGAGCGTACGGCATAACGGGCGGCAACCCAAGGTGTCCGGATGCTTGAACTGGTCTCCAAGTCATATTGATTTTCCCATACTGCAGACTCGCTTGGTTGAGTGGCATAGTTTTCCCCCCAACGTTTGGTGGCAACCATACATTAGACTAGTTACTAAGTGACTGGGCTTGTGCTCCTAGGTGTGATATAGGTTGTACCTGAGTAGGTACTGACTGATACACATTCGACTGAGGAATAGCACCTAGAGTCATAGTTTCATGTTGCACAGCTCCACTCGTCAGAGGGATGGCAGAACTAGCCGAACATTCTCATGGATACAGTCGATTGGCTTCCAGTTCCCTCGCCTGCTGAACCTCATTATGCACCATCGGTTTGACAATGTCAGCCAACTGTTTGGAAACCTGGTATATAATGTCGTGGATGCCTAAGTCAATTTGTTGTCTAATGAATGATGTGGTCATGACAGTTGGACCTTCAGGTTGGCTAATTTCACCCACAACTTGGGTAGATGGAGGAAGTGGAGGGGTATCAACCTATGTAGGCATACCCGAGGAAAATGGTGGCTCATTGTTCCTTCTGGGAGGATTCTGTTTAGGATGTGGACTAGAATCTGGGTTCATTTTCTTACCAGACCTTAGGCGCATATGCCAAATGTGATCCTAACATGGAGAATCAAACTTCACTATGGAGTCACCTATGGTCCCACTTGGCGTGCCAAATTTGTTCCCTTCTGAAATGTCTGTCGTCTATCGGCTGATGAAATCGGATGACAAATTGATTCCTTAACTAAGTGATTTTGGCTGGAAGCGGAACTCTAACTTCCAGCAATGGGTTCCCCAGCTACTCCAGAAAGCGTTAGGATGGTGATTGAGTAAACCAAGTGGTAAGAAATATAAATACGGCTAGAGTGTAGTAAAGGCGATAAAGATAAAATGAAGATACGTAAAATCTATTTTTGGATTGAATCATTGTCTATTCTGTACAAATGATCCTATATTTATAGTACAAGAAAAATAAAATGTGATCCCCCTATGTTAGCCATTAAATTACCCATTAAATCCACTAGCCAACTATGAGGAGGTGGTGCTGATTTTTACTCCTTGTTTTCCTTTTTCACGATTAATTGCACTTCCTTCTAGATATTGCTGGTTGTTACCGTTTCTTGGGTCTAGACGGTTCTTTCTGTTGCCTGCTCATTTTGAGATTTCCACCTTCGGCTGTCACTTGATTAGGTTAAACACTTAAAAGTAGTTTTGAGTGTTAACACCTAGCTAATGTATGTTGAGTAACACTCCTAGTAGTAATAGTGTAGTATTCCTAAAGTATGTTGAGTAAGTTCTGCTAGGTTCAAGAAGTATTTTAAAACAGATATTGAATTAGAGATTATCAAGAATATAAAAGTCGTTCAATATTTGAAGGATATTTGCATTCATACTTTTATAATATTATATGAGTTAATTCCCCAAATGATCACTCAAGTTTAAAGAATTTTCTATAAAATCACTTTTGTTTCTTTTAGAATAATAAAGTCACTCAACTATCAGTATTTTCCTCAAAAGATACAAAACATTTCAAAAGCCTCATTCTCTACCAGTTGACATGTCATGTCATTAAAGCTCATATTTATAAATAATAAATTCATTTAAGAACACATGTCTTATACCCGATCAAACATGACCGGATTAAAAAGTGGCAAAGGAACAAACTAGCATGTACTCTAAATGAATTTGAATTAAAAGATGAAGATTTTTAAATCTATAGATAAGTTTTAAAACTAAAATAAAATATAAAAAATTGAATTTGAATTACTTTACGGCTTTAGTGTAATGTATTGTTGGAATGTCTATATCTTAACATGAAATACTTAAGAATATATTATATTTCATATAAGACTAATAATATAATATTTTAAAATAAAATATAAGAATAATAATATAATATTTTAAAATATATATTATGCCAATGAAATTCTGTACATTCTGCATGAGAAATAAAAAGATCTCAATGGTATGAAAATGAAAATATAAAAGTTTGCAGACTACATATTTAAGGATAAATAACTCAAAATACAAAGGAAAAATTTACACTAACTTTATTCTTTTATATGATTCAATTATATTTTTTAAAAGTTATACTAATACAAATGTAATATTTGTGTATCCGCGTAATTCTATTTTAGTGTGGAAAGAATATGTTGTTTAATGTGGAAATATTATGCTACTTTAATTTTTTTTGAATTTGAACATAAAGATAAAACTATTTGAATTTTAATTCAAATTAAGAGATAAAGAATAAATCAAACTAAATAATTATTCTAGAAAGTATGGTTTAATTTCTTTGTAACGGGTCATATTTCGTTTGGTATAAAGTATGGATTTTGGTTTAATAAGTTTGACTAAAAAAGTTGAATCTTTAATGACATGGCATGTCAGGTAAGAGAGGAAGGCTTCCGAAGTGTTTAGTATCTTTTGAGAAAAATAGTGATAGTTGAGTGATTATATTGTCCTAAAATAAATAAAGTGATTTTTGTACGAAATTTCCTAAATTTGTGTAACTATCAGGGGAATTAACTCATCTACAATAATACAGATATTGATAAAAATATAGATATAGTCAGCCTGGGTGTAACGACCCATCAGGTCATTTTTAGCTAAAGACATATATTTGACTATTTTACCCTTTTCATAAACTCTATATGGGATTTGTGATGAGCGGGGATGGGTGGAATGGATCCCGAGGTCCATTTATGTGAGTTTCGGATGAAAAAATCAAAATAAGAATCTTAGAGTTGGATAGTTTGACTCAAGATTTACTTTTGAGTAAATGGGTTTGTTTCTGTGTTCCATCGCTTCCGGTAGTTCTGGATGGTCATTTATGACTTAATCGAGTCATTGGTTCACTTCCCAAGATAACTGGATGTATTTTGTAGCATTATTTGTGAAATTTGGATATTTGATTACTTTGGCGATTCTTTAGAAAAGTATGTCTTAGCTCGGTCAAATGGAAAATCTAAGGACGCGAGTGAGTTTGTAGCACGTTTACCTTAGGAGAATGTGTCCGGAGGTCTCGGGAGTGTTTCGGGTGTTTAGTGAAAGTTTGAATGAAATTCATGTTGCTGGTGTCTGGTGTACGACCCAACGGGTGGGTTGTTCACCCCTGCGTGTCTACAGCTGTGGAGGTTGGCTCACAGAAATGGAACTTGAGAATTTGGTCAGGTTCTGCCTCAGTAGAGGTTCTCTCGCGGAGGTGAATGCTCCTCTATAAATTTATGTTCATTTCTGCGTTGGGGCGAGCTGTCAAGTGAATGTCCCCAAGCAAGGTATTTTTATGCGGGAGCAAGACTGAGCCAGCAGAATCGGGTCCATGGGAGAGGAATCACTGTATCTGGTAACCCAATAAAATTCCCTACATCTATATAAATTCACTTCGATTCTAGAGATGTCTAAGGAGAATTCTTGAATGTTTTGGCTAGTTTCTTCATTTAAGGTAAGATTATTCACTCTTGTGGTTCTGTCTCATGAATTAAGTCTTGAATGATATGTAAATTGGGGGAAATGAGGTCTAGTGTTCATATGAGAATAGGAGAGGTGAAATCTTGATTTAAGGGTGTAATTAGGATTAGTTTGTCCTGATATTGTAAATTGGTATTGGATTATGATAGAAGATCATGTTGTAGCATTTAATTTGACTATAGGAACCGTTTTTGAATTGGGCAAAATTATAGGATTTATGAATTGGGGCTTTTCTTAAATCATGCAATTGAGGGTTCCATTAGGTATAGTTCTTCAATTAACTTACGGATATGATTAGTTAGTATGTGTTGATGCTTTTTAGATAATAAATTTTGGATCTTGACACTATGGGCCCAGGGTTGGTTTGGAAGTCTCGGGTATGTATAAGGACTAGGTCCTTGTATTATGTGATAGCTTGATTTTAACGTATAATATATGTGTGTTAGACTTCAATTACCATGAGGCGCTCCGGAAGAGAAAGGCTTGCATAGAGGGTTGACCGTTCAAGGCTCCTGCTCGACCTATAGGTAGGCTACGGTTTACTTTTATAAGACTCCGATAGAAGTACGTAATGTGTTTAAATGTTGAGGGATATTGGGCGTGTTTGGGGGTCCTATTCATATAGTTTTGATAAATGTTTGAATCGGTACCAGTGTTGAAATGTGATGATGGGTTTGGGGAATCAGCCTCCAGCTGATTTTGACTGCTGATTGATTGGGCTTATTTTATTATGTGGGTTTGTCGCTGTATTTGTTATTGTTGTGCTTATTCATCACACATGCTTTGATATGATATCCTGGTTTTACTTGGATTATATGTTATTGAATTCTTGAAAGCATGTGATATTAAATCAAAAGGTAATTGATGACTTGGTTGATGAGTCAATTGTTGGCCTATGATGCCTACGGGAGTACGTTGTGTACTCATGCTACCCTTGTTGTATTCTTTTTTGGATGCAAATACAGCGTCTTCCTCCAGTTCAGGACTACGTGGCTAAGTTTGAGCCGGTGGAGTTCGAGATTTCAGGGTGAGGATGCTACCCTTTGTCATACCCTTGGAGGCTCATATCTTATTCTATTTTTTATTTGTATTCGAGAAACATGTCAAATATTCATACTATGCTACTTGCTATTTTTTATTTGTATTCGAGAGACATGTCAGAGGCTCAATTTATGGATATACAGCATATGGAATCCTTAGAATAAATTAATTCTCAGTTATTGCACACACCTGTTGTATCAGAAGAACATTACATTGCTATTTTCATACTCAAATCCTATGGGAGGAGAGTATGTTGATAGTTGTTTTAATTAATGATGTGCTCTTTTTGCAGGTAATACACATGGTTTTGCTACAAGTTACTACACGATAATCTTGGGCATTATATTCATGGACAAAACACATGAAGTTAAGAGCACTGTAAATTATGCTCTTAAGGATCCTACAGCACTAGGAAATGACTTAGGACATAATTGGCACAAAGTTGTAGTACTAATGCAAAACCTTTATTGCTTTGTGGACTTTGAATATATCAAAAGCCTACACATGATCTATGAATTAACTATCCATCAGTGTGTGGAATTAGCATTGTATGCTCATTTTGCTGATGGTGTGACAATCCATAAAAAATGTTGTGAACTATCTAAAAATCTGCAGAACATGTTATGCTACTTGCTAGGCTATACCATGTTGTATGTACTTATGATATACCTGCAATACAATCTGATGCCTACATGTTATGAAAAGCAGCTTGGTTCAACTCACATGGGCGACAATGCATGTATATCTAAAGACACTGCAACATTAGAGGACCATCTACATTTGATATACATGTGTATACAGGGCATGGACAGTACGTTTATGCACATGGCTCATCTTTAGCAATACATCAGTATTTTGGACCAATTTCTTGGCCTAGTTTTGGTCATAAGTTAATCCATCTTGTGTATGCCTTTTTAGATAACTTAGTTCATCATTTAGCATTTTTAGCATTTTTAGGATCTTCTACCAGCAGCTTATGATATGTTATAAATTCTAAGTTGCTCATTAGATTAAATCTTACATTTCTTGGCCTTTTGGCCATTGTAAAGACCTTTTGTGTTTTGTTTTGAGAAAAAAAAATTATCCCTAGGCCCTCAAAAGCCTAGTGGACTTGCTAAAAAATATATATAGATATAGTCATAGATAGATATTAATTATAAGTATTCAAAATTGGCTCTGATACTTTCAGTGAGTGTGATTACACTCAGGTAATTCCATAACCCTACAAAGGAATACATCCTTGTACCACCTAAATGAGGTAAGGGTTTTGCATCTCAAATTTTGGAGCATAGTCATGATGTTCTCACTGTCATCCGACCATCGACCAGTGAAATGCTCAATAATGCTAAAGAGTAAAAAATATTCAGCTCTGGTACTGTTGTCGATCCATCAGGCCCAATTTTAACAGCAGTTAGAATTCTATTATGTTGCTCCTGGGTAAATAATTATCCCACCAACCCTTTAATTGGCCAGTAAACCCTGCAATAATCATCTCTGCAATGATT
Organism: Anisodus acutangulus; assembly: GCA_029783415.1. Taxonomy (NCBI): domain Eukaryota; kingdom Viridiplantae; phylum Streptophyta; class Magnoliopsida; order Solanales; family Solanaceae; genus Anisodus; species Anisodus acutangulus. Next base: position 16,292,779 of record CM056498.1, read on the forward strand.
TTATCAAAAATATTATTGGTTTTGCAAATCGTACTATACATAAGCATTATATGTACCGTCATATAAATTTATCTTTCGGTATAACCATCTATGTTCCATTCATAGATATTTTTTTCACTATAACTGTTATTATCAACAATTTCCTATTCGTCAAATAGAACATCCTGCAGAGTAGGTCTAGGATAATAATACATCCTCTGTATATGTTTGCTAGCATATATTTCTAGGTTATTAATCCCATCTGACACTCTCTTCTTATAATCATTATCCGAAAGGTCAAAAATCAGAATCCCCATTATCCGAAAGGTCAAAAATCAAAATCCCCATTATCCTCACCCATTATAAGGACTAATTTTTAATCATTTGAACTTATCATCCAACAGTTTCTCAATTTCAGAAAATGCTCTAATCTTGAAATCTTTGATTTCAGTGGGAGGCTGCACACTAGAAGTGGTTACAATAGTATCCTGTGTATAAGAACTAGTAGAATGATGTAATTTTCTGATTTCGGAAGTCAATTTCTCTACTCTATCATGTACGAGAACAATCTGTTCACCCAATATATTCATGTAAACATTGGCATAATTTTGTTGTTTTAGCATAACATTAATATGCTTAGTAGTAATTTGCAAAGTATCATTTTCAAATAATTTTGAAAAAGATGCAAAATGAAGGATTTTATTATCCTTTTCGATTAAAAAGGATTGTTGGGGAGGTAAAATAGTATTAATAATTTCCCCACTTGTCAACTTATATTTTTTTCTAGAACATATATATAATCTCCTACGTATTTGGCCATAAACTAAGGAACAAAAGATATAACTTTGTTAACTTCAGTAAGATCTTTATAAAATTCTTCCTGATAATTTGTTATTTCCTTTGTATCGAAAGCTTCAAAAAAATATTTTTTAAACGGTTTCCATCTAGATTTAAAGAAATCTTCACTAGTCTTTTTTCTTGCGGGTGATCCTCGACTAAAATCATTTTTCCCAATTGATCCATTATGTAATAGGAAAATTCATATCTGACTCAGTTATTTCTGGGTCTTCTTGGACACCATTGACTATTAATCTTGTTATCGGTATTTTCTCTAATTTGAGAAGTAGAAGCTCTTGATGGAGATTTGACAATATAATCAATTGGCGAGATATATGAACAATTTGAATAATCAGATCTAGTAGATCTAGATCTAAAATCAAAGTTATTACGTTCGACTCTGTCTATCAAGTAATTTGATTCAGAAAACTTTAACTTGACAGTCTCATCTGGGGTTTGCTCAATCTCAGTAATATCAGTATTAAAATTATTTTGGGGAGGAGCAGCTCCCTCTATGATCCACTCTTTGGAAAAATCTATTTCATCCCATTTAATAGGTCTTCGAGTAGTAATTTTGGATTTACCAAAATTAGTTTCTATTAAAATAGTTTCATTTTAAAATCCATTTTCTTGCACATAGGATTCATGCTATATAAGGGTTTAAAATATATTCTCTAGCAGATACATATAACTTCAGTACCAGATATATAATTATACCCATGTAATTTCACACTTAATATTAAAGCATTTAATGAATTCTCATCCTGCAAGCATACCTACAAATTAGGATCAACATTAAAATATACAGGAACATATGCTAAACTAGTTTGAACAGTCCCTATAAGGGATTTCTTTCAGTTTTGGTTCCTGCCATCTCTTGAAGCTGCTATAAAGCTTTCGGTAATCCTCTTAATGTAAGTGTCTTAAAAGCAACATGTACTAACCCAATATGCGTAAATCTATGGGTTACTCTATAAGGAGCAATATCACAGTCATTCAATAATTTAAAAGTAGCATGATCGCTATCTACAATGTTGTTTCTTCAGTAACTTTAACTACCTGTTTGAGACCTAATTTCTCAAAAGTACCCATTTGATATATTAATCTGTTTGAATCTTCGGAATGGTCCACTTATTAAGTATATCTAGGTGTTGAGGTATATCATATTCTTTTTTCTTACTATTTTTAACAGTATTCTTGTTTTTGATGATATTTAACTTTAAACAAAATGTTGAACATATGTCACCTATTACTACGTATGTACCATGGCTCTGATACCATTCAACGAGCGAAACGGATCTCCGAGAGGACACTACCAAAGGAGCCTTTAAAGGGTCGATAACCCTGGCAGGGAGGCTGTCTTAACTCAGAACAGATCCAAAAATGTCCTAACGCCACCTCGGCTCAGCGGGCTAAAAACAGGACCATCACCCTGATCTTCAAACATTCCGCATGGGTTATCCTCTGCCCGACCTTAGTACATTCTCATATGAATCTTTGGGTTAAAGCATTTTTACCATAATACCCGGTAGTCTAGTATGACATAGTTCAACATAAAAGGCTATCATTTAGGTTAAATCTGAATATAAAATAATTAAAATAAAACAAAATAAAAAGAAAGTTACCTAATTACAAGTGGTTGTGCTCAGTAGAGAGAAATATACTGCAAACTTCAAACTTTATTTATTTAGGGAAAGAGTATTTTACAATAGAGAGAGGGTGGTTCAAAACCTTAGTGGTTCCAAAGCCTGCTTCTAAACTAAAACTTCAGATCTGTTATATAGCGGATCTTTATTTAAATAAAACAGTACAAATGGCAAATTATTTATAATTATAGCCGACAAAACAAAAGATAATAACCCACTACTTGTGGCTGAGAAAAGAAACTAACAAAAATACAATTCTACTTTATTAAAGCATATTCCTGGGCCCACTTCATGTTGCCGACAAAGACAATGAACAAGAATATAATTTTTCTTTATTAAAGTAGATTCCTTATTTTCAGCAGATAATGCTATTGGGTCCTATTGCTTTATTCAAACTTTTTCCTTCCATTTGGATTTTTCGGAGGTTCTTTCCTTTGTATCCAAAGCTTCAAAAAAACACTTTTAAACGGTTCTCATCTGGGTTGAAAGAAATTTTCACTAATCTTTTTTCTTGCAGGTGATCCCCGACTAAAATTAATTTTTAAGAAAAAATTTTATAAAGATCTTACTGAAGTTAATAACAAAGTTATATCTTTTGTTCCTTGGTTTATGGCCAAATATGTAGGAGATTATATCTCTTTTCTAGAAAGACAATATAAGTCGGAAAATTACATCATTCTACTAGTCCTTATACACATGATACTATTGTCGTCACTCCTAGTGTGCAACCTCCCCCTGAAATCAAAGATTTAAAGATTAGAGCATTTTCTTAAATTGAGAAACCACTGGATGATAAGTTCAAAGGATTAAAAATTAGTCCTTTAATGGGTGAGGATAATGGGGATTTTGATTTTGACCTTTCGGATAATGATTATAAGAAGAGAGTGTCAGATGAGATTAATAACCTAGAAAAATATGCTAGGAAACCTGTGCAGATGATGTAATATTGTCCTAGACCTACCGCAGGATGTTCTATTTGAAGAACAGGAAATTGTTGATAATAACAGTTATAGTGGAAAGAATATGTATGAATGGAACATAGATGGTTATACCGAAAGACAGATTTATACGGCGGTACATAGAATGCTTATGTACAGTACGATTTGCAAAGCGAAAAAAATTCATATAAAATCATCGCACAAATGATTGTTGCTTGGTTTACTGGCCAATTAAAGGGTTTGTGGGATAATTATTTAACCCAAAAGCAACGTAATAGAATTCTAACTACTGTTAAAATTGGGCCTAATGGATCGACAACAGTACCAGAGAAGAATGTTGTTTACTCTTTAGCCATTAATATTATTGAGCATTTCACTGGTCGATGGTCGGATGATAGTGAAAACATCAGGACTATGCTCCAACACTTGAGATACAAACTCTTATCTAATTTAGGTGGTACAAGGACGTATTCCTTTGTAGGGTTATGGAATTACCCGAGTGTAATCACACTCATTGGAAGTCTAAGTTAATAGATGGATTACCAAGCCTTTTCGCAGAAAGAATTACAAAAATTCTAAGAAGAGGAGGAGTTAGTATCAATTATGATGACTATACTTATGGAAAACTAATAGGAACATGTATTCAAGAGGGTTTGTCCTTATGTAATGAAATCAAGTTGAATCAGCAAATCAAAAAATAGAGTCTTAATGAAAGATAACAATTAGGTGAATTTTGTGGACAGTGAGGAATTGAATTACCAAAGTCCAAGGAGACTCATAGGCATAAGAAGAAAAACGAAAAGAATTTCCAAGCATGGATAGAGAAACGCCTAGAAAAGAAGGCAAGGAGAAAACGGAAATTCAAAACCCGTAAGAATTTCATAAAATCTAAGAATCCTAAAGCATGTTGGAAATGTGGAAGAACAGGGCACTATTATAAGGATTGCAAGGTTAAGGAAAATATTAAAGCCCTTAACATAGATGAATATTTGAAGGATACATTATTCAAATTATTATTGAATTCAGAACCAGAAGATTCAGGTTTTGAATCAGATACAACGAAGAATTCTTCCTCAGATGAGGATATTAGAGGTCTAAATAATAAGACTTATAGTTCTTCTGATATAGAGGATGAATGCATGTCATGTCAATTACGTGTCTTCTAGTAATAATAACAAGGAAGAATATGAGTTTTATAATATATCTTCTCAGTTTAAGGACATGAATGTTAATGTTTTAGATGGTAATAACCTCATGGAATTATTAAGAATGATTAAGAATCCATTTATGAGATCTAAGATTATTGCTCAAATCTAGGACGTCCCTGAAACTTTAAATGAAAGACAAGTTCTAGAAAAGTCAAGTGCATATACCTTGTCCGAGCTCAAGAGACTCATTGGGCAAAAGAAAGGTACAATGTACTCCAAGAGATTTGGAAAAAGAGATTGATAATCTCAAAAAAGAAATATCAGATCTCAAACAATATTATATTGTACCAGATAATTGAATTTCTAGTATTGGGGGGAAAGGCAAGCAGAGAATAGATGCCCCTATATTGGAAGAAATAATCGCTACAGGTACAGGTAAGGAAAAGGAAAATTTCCTACAAACTGTTGAAGTTATAACTTCTCAAAAATCTTTTATAAAAATAACTCTTTTAATTGATTATAATTTTAAAAAAGAGTTTACTGCTCTAGTAGACAGTGGAGTAGACGTAAAATGTATACATGAAGGCTTAATTCCTTCTAAGTATTTTCATAAAACTACTCATTAATCTGTTAATGGGCAGAGATTACAAATTACTTTTAAACTGCCAAAAGCATATATTTGAAAAGAAAAGGTGCATATCAGACAGTTTTGTACTAGTAAAAGATATTAGTAGCAAAATTATTTTGGGAACACCTTTTATACAAAAAATATTTCCCATTGTATTCATATGAAGAAAATATTTTTTAATAATAATTTTAGAAAAGTTATAAACTTTTTTGGTATTCGCCAGATAAAAGTGTTGCAATTATGATGATTCGGTTGATGAGAGTATTATCTCATAGTTCATTCGGGATTTATAAGTCGGGGTGGTATATGATACCATATCCAGATACATTTGCATAATTTTCCACTTCCTTCCATTGGAGATCTTTTTTGTCTAGGATAAGTGTTACTTCTCTGTTATTATTCTGTTCATATGAATTAGTGTCTTGGTCATTTTCATTAATGGTCTCTAAATAAGAAGGTCGCATTTCTCCCTCTTTTTCTTTGAATTTTATAAAATTCATGAACTTGTGATATAAAGGACTGTCCTTATCAATATTGGATGATCTTGTTATGTCTCTGGCTATCAGCCTTTGTTTTTCCATTTGGATGAGGGTATTATCTCTTCCAGTTCCTCTGCCTCCCCTTCCTCTATAAGAGTTGGGATTATTTTGCCAAGTTGGTCGCATCCTGCAAATAATGAGATTAGTATAGTTATTAACTCAAGTATTCTCTTGTGAGAAAATCAGAGAGACTATTTATCTACCCTTTTTTGTATTGAATATCAAAATCAAATGGCGCTAATAAAGATTGTCATCTCTTTTGCCAAGTTGACCTCATCCTGCAAATAATGAGATTGGCAACTAGTTTTTATTAAAAAAAAATTGAGTGTATAAATCACCTTGAAATTTTAAAACACTTTTGACTATTGCCAGAATTTCTTTAGCAACAGTTGAATAATTTTTCGGGCTGTCATTCCAATTACCAGAATAAAATTGTACCAAATACTCCTATTTATCTAATGGAGAATATTGGTTTAAAATCCCTCCATATCTGATGTCAGAAGCATCCGTCTCAATAAAATTTCTCAAAACTCCTGTTTATGATATACCTCAACATCTAGATCTACATAATGCGTGGACCATTTTGAAGATTCAACCCAGATTAATATATAAAATGGGTACTTTTAAGAAATTATGTCTCAAACAGGTAGTTAAAACTACTGAAAAAAGAATCATGGTAGATAGCGATCATGTTACTTTTAAATTATTGAATGACAGTGATATTGCTCCTTATACAGAAATCCATAGATTTATTCATATTGGGTTAGTACATGTAGCTTTTAAGCCACTTACATTAAGAGGCTTATCGAAAAGCTTTATAGCATCTTTAAGAGGTGGAAGGAACCAAAACTGGAAGAAATCCCCTTATAGGGACTGTTTAGACTAGTTTAACATATGGTCATGTAGCTTTTAATGCTTATCCTAACTTGCAGGTATCCTTGCAGGATGAAAATTCATTAAACGCTTTAATATTAAGTGTGAAATTACATTGCTATGATTATATACCTGGTACTGAAGTTATATGTATCTGTTATAGAATATATTTTAAACATTTATATACCATGAATCATATGTGCAAGATAATGGATTTTTAAAATGAAACTATTTTAATAGAAATTAATTTTGGTAAATCCAAAATTAATACTCGAAGTCCTATCAAATGTGATGAAATAGATTTTCCAAAAGAGTGGGTCATAGAGGGAGCTGCTCCTCCCCGATATAATTTTAATACCGATGTTACTGAGATTGAGCAAACCCCAGATGAGACTGTCAAGTTAAAGTTTTCTGAACCAAATTACTTGATAGACAGAGTCGAACGTAATAGCTTTGACTTTAGATCTAGATCTACTATATCAGATTATTCAAATTGTTCATATATCTCACCAATTGATTATATTGTAAAATCTCCATCAAGAGCTTTTACTTCTCAAATTAGAGAAAATACTGATAACATGATTAATAGTATTAGAATTGACAAAGATAATATTGCCAGTGGTGTCCAAGAAGACCCAGAAATAACTTAGTTAGATATGAATTTTCCTATTACATAATGGATCAATTGGGAAAAATTAATTTTAGTCGGGGATCACCCGCCAGAAAAAAGATTAGTGAAGATTTCTTTAAACTCGGATGGGAACAATTTAAAAATGTTTTTTTGAAACTTTCGATACAACGGAAAGAACAATTTTTCAGGAAGAGTTTTATAAAGATCTTACTGAAGATAATAAAGTTATATCTTTTATTCCTTGGTTTATGGCCAAATACGTAGGAGATTATATCTCTGTTTTAGAAAGAGAATATAAGTTGGCAAGTGGGGAAATTATTAATACTGTTTTACCTCCCCAACAACCTTTTTTAATCGAAAAGGATAATAAAATCCTTCATTTTGCAGCTTTTTCAAAATTATTTGAAAATAATATTTTGCAAATTACTGCTAAGTATATTAATATTATTCTAAAACAACAAAATTATGCCAATGTTTACATGAATATATTGGGTGTACAAATTATTCTCTTACATGATAGAATAGAAAAATTGACTTCCGAAATCGGAAAATTATGTCATTCTACTAGTCCTTATACACAGGATACTATTAATGTCACTCCTGGTGTGCAGCCTCCCTCTGAAATCAAAGATTTCAATATTAGAGCATTTTCTGAAATTGAAAAACTGCTGGATGATAAGTTCAAAGGATTAAAATTTAGTCCTTTAATGGGTGAGAATAATGGGGATTATGATTTTGACCTTTCGGATAATGATTATAAGAAGAGAGTGTCAGATGAGATTAATAACCTACAAAAATATCCAAGACCTACTCCGCTGGATGTTCTATTTGAAGAACAGGAAATTGTTGACAATAACAGTTATATTGGAAAGAATAATCTATGAATGGAACATATATGGTTATACCGAAAGATAGATTTATACGGCGGTACATAGAATGCTTATGTACAGTACGATCTACAAAGCCTATAAAAATTCAGAAAAAACTATTGCAGAGATGATTATTGCAGGGTTTACTGGCCAATTAAAGGGTTGGTGGGATAATTATTTAACCCAGGAGCAACGTAATAGGATTCTAACTGCTGTTAAAATTGGGCTTGATGGATCGACATCAGTACCAGAGAATAATGTTGTTTACTCTTTAGCCATTAATATTATTGAGCATTTCACTGATCGATGGTCGGATGATAGTAAAAACATCAGGACTATGCTCCAAAGCTTGAGATGCAAAACCCTTACCTCATTTATGTGGTACAATGATGTATTCCTTTGTAGGATTATGGAATTACATGAGTGTAATCACACTCATTGAAAGTCTAAGTTCATAGATGGATTACCAAGCCTTTTCGCAGAAAGAGTTAGAAAAACTCTAAAAAGAGGATGAGTTAGTATCAATTATGATGACTATACTTATGGAAAATTAACATGAACATGTATTCTAGAGGGTTTGTCCTTATGTAATGAAATCAAGATGAATCAGCAAATCAAAAAATAGAGTCTTAATGAAAGATAACAATTTGGTGAATTTTGTGGACAATTTGTAATGAAATTACCAAAGTCCAAGGAGCTTCATAGGCATAAGAAGAAAAATGAAAAGAATTTCCAAGCATGGAAAGAGAAATGCCTGGAAAAGAACGCAAGGAAAAATAGGAATACAAAACCCGTTAGAATTTCATAAAATTTAAGAATCCTAAAGCATGTTGGAAATGTGAAAGAACTGGGTACTATTATAAGGATTGAAAGGTTAAGGAAAAGATTAAAGCCCTTAACATAGATGAAGATTTGAAGGATACGTTATCCCAAATTATTATTGAATTCATAACCAGAAGTTTCAGGTTTCGAATCAGATACAACGAAGAATTCTTCCTCATATGAGGATATTAGAGTTCTAAATAATGAGAATTATAGTTCTTCTGATACAGAGGATAAATGCATGTCATGTCAATTAGGTCAACCTTGTCCTAGCAGTAATAACAAGGAAGAATATGAGTTTTATAATATATTTTCTCAGTTTAAGGATATGAATGTTAATGTTCTAGATGGTAATAACATTATGAAATTATTAAGGATCCACATATGATATCTAAGATTATTGATCAAATCCAGGATGTCCCTGAAACTTCAAATGAAAGACAAGTTCTGAAAAAGTCAGATGCATATACCATGTTCGAGCTCAAGAGATTCATTGGGCAAAAGAAATGTACAATAAGTACTCCAAGAGATTTGAAAAAAGAGATTGATAATCTCAAAAAAGAAATCTCAGATCTCAAATAGTATAATACTGTACTAGATAATAGAATTTCTAGTATTGAGGGGAAAGGCAAGCAGAGAATAGATGCCCCTACATTGAAAGAAATAACCCCTACATTGGAAGAAATAACAGCTATAGGTACATGTAAGGAAAAGAAAAATTTCCTACAAACTGTTGAAGTTATAACTTCTCAAAAGTCTTTTATAAAAATCACTCTTTTAATTGATTATAATTTTTTAAAAGAGTTTACTACTCTAGTAGACAGTGGAGCAGACATAAATTGTATACAGGAAGGATTAATTCCTTCTAAGTATTTTCATAAAATTACTTATAGTGTAAGATCTGTTAATGGACAGAGATTGCAAATTACTTTTAAACTGCCAAAAGCATATATTTGCAAAGAAAAGATCTGCATATCAGACAATTTTGTACTAGTAAAACATATTAGTAGTCAATTCATTTTGGGAACACCTTTTATACAAAATATATTTCCCATTGTAAGAATTGATAAAGAAGGTATTGTAGGAACCTTTGAAGGAAAAGAAATTAAATTTCAGTTTATAACTAAACTTTTTTCACGAATTTTAAATGAAATCAAAGATAGGTTGATGAATAAACATTAACAGGTCAATTTTCTTAAACAAGAAATTTATAGTCTTAATATTGATGAACTTTTGCAAAATTCTAAATTGTTGCAAAAAATTGACTTCATCATAAATTAGTTTTCATTACATATTTGTAGTGATCACTCTAATACTTTTTGGGATAGAAAAAAATATGTGGTTACCCTTCCTTATGAAGAAGATTTTAGTGAAGGAAATATTCCTACAAAGGCAAGACCATGCCAGATGAATTATGAATATTTGGAATTATGTAAAAAGGAAATTTCTTCTCTTTTACAAAAGGGTTTAATAAGACCTTCAAAGTCCCCTTGGTCATGTACTGCTTTTTATGTTAATAAGCAGGCTGAACAAGAAAGAGGAGTTTCTGAACTCGTTATTAATTATAAACCTCTTAATAAAGTTTTAAAATAGATTAGATATCTTATTCCAATAAAAATGATTTACTTGATAGGCTTAATAGTGCCATAATATTTTCTAAATTTGACTTGAAACCATGGTATTGGCAAATCCAAATTACTGAAGCATATAGATATAAGACTGTTTTTAATATCTCTATTGGGCAATTCGAATGGAATGTCATGCCATTTGAATTAAAAAATACCCCTTATGAATTTCAGAATATCATGAATGATATTTTCATTCCCTACAGTAATTTCATCATTGTTCATCTCGATGATATTTTAGTATTTTCTAACAATATACAACTCATTTTAAGCATCTTGATATATTTAAGAAAATTATTATTCAAATTGGCTTGGTTATATCAAAACCAAAAATGGCCCCTTTCCAAAAAAAAATCAAATTTTTGGGTCATAATATTGAAAAAGGAAAAATAATTCCTATAAATAGAAGTATTGAATTTGCTTCAAAATTTCCGAATGTCATTATTGATAAAATCCAACTTCAAAGATTTTTGGAAAATCTAAATTATATTTCATCATTTTATAAAGACTTGGCAAAAGACACTTCTATTTTATATGATAGATTAAAGAAAATTCCTAAGTCATGGACTGAGGATCATACACAAGCAGATCAATGTATTAAGGAAATAGTTAATAACCCTCCTTGTCTTACTTTAGCTAATTCTACTTGGCAAAAAAATTATTGAGACACATGCTTCTGATATCGGATATGGAGGGATTTTAAAACAATATTCTCCATTACATAAATAGGAGTATTTGCTAAAATTTTATTATGGTAAATGGAATGACAGCCAGAAAAATTATTCAATTGTTGCTAAAGAAATTCTGGCAATAGTCAAAAGTGTTTTAAATTTCAAGGTGATTTACACAATAATTTTTTTTTAATAAAAACTGATTGCCCATCAACCAAATTTATGTTTAATAAAGACTATAAACATGATGTTTCTAAACAGATGTTTGCTAGATGACATGTTTTATTAGCACCATTTGATTTTAATACAAAAAAGGGTTAGATAATAGTCTCCTTGATTTTCTCACAAGGGAATACTTGAGTCAATAACTCTACTAATCTCATTATTTGCAGGATGCGACCAACTTGACAAAAAAAAAACCAACTCTTATAGAGCAAGGGGAGGCAGAGGAACTGGAAGATGTAATACCCTCATCCAAATAGGAAAACAAAAGATGATAGCCGGAGACAAAAAGCTGATAGCCGGAGACATAACATGATCATCCAGTATTGATAAGGATAGTCTTTTATATCACCAGTTCATGAATTTTATAAAATCTAAAGAAAATGAGGGAGAAATGCCACCTTCTTATTTAGAGGCTATTAATGAAAATGACCATGACACCGATTCATATGAACAAAATAATAACAGAGAAGTAATACTTCTCCTAGACAAAAAGGATCTCCAATGAAAGGAAGAACCTTAACAAATTATGCAAAGGTATCTGAATACGGTATCATATACCACCCCGACTTATAAATCCCGAATGAACTATGAGATAATACTCTCATCAACCGGATCAGCAGAATTGCAACACTTTTATCCGGTGAATACCAAAAAAATTTATAACTTTTCTAAAATTATTATTAAAAAAATATTTTCTCCAGATGAATGGGGTTTGAGCACGCTAAGAAAAAGGAATATCTTCACTCGGAGCAGAGTCCATGTAAAATTTAATTACTGGGACTATATTGATAGTTTTCATAAAGATTTGCTATACGAGAAATATTAATAGGAAACACTCGTGGTTTATAAAAAAACTGTGCTAATGTTTATAAATAAAATGTACCAAATTGGTTTTGTCAATGGTGGATTAATTATGGTCAATCTATAATAATTTTATCGGAACCATTCAAGAGTTATACAATGAATATTGAAATATCTCCCAAAGTTATAGAATGGGAAAATGATAATATGCTTATTGAAGAAATTGCTAATATGCATTTCTTCATTGAATTTTCTATCCATTGGTTAATGAAATGGTCCATAGAAGTGGATTATACTCCGCAAAACATACCATGCCTCCACATAACTTTTTATACAAAATTCTGGATGAAACTCCTTCAGAAATCAAAGGAAAGCGTAATTTCTGGCCAAGAGTTAATAGACCAGATCATGGCTACCATAGCTCAGTATAAGGAGCTGAAACAAACAAAAAGACAGTAAGAGATTCATAGTCCTTTTAAGCTTATTGCAATGAGACTACAAATAAAAAAAAGAGTAATTTCAAAGTCCGAGATTATTGCCTCTTATATGGCAGAGGTAAAGAAAGATTTAATGAAAAATATGGAAGAAGAATTCCCCTCGGATACATCAATGGCTTCAGGTAATACATGAGAAGAAGAAGAAGAAGAAGAAGAAGAAGAGGAAGACAATGTCTTGGGAGGATAATCTCAGCCCTATGATGAAACCTTTGACATTGACGAATACCTCCAAAGGTTTCAAGATAAGATGGAAGAATCTTCCACCTCCGGAAAATTCAAAGGGAAGAGAAAAATTTGAATAAGGCAACGGGACCCAGCAACATTATCTGTTGAAAAGAAGGAATCAGCTTTAATAAAGCAAAATTGTATTCTTGTTTATTGTCTTTGTCAGCCACATGAAGTGGGCCCAAGAATCTGCTTTAATAAAGTAGAATTATATTTTTGTTAGTTTTCTTTGTCGGCCACAGGTAGTGGACCCTTATTATCTTTTGTTTTGTCGGCCATAATTGTAAATAATTGGTCATTTGTACTGTTTTCTTTAAAGAAAGATCCGTTATATAAATGATCTGAAGTTTTAGTTTAGAAGCAGGCTTTGGAACCACTAAGGTTTTGAACCACCATCTCTCTATTGTAAAATACTCTTTCCCTAAATAAATAAAGTTTGAAGTTTGCAGTACATTTCTCTGTACTGAGCACAACCACTTGTAATTAGGTAACTTTCTTTTTACTTTTTTTTATTTTAATTATTTTATATTCATATTTATCCTAAATGATAGGCTAAACACTATATGTTGAACTATGTCATACTAGACTATCGGTATTTATGATAAAAATGCTTTAACTAGCAAAGATTCATATGAGAAGGTACTGAGGTCAGGCAGAGGATAACCCAAGCGGAATGCTTGAAGCTCAGGCTAATGGTCTTGTTTTTAGCCCACTGAGCCGAGATGGCGTTAGGGCGTTTTGAATCTGTTCTGAGTTAAGATTGTCTCCCTCCTTTGGTAGTGTATTAGTTTGTGGGCAACAACTAGATACCTTATTTTTAGAGGGAAAAAAAGGAAAAATCACACAAATACAAGTTTTTGAAATGATAATTAAAAAGATTACAATTACTTTCTAAAATTTACATAAATACAATTTATTCAAACGGTTAACTTTTTAATTACAAAAATATAACTTTTTACATTCTCTTTCTTGGGAGTTACTATCATTAATGACTAAGAGAGAATGTAATTTTTCAAATAAATAAAATAAAATCAACTTTAAATTCCATATTCCATCTACCATTTTAAAAAAATCTTTTGTTTTCTCCTTTTTATTCTTCTTTTTTTATTTTTACTTGATGACTGATGCAACTATTTATTTGTGACTAAAACAATTATTTGAATATATTAATATTAATAAAAGTACATGAAAAGATATGGTATATGGAAATATGGTATATATATGGAGAGAACATGAGAGAGAATTAATGTAACTTTCCAAATATAACAAAATTAGATGAATAATATTGTTGTTAGAACTTTAAATTCGACATCTATCATTTTGAAAAGATTCTTTTTCGTTTCCTCCTCTTAATAGTAATATATTCAAATAATTTCAACAATTATTTTTAGTCACAAAAAGATAATTTCATAAAAAGTAAAATAATAAAAATATTAATAGCAATATATTTAAATAATTCCAACAATTATTTTTAGTCACAAAAAGATAATTACATGAAAAGTAAAAGAATAAAAATATTAATAGAAATTTATTATATTTAATATATTACCAATTTATGCAATAATTTAGAAATAATCATTTATTTATGAATGATTGTTTTGTAATTAAGGGAAAATTGATATCATTTAAGGTATATACATTTAATGGTACAATATGTAATATTGAAAGTCTTTTAAAAAATTGTACTTATGAAAGTTTCCCTAAAACAATATTAAAATTACAAAGCCAGGGAATGAGAGGCAGGAAATGGGCCCCTAGGAGGAGAATGGGAGGCAGGGAAGAAGAAGAAGGTAATGGATTGAAACAAAGCCACACGATTCTCCCAATCACATCTCCTTCTGGGATAATCCTCACTTGCCTCATATCATAAAAGAAAGACAAATATAAAGAATCAATAAATTATCTGAAAAATACAAATTTATATCTGAAATATGCAATCTTGATCATTTAGTGTTGAGCAGAAGATGAGAGATTGGTGAATACGTTTTCATCGATGATGGCAACTTTACCTGTGTGTTCGGCTACTGCTTCCTCTTCTTCCCATTCACAGGTTACGAATTAGAAGAGTTTTTGAGATTGCTAACTTCAACTTCTTGCTACATTTACTCTAGTTTTTAACTGTTCAAATGTTATACTATCAGTTAAAAAATGTAGACCACCACCTGACATGTGTGAATCACTTACAAAGGGATGGGAGCTACAATGGCAACACAACTGATCTAAACTGTATGCTCGTTTTCCTCTATTCACAAGATCTAATCATGTGTTTTGCCAGCTATTGTGTCTGAAGCAAGCTAGTATAAATATCTTGATAGTTTGAAGCTGTAGATTTTCAATCAACAAAAGAAAAGCTTCATTCCCATTTTCTATTTCCACCTCCAAAAGACAAAAGTTGCAGGCAGACACAGTAGTAGTAATGTTATTCATTCACAGTGAGTGCACTCTTAGTTTCCCAATGCTCCACTCACACCAGTGGTGTTATTAATTTTGAAATTTAACTTCACATACTGTTTATCTTTATATACTTGGAAAGTTTTTGTTGTCGGAGGTAATTTCAACTTATGTTCTTGCAGATTCCTATGTGTGTGGGCTTGAGATCCTTTTCCTCCTGTTGGAAAACATACCAGATGAAACGCAATGTCGTGGACCGTGTGGCTGTGGACTTGTCTAGTTCATTTCATCTTCATGGAGGACAATCACCTATATCTTTGTACTCAAAGTTTGTACACAATAGCAGTTCCAGTGATATCATTTGTAGTTCTTGCCGAAATGTAATTAATGGTGAACTATTGACTAATCATATGGGAGGAAATCTGAGATTTGTAGATGGTTCTGTTGGAGGGGAGGAAATGATGGGTTTTAGTAATGACTTGGCCAATATTGCACCAGAGTCTGCTAATCTAGAGTCCATAGATCTCACCCCTGCCTCGATATTGGAGTTGGATACAAGTTCCTCATCTGCTATGGACATTTTCAATAAGTCAATCACTGGTTCACTTGATGGAATCAGCTCGTCTGCCAGAGGTGCTACTCAAGCAGTTGATGACGTTATTAGTAAATTGACATCCACAGTGGACAATTCAGCAGGTAATGGTGTGGCAGCCTTGAAAGAAGCCTCTGGTAGAGTTGGAGTTCTTGCTGTTGATGCATTGAGACAAATAATTCTCATTGTTGAGGATTCCGTATCACGACTTGTTGTGTATTCTTATGGGTCTGTGAAGGAGATACTTCCTCCGCAACTCCAGGATGCACTAAATGTATATGAAGAGAAGCTTTTTACTCCATTTGGGACCGCTCTGGGACAGGTATGACTAGTCTTAGGGCTACAAATGTTTGATACATCCTTAAATTTTTTATGGAGAAATCGGACTAACAGAGTAGATTGGATAAGAATTAACAACGATCAACCTTCTGTTTGCTTCCTTTTAAGGTTATACTGTACTTCTCATTCCATCTATTTAAGGTTATGCTTTAGATTTCATTCATCTGTTTGTTTTAAGGTTATACTGTATGTTTCTTTCCATACTTGAGAAATACTTTCATGTTTCTTCTACATTGTAATTAGCAGGTCTACGTTGCTTTGGAGAGGAGCCTTGGCTTGGATCCAAGTGACCCAATTATTCCGTTTGTTCTTTTCCTTGGGGCATCAACTTCTTTTTGGTATGAGCACCCGTCTATTCCTTATTTTCCTATCACTATTAAAGTTGTGTGAGTTTAATTTCTACAGAAAGAAGTTATATTGCTTATTAGATTTCTGCAGGGCTTTATATTGGATATTGACCTATGGTGGATATGCTGGAGATTTATCTCCCAAGTCAAGTCTTGAGCTTCTGAAAGGAGACAGGAATGCTGTACTCGTTGATATCCGGCCTGAGGCATGGCGCTGCATATTTATCAATGTCAAATGTTCTGTTGTTCACTGTATTCCATTAATAATAATGCTTTGGTAGGATACATGGAGCAAATGTTTTAGCTAAACATGAGCAAATGTCTTATATTTTCTGAAGGATCTCAGAGAGAAGGAATGCATTCCTGATCTTCGACGCGCTGCTCGGTCTCGTTTTGCCAATGTCACATTACCTGAGGTTGGTTGATCAAGCTCAAGGGTTGAATTATTAATTTCCTTCTAATTTCAAGAGTCTGTCTTTCAATTGACAGTCCTCTTTTTCTGCTAAAATGTTTTCAGATTGATGGATCTGTAAGGAAGTTGTTCAAGAGTGGAAGAGAACTTGATGACTACCTGCTAGCTGCTGTCATTAGGAACTTGAAGATCGTTCAAGTAAATAGATATATCTCCTACACAACTGTTTTTGTATTTGTTCAAATTCAAATTTTAAAATTTGTTGCTCATAAGAACATCTTCCCATGTTTTCTCTTTTTCATGCCACTACTTGAGGGAGCAAAGACCCACAAAAGAGCCACTTGACTTTATTTTCTCTTGAAGTAACCTGCACTTATTAATTCATGCTCTTGTTTTCATTCTTAGAACATGTAAAGAGTCTGTTAGTTGTAAAAGTTCTTATGCGTCCCTTGCCAATTGACTTTTCATAACTTTTTGTAGTATTTTGATTAACACTTCCATTACCCAACCTATAGGACAGATCTCAGGTTATAGTTATGGATGCTAATGGAAACCGTTCCAAGGGCATTGCAAGGTCACTCCGTAGACTTGGAATCAAGGCAAGTATATCTACTTAATGTCGATCTCCCTTGTTTGTCATTAAATATTTCAGGTAGCAGAAGTCATGAATAAGAATAATGTGAAGAAAGAGGCAACTGTATGGTCTACAAATTTTACCTTTGGTACTTTTTAGTACCCTAATCAGTTAGAAATAAATGCTGGCATGGAAAGCCTCAGATCTGTGTATGCCCTTTTTATAACTATACACTAATTCTTTAAAAATCTTCTGGTGTGTATTTGCTCTCCTTTTCCCTGTTTTCTTTCAGTTATTGTAACTAATCTGATAAGTGTTACTACCAAATTGCTGATACAATGATATTCAGTTTGTGATGACAATGGACCAATAAATAGGATAATAATCTTTCATGCCTTGCTGATTTCAAGAGGCATACAGTTACTTATTAAACATTAGGACTTTGCATATAGATGCAAGGAAGTGCAAAACTTGGTTGTAGTACTGATGTGCATTATGTGTTTAAAAGATTGAGATCTTATATATCCTTCTCAGATTCCAAATTTGGTTGATAACTGTTTTCTTATTTAATGTTACAGAGACCATATTTGGTCCAAGGTGGCTTCCGGTCTTGGGTGAAAGAGGGCCTTCGCATTAAGGAATTGAAACCTGAGACTACATTGACAATTTTCAATGAGGTATCTGATATGTTTCTTAAATGAGCCCTGTGATTGCTGAGGCTGTGCCAATCTTCCTGTTAAAATGTCAAAAATGAAAGATGTCTTTATATCAAAAGTAAACTACTATGAGCTATACCACGCCGATGAGTATGCTAATCATCATGATAAGTCAGCTACTTCTCCTAACACCAGATATTTAAAATTCATCTCTTTCTTTCTAACCAAGCATACCAAATTAAGTGGATGATTGTCCAATATTTCTCGTCACCCCAATACTTTTCCAACTATTTAATAAACAATGAAATTGCCAGTGGACATTTGCATGACTTACTGTAAAACAAGCACAATAGCAGCCAATTCAGCAAACCTCTTGCAGTGGAAAATGTTGTGCAGACTCTTCAACCTCTTATGAAAATGAACAGCTTCATCAGTTGCTTCCCAGGCAACCAAAGTAAGAAGCTTATCTCAGCCGTTTTCCCTTATCAGGCCACCATGAATTCCCTCATCAATTTTTTCAAGGCATTATAATACAACCTTAAATTAAAAATGCACTGCTTGACCTTTCACAATGCCAAAGACCATCCCTTCAAAACTTTGGATTAGGTAACACTATACTGTTTCTCACTCAAATGTCTCCTTACCAGTGCATAATTTGTTTGCCGCTTCCTGTTGCATGTCGTTGGAACATTTTTATATCATATGACCATCTATTTTGTGCAACTTTCTTTGAAATACAACCAAGTTTAGGCAACCTGTCGTGATCTTTCTTTAGGGCAAAGTGATTAATACAGTAAACAAGCAGTGTGAACACAAATCAAGGGAGATCTTCTTTTTTTGCCTTTGATTTGAAGTTGTAACATCTAAGGAAAACTAAATTTACTGGAGAAATCAATGGATCTTATCTTTTTTCTGTTTGCCCTTTTATTGATTTGTTAAATCCGGAAGAACTAAAGATGATAGGACAAATCATATTTTCCCTTTTTATTTTCCTCTCTTACCCCCTCCTATGATAAAAGGTTTTAAATGTGCTTTTTCACCCATTAGATTGTGAAATGTCTATTTCTTTTTTCTATTTTTTTATTTACTCTTTTGTGGTATCATCTATTTGAAATTGTAGAAATAAACAGGAACTCAACTTATTCAAGTTCCCTTTAAATCTTAATTAAGTTTTAATTAATGTTTGTTTTGATGAATAATTTGAGTTAACTTATTGTTAAGATGGATCTTATTTATAACATTTTAACTTTATGCGGTTAGGCTTCTAATTGTATTTTGAATTTCCATGAAAGATTGAGATATAATTCTTCCTCATTAAATTGAATTTTGCCTTGTAGGAGTATTATGTTGATAAGCTTTTTATTCCAAGTAATTTGGTGGCTTTAGAGAATTATTTTTAATTTTTCATTTCCGTGAAAGAGATTGAGTTACCCCTTTTTTTACGTATACATGTATCTGATAAAATTATGAGGAAAGAACAGTTGTTCTGAAAGAAAAGCTTACATCGGCATCAGTATTCTATGTCATTTTATCGGTAAATATTGGATGTATAGGCACTGGACTAAAATTATAAAGCTATCCCTACTAGTAGGGGGAGAAGGTGGTTATTTCAGTAATATGCCACATTTGGTTATTTTCAGGAAGCTGAGGCAATTTTTGAGGAAATCAACCCAACACCGTTACAACTTGTTGGATATGGAGTGGTAAGACTTTCTGAAATTTAAGTCTTATAAAGCATTTCGTTTTCTCTCAAATGTTTTTCTATTTATTAGTAATTTTTGCATATACAATCAGAAGCTCTAATTATGTGGTTCTCTACAAAGCCCATCCAATCATCATCTCAGTCATCTGTATCTGGATGATTGATTTCTTTACCTTGAAATGCTCAGTAGTTCCTTTTTCCCATTCAGTCCATGACACTTTGAGGGTGATTTCCCTTTCTCTCTACCTCCACATGAGTTGTTCTACATTACTGGGCATAGTCCGGATGATGCCAAACATGTTTAACTCATTTGTGTTACTACATGGATAAGCAAATGTTTAACATTCTCCCATTTCCTATTATATTGATTCTTAGGGCTTGAGAATAATATATTGTTCTGGAGATGATGCTTCATCCTCTGTTAGTGTAATCCAGGACATGCTATTCTCCATTTATGTATTTATGGTTTGATTAAACAAAGGGAAGTGGCGGAACTGAGTCTTTGATTCCCTTAAGAATGTTTTTAATCTTCCCCTCACGTTGTTTGGTACAGCCAGAAAAATGAAAATACTCCTTTCGTCAAATCGGCTATCCTCAAATGAACCTTTTGTTGCCGTAATATTATCCGTCAAAAACTGTAGGTCACCTATGTAATGGATGTTATCTTATTTAGCTTAGTTTAAGTACTATCAAATACAATTTCACTATCATACTGCTATGCACGGTCGTGAAAATAAAATACGATTGAATATTAATGTCATAATTTTATAAAAGAAAATCAATCTTTAGTAGCAAGAGATTCTTTTGACATCCTATATACAAAATTCTTTGGCTGAAAAGATCTGTGAGAAACCAAAATTCCAGACTATAGATGAAGTAATTCATTTTAATCAGTATTTGTAAACTTGAATAAGAAAAACGGAAAATAAAAAATAATTGCAAAAGAGAATGGTACTATAAAAATCATTAAGAAGATGGCTGTGGCGCTGCCATTCTTTCGCCGATATCTGTTGGACTTTTTCCCTCCGCGATCATACTTCTTCTCTCTTCTTTGTCTGCTTTGGAAGAGAATCGTATTAGACTTGAGAGATAGAAGAAGGGAGTCCAAATTGTTTCATATAAAAGCACAAACCCTACCCATTCTAGAGCATATTAGATTACACCTTATCCTTAAGCTATACAGAAATAAAAACCGTGCAAAAATACATGCTCTTGAATTAGATTACTACATTATCTTATTATTAAGCCTATTAACAACATCAGATTTTTCCGGTTAAACTATGTATCTTCTGAATTTTAGTTAGCTAGACTTTAATTAGACGACTTCTATGTGAGAAAAAAGAATAGTGACTTTTGAGTTAAAAATATTTACTTGGATAAATTTCGCCGGAGAAAGTACATTATGTTAGTACACTGAAAGTATTCTGCACTTATACATTAGATTCCAATCGTGAATCAACAAAGTTTCTATTATATTATTTAATCTCTTTGAGATAATAGTTAATGGGAAAGATCTATTAGCATAGCTATGCTGTACAAACGTTGAAAAATAATGTTCAGAAATGCGGTAGAAACACTTGAAGTAATCTATCCTAATGTTTTAACAAATCTGAAAGTAAGCTAAAAAACATTATAAGTAGCATGATGAAGAACGAAGAAGCAACATACCTTGAACTGGATGCCATTTCTGATGAAGCGGAGGCTCGGTGCATGAGACGACAAAGAAAGATTGAGTTGGAGTTAACTATTCGTGGCAGAAAGACTAGGAAGGGAGGAACGCCAATTAAGGAAGTTAAAGTCTAAAGACGTGACTATTCAGTTTTTGTTGTCCAAAGACATGACTTTTTTTTGTAGACCACTTGCATTGGAAAATTTGAAGGAAAAAGATAAATGCAAACATGGTCCATGAATTGGTGCCACATCACCTCTCCATACACCAACATTTTATAAATGTACATATTTGCTTCAGTATAACCTTAAAGCATCTGCTGATTGATTTCGGTCTATAAAGTTTAAAGCTTACGAATAATGAAATTGATATGTCATGCTTTTTTTGCGTTTCATGTTTACCAAGCCTTATTCCTGTCTTTAGCGATGCAAGATTTTGCACTCTTTTGGTTAACTTTATCACACTAACATTGTTTGCTTGCTTCACTAACTTACGTGATGCACTCTTGGCAGGGTTTTGTAGCAGCAGCATATGCATTGGTTGGTGAGTGCAATTTCTGCCAAATATTCTGATAATCTGCATATTTTCTCCATAGTTGCGATTTTTGGATTTGCTTATTCAACAGATAATGTTTATTGGAGAAGAAACAGGCTATTATGAAGTTTCTCTCTAGACATTCAAGTTAGAAGAAATTTTCTGTCAATGTTTCCTGTATCTTCTTTTGGGGGTGGTCGTATGTGTTGGAGTACTCTCAATCTCTCATTTTCTCTTGAAGACAAGTGGAGGAAATGGTTTTTCTTTACTTCACTCAATTTGCTTACATAAAATGGCTATAGTACCTAGGTATTTATAGAACAATTTTTCTAGCACGTACCTAGTTTAGTACATGTACCTTAATTTAATTCTAAATTTTTGCTTTTACCTGGTTCATGAACAAAACAACACATGTATCCTAAGAGTAATACATTTAGTTTCTGATTCATGAACTAAGATAATTCATGTATCACAAAAATCTAAGAAAACCTTTCCTTTTTCCAACCCAAGGTTCAATTTTCAACAGTATGCTGGAGGTGCAGACCACTTTGGGTTTCATGATATTAGGGCAGCTTGTTTGATCTTTAAAATTAATAATAAAACAAGATGTTCTGTTTCTAATCTCCAATCTAATCTACCCTAGTAATATGAATTGTAGTCTCTCCAACAGTTTTTTTTGGGTCACGATCTTCATTCTCTTAGTTTTACAAGGAGGCAAGGGAGTGCCCTTTATTCTGTTTAAGGATTGCGAGTGCATCACTGGATGCTTGTTCTCCTAACTGAAGACACTAAAGATTTTTTTCTTTTTATTCTCTAGAGTGGGAGAAGACACTACAATATGTTGGAGTTTTTGGCCTATGTCAGGTAATTGTTCTAATTTTCAAATAAACTTCCTTTATGCTATAAAGAGATAAAGAATTTCCTATGACTAACAACTAACTGAAAAGAGTGAATAAACTACTGGATTCTGTTCCGTTTTGTTTCTCATCCCAGTCTTTCGCAACACTTCAGGTTTACTTCTTTTGTTAGGTCTCGACTTCATGATTTTTTTCAAAATTTAATTGCTAAAAGCTTGTTATCTGTTAGATGTTAAGCTGACACTTGATTTCCTAAATTCTGGATATATTTTCTTTTTTTAGACTTTATACCGTCGACTTTCTTCTTACGAGGATTCGGAAGATTTTAAACAGGATGTGAGGTAACAGCCCTTTTCATGAACTTGAATTGCTGTAAAGTGCTATATATCTTTTACATAGTGTTACTTTTGTATATGGGTTAAAAGAAAGAATACAAAGTGAAGAGATAGCTAATGCACCCATTGTATATGGGTTCACTAATGAAACGAATTCTTGTTGTAAATATGATACTAGTTTTCACATTGAGCTTTTCGTTAAGTACTGGGGCAGATTTAAAAATCTTTTTAGCGTACACAAGTTGGAATTTACGTCTTGATTAAAAAGAAAAGTTAATAGGGACTTACTTGAAAGGAGAAACAACTCTTCTTAGGCTATGACAAAGTACAATGAGTCTGGGGAAACTGCAGATGCATGTCTGACAGTTCCATTCTTATAGCTTGTGCATTAACATGGCAGAATATGATGACAACTCAAAAATAGCCCGTTTTAGGATGAGATCATATCTTGAGACATCTTATCAGTTACCATCATGGTTTTCTCCCAGATCTGTTTTTTATCATTGCACACTGTTGGACGTCATTACCTTGTTAATGTATATGCTTGTGATACGAGATAATTTAGTATGACAAAACTGCAAATTGTAGCTTTGATGGTATTAGACATATGCTTACAGTGTTCTTTCCAGGCAACTTTTGGCCCCAGTTAGCGTAGGAGGCCAGGCAATGACATGGGCAGTTGGCAAGTTGGAAACAAACCATAATCGTAATGGACTACCAACTTCACCTTCTTCAACTGACGTTCAGAGCAGGGTGTTGCAAGCTGCTGCAAAGCATGAATCACAACCAGATAACGAAGAGATTCAAGATCCCTCCCCTGAAACCATGCTTTCAGTCAGCGAAAACGTTGATCTTTCCTAAGCATAGAAGATTTAAGTATTTTGCAGCTAACTTTAATAGTCCAACTGAATTGTCATGTTGCTGGGAACCCAATTTGTATATTCAGTTAAGACACTGAGATCATCAACCAAATAAACACCGTCTTAAAACTTGTATAGTCAAGACCTTGAGATTCTTCTTTTTTTGTAATGAATGTGTAAAAACTATAACATTGGCCCATCCTGGATTCATACATTATGTACCATCTTGTACATTCGTTGGATATTCCATTGCAAACACTATGTTATGAATTTAGCAAAACATGGCCCCCAATCTGATGCAGTTGCTTTCTCTTCTGTTGTGCCCATGATAACCTTCACATTACACTGGATGTTTTTTTTAATCACATTCCACTGCATGTTTGAGAAGTTACCTTGACTATTCCCTTTTTTACGTTATAACATTTAGGTCGCATCTTTATTGATATGTCTAGGCAAAAATGAATTATAAATAAATGATGTTGAAACGTGCCCAAAAGATGGCCCAATAAATGATAAAACATAAATGTTCTCTGCAATACAGAATGACCTTTAAACATAAATAGTTATGCTAACATTGGTGTACAACACATTGGTGTACAACACATTGTAGGAATGATATACAACAGAATCGACATCCTTATAAAGACATTATACACCTGCCCATGAGGAAAGATTCAACTGCGTATGCCATTTAGAGAAGCAGGTCAGCAAATTTGTTGTCCATTATCCTAGTTATATACTAAGTGAACAAACAACAAGAGTTGATGAGGCAAAAGAATTGGTTGATTGTATCATGCTATGGTTCCTGAACCAAAATGTCATGTGGGGTGCTCTTTCATCTCCATCCACAGCTCACTTATTTGAACGAGACTTGAGATGAGACTGACTATCTTACGGCATCTTGCCTTACCACATACACGAGAAATTCAGGTTTGCTATTGGCATATTTCATTCCTTGTCAGCTATTGCAACAAAAACATCCTTAACTGACCACCTTCTTATCTCTGTTTTTGTCGGGGGATTGATGACCACTTTTTCTGCATTAGATAACCAATCACAATCTCTCTCCTTTGTCGTGCACGCAGGAGCACTTCATAAAAACTCAACTCCTCACCTTCACAAAGGTATAGATCTGCTCCTCTTATTTGCATCTCATTTCCCTGCAACGTCAGAAGGTTTTATTAGTCATTAACAATCAAAATAATACCTACAGCCCTAATGGAGGTTGCAGAATACTACCATGATAGGAAGGCATTTCATGCTTCAGCATCTAGTGAAGCATTCAATACTGTCAAATTTTAAAATTCGGCTCAAGTTTTAAAAAATGAGGAATGCGTCCTAGCTGACCTTTTACTGATTGAAGGTTTGATAATATAAAAGCCAAGAATCAGGAAAAAACTCTCCGTACAAATTTCTCTCTCCTCAAAATTACATCTGTTCGCATCTAACGGAACCTAAGGGCCGATAACGGCTATTTTCTAGCACCGGCGAGCTCCATGAGCCTCCCACCAGACAAATCTGGCTCTCTTACCACAAAATTACCAGATCCCCCAGACCCTAATCGCAATAACAACCTAACTTCCTAATTGGATGGTTAATACAGTTCGTTGGTTAGCTAGTTCTGTTTCTATCATCAAAAGAGAAAATAGCTCGAGTATAGTCATTACTCTTCTTTTTATTGCTCACTTTCGTATTATGTTTTTTTCTCTTTCTATTTTATATGTTACTATATGTCATGTTGCTTCAGTTGTTAGCTCTCCCTAATAAACGGAGTGCTGGATCTCCTACAATACCCTGATATGCATAATCCCTAAAAGCTCCTATAATACTGGATGTGTACTTGAGCAATGTGTGGCTCCTGTATACTTGAGACAGAAAATCAGGAAACCCAGTTGGCATGACTCATGCCAGTTGCCTCACCTCTTCAGCGAAAAGCTCTTCCAATACATCATTTATTTGACGGTCCTCTGCCACCATGGCCAATGCCATGCTAACAAGCTCATTTGACAAAACATAGACACTTATCTTTGACATAGACAAGAGGTTTTTAGTCCTCGGGTCCAAAATTTCACTGATTATGACAGACTTATCTGAAGCTTGCTGCATCTCCTCTCTCCAGGAACCTTGGGAGGAGCTACCCCCGTGAATTTTGGAAACTATAGCTTCTCTGTATGGGAGGCGTTTGGCCTGCAAAATCAGAAAAAAGATTTCTGAGTGCATGATCTGATGTCACAGCTCAAAGATTGAATTTAAATAGTATTAAATCAGCTCAATAGAACAAGTTGAGTGCATCAGAAGATAAAGAAACAGTACATCTAAATTTAACAAGATAATATAAGAACATTGCTACTTTATGAAAATAGAAACATGCATCTAAATTAAACTCAAAGGGACAGATGACTATATTTTTTACTTGAGAAACCTTAAATCTTTGCGGTTAAATTTGAAAATATGCTAATTGTTCAATGAATAAGAGGATTTCTACATCCATCCTGGATCCTGTTGATAATGTCCTCAATATAGTAAAGCACTATTGGGAATCAAGAGAAAACTATTGGTTCTGCAAGGGGCGACTCCAAAATTTGCACATGAATGCAGTAATACTGTTGAGAAGAACACATGCCAGAAGAGAAAAAATGCAGGTGGTTGATGGCAAAGACATATTCTGCCAAATCAGTCAATAACTATGAGGTAGTCTGATCGCTTTTTGATCAAGTAAAGTATTTCATTAATAATAACAAGGCCAAGATGGCCGTATACAAGAGATCTACCCAAGAAAGGAGAAACCTACAAAATATGGTTCTCTCCAAAAGACACCAATCCTATATACAATTAGGAACTACATGGGTGCACCAAAAGAAAATAAGGGAGCGGAGGCTACTCCTCAGTTGAGCAAAGCTCATCTCCGTCCCTTCAAAAGATCTCCTATTTTTCTATCTCCAAATGACCCACATTAAAGCAAGAGGAGTAACATTCCAAGCCTTTTGCCTTCTTCTCCTAGCACCAGTCTTCCAACTGAACATCAACTCCTTCACGGATCTTGGCATCACCCATGAAACGCCGAACCATCTAGAGATATCCCACCATAACCTCATTCTAGATTGCAATGTAGCATAATGTGATCTACATCCTCACCTTCCTCCTTACAAAGGAAACACCAATTAATGCAGACAACCTTCCGTTTCCTAAAATTCTCCGCCGTCAAAATCACCACTCTAGCAGCTAACCAAGTGAAGAAGCACACCTTCCTCGGCATCCTAGGAATCCAAACCAAATCAAAAGAAAAACTATCTTCTAGCCTAGCCAGCAACTTTTCGTAAAAAGACTTAACAAAGAACAATTTTTACTCCCCACCTTCCAACACAAAGCATTGGGTCAATCGACTGGCTCGCATTGCTTATGAAGTAAAGCTAGCAATCTCTGAAGCTTAGTCACCTCCCAATCCTGGAAATCCCTCCTAAATCTCCAAATCCCAAAAAGTCTCATCCCATTGTGTCCCCCAACTTGCTGAATAGTGCATTCCCTTTGACAAGAGACCTTATACAAGCCCGGGAAATCATCCTTTAGCACCGAACATCCACACCACTTTTGACCCTAAAAACTAACTCTACTCTCTTCCCCAACCTTAAAAGTAATATTGTCATTAAAAACTTCTCATCCCTTCATTATATTCCTCCACACACCACACCCATACCACACCCGAAAGCCATAGTAATTACATTTATTCTCCATCCCCCTTCCATTACTCCATATTTGTCCGCCATCACCTCTCCATAATGTTTCTCCCTCCACCCCAAAGCAACCACTTACCCAACAGAGCTTTGTTAAAAACCTTCAAGTCTTTAACTCTAAGTCCTCCCCACCGTTTAGGAGATGTCACGGTTTCCCACCGAACCAAGTGAAACTTCTTTACCTCATCTGCCGCATCCAAA
The DNA here is from genome assembly GCA_029783415.1 of Anisodus acutangulus. Taxonomy (NCBI): domain Eukaryota; kingdom Viridiplantae; phylum Streptophyta; class Magnoliopsida; order Solanales; family Solanaceae; genus Anisodus; species Anisodus acutangulus. The sequence continues at coordinate 16,320,933 of CM056498.1, forward strand.
GGAAATTTCTTCGCAACCTCTACAATTTTCGCAGGGACATGTAATATGTAGGGATACTCGATAAAGTGCTTGTATTAAGTATTTCCTTTCCTCTTTTGGACAAGTATCTTTCTGTCAACCTGCTAGCCTCTTATCTATCCTCTGAATGACCGGGTTCCAAACACTGAGGTCCTTGTTCAACGTGCCTAAAGGTAATCGAAGGTAGGTTATCCACCGCATCAACGGGTATGATCTCGTATTTTCTAAGGTTAATTTTAAGCATTGAAACTACCTAGCACCAACTTAACACTTGTCCAAGGTAATCTAGTTGAGTCCCGTCGGCATCACAGAACTCCAAGGTATCGTCTACAAACAAAAGATGAGTGACCGACATGGTACCAACACCACCAACCACAGAATCCCTCGATATGTCCACCTAAAATAGCTCTGTCCATCATCCTGCTCAAAGCTTCGATCACCAAAATAAAAGGCATAGGTGATAAAGGATCTCTCCGCCCCAACCCCCTCGAGCTACCAAAGAAACCACACCATTCACCAAAATCGAGTATCTCAAGATGCAAAAACTGACCCACTTCCTCCATTTCTCCCCCAAACCCATATTCAATAGAATGAAATCCACTAACTTACAATTAACATGGTCATAAGCCTTCTCAAGATCTAACTTGCACAGAACACCTGGTATGCCCTGTTTCTTCCTCGAATCTACCACTTTATTAGCCACCAAAGTTGCATCCATAATCTATTTTCCTTGGACAAAAATATTTTGCGAAGAAGAAACAGTCTCGTCTAGAATACTTTTAAGCCTATTAGAAAGCACCTTAGATATAATCTTGTAGATGCTTCCCACTAGACTAATAGGTCTAAAGTCCCCGATGCTAGTAGCCCCTTCCAACTAGTCTGATCGCTTAAACATAAAAACAATGAAAAAGAAAACAGATTCTGGTTAAACTTGGAAACTTAAAAGACATATTAAGCAAAAAATTATAGAGAAGTGTAACTTTTCACATGGTTGGTAGCAAGCGGAATACTATTGACAGCTGAGAATTTAAGAAAAGGACAGATTTAATGTCAGCAAGTACATCACGTGCAAATGTTCAAGTAAAGATGTGGTCGCCTATGTTTTCTCAGAGCCCTCAAAATCCTTGGTGAACCAGTGTCGGCCTGATACAATTTGGATTTGGGTGTGGGATTCTCACTGGATTTGGTCAACCTAACTTGGGTTCTTTGACTACACTTGTCGCCAGGAAGTTTAGGTTGATTGGTTATTTGGTATGATTTTGGCTGTCATATATATATTCATATAAAGTACTAGATCACTTTGTTGTTATACGAGATAACTTATAGATAAAATATTAATCCCTCCGTTTCATTTTGTCTTAGTTTGATTAGGCACGGAGCTTAAGAAAGTAAGAATTTTGAATCTTATGATCTTAAATTAAAGATGTCTATAATGTACCAAAATGCCCTTTGAATCTTGTGGTCTTAAGCATGCCACGCGGGATGTTGGAATCAAAGAATTACTACAAACGAAAGTAAGACACATAAATTGAAATAGAGGGAGTAACTGTTTACAAAGAATTTAATAAAGTTCAATCAATTGTCAAAATATATACTTATATATGTCGTTATATACATTTTATTAGTCGTATCCAACACCCGTACTCGAACTCCGACCCATACCCCCAAATTTTAAAATTTATGTGATAAAAGATCCGACCTCTAGATCCACACCCGTATTGGATACCTGCACCCGTAATTCGAGCAACATAGTGAAGCACCTCATCCTAATTGTCCAGCAACAACTTCGCTTGTGGTGTGAGATTTTATGATGATTTCCATCTGGATTTTTAGAAGAAAAATAATTTGAAGAGCTTAGGGTGTTGCCTCACTAGCACTCATGTGCATCCTGTGGAAGGAAAGAATATGAGAGTTTTGGATGGTATAGAGAAGGACTATGTACATTTGAAGAATAGCATCTCATTCCTAGTTTCTATTTGGTGCACCCATGAGGTTTCAGTGTATAGACAATTGGATGTCGTTTGTAACAATTATATTTTATATATTCTTTACTTTAAGGTAAACTGCTTATATATGGGATTTTCTCACTATCAATAAAATTATTTTCCTTAAAAAACTTTTTAGAACAACATATCACATATCTAAACAACATGAGATATTAATAGATGTAATGGGGCACAATTCATATGCGGCATAGGATAAGATATAAAATATCCCTTCTAAAAAGTACCTGAATGTCACGTATTAACAGTAATGTGGCAAGTGATCTGGAATCAGCCTGAATTGCGAAATCTTCCACTGATTCATCAGCTAAAATTAAGATCTGTACATAAAAAAGGAAAATTCAGAACAGTAGAATAAGAACGGTGATACAAGCTATAAAAGACACAATATGAACAAGAACACCCCAGAAACCCCACCCTATTCCCCCCCCCCCCCCCACTCTAGCAGAAGAGAATAAGGGATCCAATCCATCTGAGCGTCGTTAACATCAGAATACAATCACTTCATATTACCTAAAGTGCATCTTATTGCATATTTAGTGAATCTTACTCACCGAGTCAAATGATTCTAAGGGAAGACTTTCTAGATGGCGTCGTATAACAGCATTACCCTCGCGATTTACCGGCATTATGTTTGCCAGCTGGCTAATATCCAGGCCACCATCTGTCAGCTTCTTTTCTCTTTCTTTCTCGGAGACTTCATTGAACATCCACAACTCTGAACCATGTGCTAAGAAGGCATACCTAGAATGAGTAGCTGAGTTTGTTGGAGTTACAGAGCATCACTTTCAAATATTGTTCAGATCGTAAATACTTTGTTCTTTCTGGGCTTCTCTCATCATTCTCTGGAACTAAGAGATGGAATGAGAAAATATTCAGAAATCAGAAAACTTGGAAGCATATATACAGGCTGACAGGAGGTGGGAAGATACGGTAAACAAGCAAGGAATCTCTACCCCCATAGCCTATAGAGAAAAAGCTTGCATGAGTAAGGAAAGCATACAGTTGGCTCCTCACAAGATTACCAGTATCATATCCTCCATATCTCGTCGCCAACCACAAAAAAGAATCCTCTCTGTAGTAATTGGAATAATTAAGTTCTTTGGCAACTTTCCACTCTGAACCTGCAGCATTCAGGTAAAATGAAAAGGAATTAGGAGCTTTGATTCAAACTCACCACAATCATATCATCAATGTCTCGTCTCCATCCGGTTAGTAGAATCTTCTGTGGCTTTCTTGTTGGTCGGACAATATGCATCAAAGATGCTTCTTTGACCTGAATAACCAAATTAATTGTACCTTAGAAAGTCTATTCATCCCACGTTCTGCTTGCTTGAAGTCAACGCCTGGAATCCCTCAATTGCGAAGCAGAAGAGGATTTCCTTCATGTGAGGACTAAATGTTGAAGTTGTTGAGTTTTTTTCACTCCGTTTATTAAGTAAGCCTTTTAATGATTATTACGAATCTAATAAAAGCTTTTCCGTGTCCTTTGAGAGGTTGGCATTAATAATTTTTGCTTGCAAATATCCAAGCTCAATTATCTCTGCGATATGAAAATTTACAATCTAATTTAGATCTCTTCAGTTTCATAACCTATATTCTATTGACCATAAAAATATAGAATGCAGTTCATCTGCTCTAAATAAAAGTCCAGGAAAAAGGTTCTTGACATTTATCTAAAGCAAAATTTACACCAAAGTGAACCCATTTATCTTATTGATGAATATACTTTAAAGAATCTTCTAACCTTGTGATGCATTCACTTTTTAATCATCGTTATAATATGTGATTTGGGTTGACTACGTTTTCAAGCAGAGAAATAAGAGAAGGTAGTTTTCTTAAGAAAAGGGGAAGCACCATAGGCAGTGCCACTGGAGCATATGAGTCATCATCCTCAGCAATAACAAGGACCTCATCTCCTTCTCGCAACACATAGGAATCATCAGGATTCAGTATTATTTTTCCACCTAATGATGCCACCTTGATTCCACAAGGAATAGCATCAGGAAAGCTGATTAGGACTTCTTCAAATTGCATGCCATGCAACTGTGACCTTGATGTAGAACTCACAATTCTCAAATCCAAGGATGTCTTCCCATATCTGCCATTGCCAAGTCCATACAGAAATAAATTACATTCATTGACACGGATATACTTCCCTCTTCTACTCAATGTAGTAGCTAGAACTAAATTAAACATTAGCCATATACAAAGTTGACAGCTAAGAATTGACCTGTGCAAGGCCTGGCTGTCAAGCACATTGAATCATTAAGCGCCCAATTACATCATGAGCTACCACAGTTTCAACAAGATCTCCACCAACAAGTTTCACAAGGACCTCATTATCAAGATCACTGAGTTCAACCACTAGGTGGCCCCGAAGTCCTTCCTTTACTCCTGTCAGGCTTAAAACTGTCCTCAGAGAACGGGCATCACTCTACATTAAATAATTTGTTTATTAGCTACTACAGTTTTGAATCCTGAAAATGAGTTTTGCTTCAAAGTATCTATTGCTCTGACCTGGTCAGCATTCCCATCTTCAGCAAGGACAACTATTGGACGAGCCTTAGAGAGAGACACCTACTTCAAATTTACCTAGTGAGCTCAAAAGATCATTTAACTTGCAAATCTGGACAACTTCAGGTGCCTTTTATTAAACAATCAACATGAGAAAAAAAAGTGGCCTCTTGATGAGAAGCTGTTTAAAATCAGAAAAAAGAAACACTAGAAAGTTTTCACGATAAAGAATTGCATGATGGAATCAGATCTCTGAAAAGAAAACGGCATTCAATACCAAGGTAAGAAAAGGAAAGAAAGGTCTTTGAAGACGCAATTAATGTTTGGAAGCAAAAAAAAAGATAGATACCTTTTTCAGATCAGCCAAAATCAAGGGGCTCCCACTTCTGCATATGACAGAAGTTCCTCTAAAATCAAACTCCATTTTAGCAATATCAAGTTCCATCTCTTCTTTATCTCGCTCAGCCATGACTACAACTGTTCCTCCCCCCAAACTCTCATTAGCTATCGCGAGTTGATTCAATAACGATCCCTGGGTATACAGACATACTCTTAGTGAATAAGGCCATTACTTCTTCCGAGTCACTTAAAATTGTCCAAAAATACAGAGTTGAATTAAGAAATGTCCAGCAAGTATCAGTAAGACTCAGCTGCATTTTGTATATTTAAGTTTTTTTTTTTTTTGCAAACTTTACCATTTTCAAGAAAATATTTAAGTTTTTTGCAAGGTCAACTAATCAAAGTTCAATGATTGTTCTCAACTGTGTTCCAATTCCTTACATAATAATGAAGACTGCTGTCCTAGTCAATCTCATTATTTTCATGGAGCTTGGTAAAAAATTGGGAATGGGCTTAGAAAAATTGATAAAAGCTAGCAGCAATCTACTTGGCAAACAAACAAGAGATAAAATTAATGTGGTTCTTCTGATTATCAATTGGCAATTATAGAAAGAAAAAGAATAATCAAAGGTTTGGAGCTTCATCTCATTGTCGCGAAATCTTAAGTAAAATTAGAGAGGGCTTCTGAGCAATGCAAAAATAAGAAATAACATACTAGGGAGATTGCGATTCAGATCTGGTGCTAAAATTAGTCAGCAATTTGGGGGCAGTTATCTAGAGAAAGGAAAAAGAACGCAGATCATTCAAACATATGAGCTTCTCAAAGAACAGATACTAGCTAATTACAAGGACCCACCAGTTTATCACTCCAACCAAGTAAAAATGTGTGGTTCTGCTCAACTACTTCACTTCTTCCCTTCCTGAGCGAGTCAAATTTCTCAGAGATTGCATCAGAAACTAGTCCGAGCATCATGGCAAATATCTGCTTTCCACCGAAACTAACAGAAACTGACCGTAGGCGTGGACCAATGCCTTCAGAATTAGCATGATTTGTTGTTAGATGATATTAATTCGTTGGACCCTTATACTGTAAGAATTCTGAGCCTATACAAAAGAGAAATTCTAGTCTTATCATAATTATATTTACACAATATATGGAAATATTCTAATTATGAGTAGGGAATATATTGTTTCCTATATTTACACGTTTACACACCCCTCAGTCGGAGCGGGAGGAGGCCGGACGCTGAGACTGTATCTGAAGTCAAGAAATAACTGTATGAGAAGTCCTTGGGTAAATATGTCTGCATACTGATAGGATGATGGAACATGTAACACTCTGACATGGCCTAACGCAACTTTCTCACGAACGAAGTGTAGGTGTATCTCAATATGTTTGGTTACGATGTTGAGCGGATTATGAGAAAGATAGATGGCAGAGATGTTATCATAATACACAATAGATGCCTAACGCAAAGGACACTGAAGTTCTAACAGTAAATTTCTGAGCCAACAAATCTCAGCTACTACATTTGCAACACCTCTGTACTCAGCCTCGGCACTGGAGCGAGATAGGTAGCCTGTCGCTTGGCAGACCAAGAAATCAGATTATCCCCTAAGAAAACACAAAAGCCGGAGGTGGAGCGTCGCGTGTCCGGACACCCTGCCCAATCTGCATCCGTATATGAAAGCAATTTGTGCAGTGCGAGAGGGGTATAGGTGCAAACCATAGCAAGAGTGCCCTTAATGTATCGAATGATACGCCAAGAGCGATAAATGAGACTCCGTGGGGCATGCATGAATAAGCACACTGCCGAACAAAGATAAGCTATGTCCGGCCTGGTGAATGTGAGATCTTGAAGTGCACTCGCAAGGTCCTATCTGAGTAGGATCAGAGACTGGAGCACCATCCATAGCACTGAGCTTAGATTTGGAATCAACTAGAGTAGGCACCTCTTTGCAGTTCGTCATCTTAGCCCTGTACACAATCTCTTCTGCATACTTACGCTAACACAAGAACATATGATTGGCAGACCTGGTCACTGATATCCCCAAAAAGTAACTCAGCTTCCCCAAATCAGTCATTGCAAATTCGGACTTGAGCAAGACAATAATCTCATTTTTCAATCCGTCGGAGGAGGCAGTAAGAACAATATCATCCACATAAAGTAATAAGTAAGCAGTGATACTACCTCGATGAAAAATGAAAAGTGATGTATCACTCTTGCTGCATACAAATTCAATCTGCAAGATATACCTGGCAAAGCGATCATACCACGCACGGGGGGCCTGCTTCAGGCCATATAGTGACTTACGGAGATGGCACACATAGTGAGGAACTGCTGGATGGGTGAACCCTGGTGGTTGATGCATGTAGACTGTCTCTCGCAGATTCCCATGTAAGAATGCATTATTCACGTCAAGCTGATGGATCGGCCAGTGTTTGCCCATGGCTATGCTCAAAACTGTGCGGATGGTAGCCGGTTTGACAATCGGGCTGAAGGTCTCACCACAATCAGTGCCCTCCTGCTGATTTGTGTCATTAGCCACAAGACGGGCCTTATACCTCTCAAGATCCCCATTGTCTCTGAACTTGTGACGAAATAGCCACATACAACGAATGACATTCACCCCCTCATGTCTAGGTACTAGATCCCACGTGTGATGTTTAGTTAAAACATTGAATTCCTCATACATAGCCGCATTCCAATTAGGGTCTTGTTTGGCCAATTTTGGGTTCTTTGGAAGTGGAGAGATGGTTTGGGCAGACAAGTTGAAATGGACTTTGGATTTGAAGATTCCATGCTTTGAACGAGTTTTCATTGGATGGGTAGGGACAGTGAGTGGCGGAGTGGTGTCTGAGACGGGGGGGGTAAAGTCGGATAAGGAGAAGGTGGGGGCGAAGCCGTCGGAGGCGTCGCGGCTCCTTGATCGAGAGTCACGGCGCTAGAAGGTTGACAGGCTTCTCTGAAGTTTAGGCGCCGAGGCGCCTCACCACAGGGCCGCGGCGCTGTCGACGGTGTTTCAAAAGATTGCTCTGTGGAAATCAGGCGCCGTGGCCCCTCCCCTCGAGGCCGCGGCTCTGACGACGGAACAGAGGATGTGAGTTGTTCGATTATGAGAGGAGAGATGGCAGACTCGTCAAGAAATGAGTAGTCCTGTTTTTGGAATTTTGGAAGATTCGAAAACGTGAATGTGGTCTCGTCGAATGTGACGTGATGAGATATGTGGATCTGACGAGTCGACAAGTCATAGTATAGATAGCCCCTATGGTTCGGCGGAAATCCTAGAAAGACACATGGAATGGACCTAGGAGCGAGCTTGTGAGGGGCGGTGGAGCTAAGGTTGGGATAGCACAGACAACCAAAAATCCGTAGATGATCATAAGAGGGGATTCTATGGTAGAGGATTTCGGTAGGGGTCATATTGTGAAGAGTGCTAGTAGGGAGAATATTTAGAGTGTATTCTGACATTTTAGCAGCATAGACCCAGAAGGGTGGAGGGAGGGAGGCATGAATCAATAGGGTGCGAATTATATTGTTAATGGTGTGGATGATTCTTTCAGCTTTACCGTTTTGTAGTGAGGTGTGAGGACAGGAGAAGCGAAAGACCATGCCATTATTGGTACAAAAGCGGTGAAACATAGAGTTATTGAATTCACGACCATTATCGCACTGAAATGATTTTATGCCTTTTCCAAATTGTGTTTGAATGAACTTGCGAAACTCAAGAAATTTGACAAACACTTTCGATTTAAATTTAAGAGGGTATAACCAAACGTAGTGTGAAAAATCATCAAACAACACAAGATAGTATTTATGACCGAGAGAACTAGAGATAGGAGATGTTCATAAATCGGCATGTATGATATCAAAAGGAGCAAATGTAACACTAGTAGATGATTTAAACGGAAGACGAATATGTTTGCCTAAAGAGCAAGAAACACAATTTTGGGCAAGTTTCCCATTACAAGTAATGAAATTATTGCCTCTAAGAAAATTAAAAACTGGGGCTCCTGGATGACCAAGCCTATTATGTCAAGTTGAAGAAGAAACAACCGCTAGAGTAACGGGAGAGCAAGATCTGGCAGCGGAGGTGGAAGTGAATGGATAGAGATCCCCCGTGCTATTGCATCTCGTAAGAGGTGTCCCCGTATGAAGATCCTTCACAGTAAAACCAAAAGGGTCAAAATCCACGGAGACAGAATTATTACGAGTAAATTGGCGGACAGATATGAGGTTCTTAATCATGTGTGGGGCATATAGGGTGTTTTTTAGGGAGAATGGTAGATGAGGAGGTTGTGTGGATGAGGTACCATAACCCTTAACTGGAATGCGTTGTCCACTACCAACTGTAACATATTGTGGATGCTTTAACCGAAACAGTTTAGGAATAGTACCTGCAGACTGGGCGACGTGAGATGTGGCGCCTGAGTCCATGTACCAAGTATTGTCAGGCTGTTGCATAGAGAGGGTGTTGAACGTCTGACCCAACTCAGTGGGTGTCATGCCGGAGGAGGGCTGCGGGACCTGACCTTGCATGAAGTGGGCCTGTTGTGGGGCTGGAGCGGGGCCTAACAAACCGGGGTAAGAATACAGATTGTATGGCTGCTGGTACTGGAATGGACTTGGCGCCGCAGCTCTGAACTGGGGCGCCGCGGCTCTGTACTGGGGCGCCGCGGTGTTGTAGACGAACTGCTGAGGAGCCGCGGCCTAGTTGTTCTGCGATCTCTGTTGCTGTTGCTGTTGTTGGTTCTGTTGACCGCGACCCTTGCCACGACCACGGCCTCCTCTACCGCCGCAACCTTTTCCACCCTTGCCGCCGCGGCCCTGCCTCTGTTGGGAGTTATCTGGTGCCATCTGATCTTGGGGTTGCGTGTCGACAGCTAACACCTGCTGGGCGTGCTCATCCTGCTTAGCACGACGGGTTTCTTCGAGCAACAATTGTGAGTGAGCTTTGTTAAAACTCGGTGGCGGATCTACCTGTTGAATAATGGTGGCCAAAGTATCATATTCGCCCTTAGTAAGGCCAGAAATCATTTGTAGCACCATTTTATCGTCAGTGACAGGCGTGCCGATGTTGGAGAGTTAATCCGCTAGAAGTTTAAGCTGCTTGCAGTACTCAGAGACATTGGAGAAGTTTTCAAGACGTGTTTTGTTGAACTACTCTTCCAAATACACGGCACGAGTGTGCTTGTTGTCCTGAAAAATTTCCTCCAAACGATTCCACAAGTCAAGGGCTGTGGAGTCAGATTTCATGATAGTAAGGAGCAAATCCTGAGAGATACTACCATATATCCATTATTTGACGCCGACGTCGAGACGATGCCAGATAGAATCATCAACCTTCGTAGGGCGCGGAATAGTGTCATCAATATGGTCAAGCACGTTATAGAGACATGCATGATTGCGAAAAAGTTCAACCCAGGGAGAATACTGGTTGTTTTCTTGATCAAGAATAATGGGAATATGGTTCTTGATGTTTGAAACAGTAAGGGCGGGATGAAACGGGGGTGATGACTTTGTTGTGGGATTTGTAGAGGTAGAGGCGTCAGAAAGTGTGGAAGAATCAGGGATAGCCATTTAGAGAAGAGAAGAAAGGAAGAACAAAACCCGAAAAACAAGAAGAAAATCCGGAAGGGCCGCGGCGTAGGAGAGGCAGCCGGTGACTGTGGAAGAGAAAGGTTTTTAGGGTTTTGCTTATTTGGCTCTTGATACCATGTTAGATGATATTAATCTCCCTTGGAGAGTCTTTCATTAATATCAATGTATATATAGAGTACAATATTCATCCCTTAAACAATAGGAATCCTAAGCTTATACAAAAGAGGAATCCTAGTCTTACCATAATTATATTTACACAATATATGAAAATATTCTAATTATGGGTAAGGAATATATTGTTTCCTATATTTACACGTTTACAATTTCTAGAATCTGCAACATACGTCCATGATAACCGAAGGCAATCTGCTATGCTATCATCTGTTACGCCAAAAAAGTGCTAAGCCACCAAGACAAATAAGGAGCAGAGTGGCAACTAACAAGGTCAGTGGTTTAGCAAGGATGAAATGATAAGAATACATCTACACGGTACGCTAGCTGCTTGTTCAGAGATAATTCCTCTGTGGTACTGTCGGAAGGCCTTCTAACATAGGAGATATACTCCATATATTTAATAAAAACAAGAGGAAGGGACAACATCATGAGTAAGAGAATCAATGCTGTATTTTCAAACTTGCACCGAAAACATTATGTTCTGACATTGAATCAATAATGTCAATAGAATCTGAAATGTTGTAGCGTCTCAGTCTGATATTGAGCTTTGAAAGTTCATCCTGATATAATGGGAAGGAAAGGAGAAACATGTAAACAGTTAGGGGACGGATTTAGTAATATCTTGCATACATGTTAGTCAAATTCTACTTCTCAAAAACCTATTTGTCGTATCAATATAACACATGAGAATAGTTAAAGGGAAGTAATGTTAAACACACTTAAGTTAACTAATAACTGAAGACGATGAAGGCTATATATTAGTACAGTTCCTTTTCATGGATATTACTTGAGTTGTCCTTGGAAGATGATCGGGAAAATAAGAGCTCCACCTGAAGTAGCTAATTCTATAATATTGTTTGACACAAAATAACTTACAAAGAAGAGGCTACAGTGTATGTAGCAGATGTGGCATATGCTAGGAAGCAACTGAATAAGTCAGTCATCTTTTACTTCATCGCAAAGTTGTGTAGCAGATATGGAATATGTTGCTAAACTTGTACGGAGTCGGAAGGGTAATGCCTGGAAATCTGACACAAGTACTAAGCTGCTGGCAAGGGCAGAAGATAGAGAAAAGGTGCTGACAAGCATGGAGAACAATACCATTGTGTATACTCTGGATCATTTGAGTAGAAAGTGTTGGGTGCGAACAAAGTCCCATATTGGTAGTTGAAAAGAAAAGGAAGCTAACATATAAGGTGTCGGGAGTGTGAGGCCTTCCGAAGAAGACCGTGCAGGCTTGACCCAAGTGGACAATATCACGCGGTGTTAAGAGTATCTTTAGGGATGTTTCAACCCAACAACTGGTATAAGAATTAATGGTTCAACTAGACGAGTATTGAGTTGGGGAGTGGGGCTCGACTTATTGCCTTTGCCCGTCTGCGGGCCGATTACTACCTAACTCATAGCTTGGAGACGTATACACACAAAAACAATACTATGTGCTTTGGTCGAAATAAATAATTGGATGATGTGGGTGGCACATAGTTAATCTTTAGATAAGCTTATAAGGTGATGGGCCATGTGGAATTTGAGAGGATATTGTTGGGCGCACAAACAAAGTCCCAAATTGGTAGTTGTAAAGAAAAGGAAGTTATGTATAAGGTGTAGGGATACTTTTAAATAGTATGAGCACTTTGGAGAAAAACGTGTTGGTTTGGCCCAAAGCGAAGTATCTTTGGATTGTTTGACTTTTAGCCCAATATAAAATAACTAGGAGAATTTCTTATGTAAAGATTAATGTAGTTAAAATTTACATATTTGGAGTAAAAGGAATATAGTAAATGACGTTGACGATATCCTAGAACTAATGGAGTCCTTGCAGGCTTAGGAGGAGTGCACTAGGAACTTTTAAACATATTAAGTCCCTTCTTGATGAAATGACTGAATCCATAAAGATTATTCAACAAGCTCTGGAAGGAATTCCAGGAGGGCCTTATGGAAATTTAGAAATCCGACGTTTTGACAGATTAAAAGATCCTGAATGGAATGATTTTGAATATCGGTTTATTAGTAAAAACCCTTCTCCAACTTTCGAATTGTCGAAACAAGAACTTTATGTGAGAGTTGAAGCCCCAAAAGGAGAATTGGGAATTTTTCTCATAGGAGATCAGAGCGTTTTTCCTTAGAGATGTAAAATTCGCCACCCTTTAATTTTAGAGAAAGGGACAATTTTACCCCTAAACTATTCAAATGGGACAACGTTGTCCTTCATTTCGTTTTGGCCTAGAAGTGTTATCGTTAGCCAAGTAGCTCAAAAATGCCCTCCATTGATAAGAAAAAGAAAAAAATGTGAATGTGGGTTACTCAATCTCGAATAAAATGCAAATAAAACAAAGGAAAAGCCAATTTTGCCCTTGAACTATTCAAATAGGACAATTTGTCATTCGCCTTGTTTTTTTGCCCATGTTTGTAAGTTGCTAAATCTCTTGATATATAAGTTTTGGAGATTTAGTGGGGAATCAAGCTTTCAATGTCCAAATCTTTTGTATCATCGCATGAAACCAAGTATGCAAGGAGATGTCGTTACAGACTGATTGCTCACCACTTCACTGCTTGCATTCATTCGAATGCTATGAGGTTTTACAAATGTCCTAGAGCAGTTGTAAGTTGAGTGAATTGATTTTCAAATTATTGAGTTTTAGTTTAATGATTTTTGTTTGTAGGGTTTAATTTCTTGATTTGTTGGATTTAGTGAATTGAACTAAAAGGAGGAGAGCCTTGAGGCAATGATAAAGTTGATTGTGTGTGACCTATAGGTCACGAGTTCGAGCTCAACAAAATACATTTGATTGTCTTGAAAAGTTAACCAATGACTCAACTAAGTCATAAATGACCCTCCGGAGCAACCTGAAGCGACGGAACCCAAAAATGAACCCATCTAATCAAAAGTTAACTTTGAGTCAAATTATCCATCTCTATCCATCCCCGTGAACCCCACAGAGTCTACGGGAAAGAGTAAAATAGTCGAATTGATGCCTTAGGCTAAAAACGATTGGATGAGTCATTATATCAGATACCAATTAAATAAATGTTCTTCCTCGAACGAAGAGAAATGAATAGAGGAAACATACCGGAAGTAGTAAACAAGCCAGGATATCTGCTCCGCATATCAGACTCCGTCTCCCAAGTCGCCTCCTCAATAGGATGATTTCTGCACTGAACCTTCACAGAAGCTCTCCTTAGACCTTAATTTTCTCACCTGGCTATCCAAAATAGACATAGGCTCCTCTTCAAACTCCAAATTCTGATCAAGCAATACGGAGTCCCACTGGATGATATAAGAATCGTCATCACGATACTTCTTCAGCATAGACACATGGGAAATTGGATGAACGTCTGAAAGACCTGGTGGTAGAGTCAACTCATATGCCACCTCTCAAACTCTCTGAAGAATCTCAAAAGGTCTAATATACCTCAGACTCAACTTCCATCTCTTTCCAAACCTCATCACACCCATCATGGGTGATACCTTCAAAAGAACCCTGTCACCAACCATAAACTCCAAGTCTTAGACCTTCAGGTCCGCATACTCTTTTTGCCTACTCTGAGCTGCTAGGAGCTTATCCTGGATCACCTTCACCTTCTTTAAGGAATCTCTCAATAAATCGGTACCCCAAGGCCGATGACAGACGAAATGATACCTGTGATAACCGCATCCGATGCCTCAACCTCTAGTCTACCTGGGAAAGCATAACAATGAGTGCATCCTCCCTCAGATTGAGTCCTCTGTTGGCCATCTCAACTTGAATGAGCTTTATCTCTCCCTGACTAGGATACACTACGACCGGTTTGATAGCCACCACGGTATGACTGAGATCCTCCTTGGCTAACCTGACCCCCCTAGATGGATGTGCTTGGGTCTTGGGTTCACGGGATGCACTCGATACATATCTAGGGTAATCTCTCCTAAAATACCAAATCTCACAGGTGTAATAAGTCCTAGACGTTAAGGGCTAATGAAGAGTGATAGAAGAACCCGAACCACTATGATCAGAATACCGAGACTAAGAACCTCTTAAAGACTGGCCACAACCATAACTGTTCTACCTCGCGAAGACACCATCAGTAATTTGAAGGGCTGCCTGAACTGGTCGACCATGCTGCGACTATTGATATCGACCCTGCTACCCATAACCACGAGAAGTAGATCCATTGTACTGTACATATTGCCTCACCCTCTTATCTGACTCATATCTGGGCATTTTGCCCCTCACAGACTCTATCATCCTAGCATGCTCAACTACAGTCTAAAAAAAGCCGCAACCGCTACTAGCTGTAATGTAGCCAACTGAAGGGGAATACTCAAACCTCTAACAAGATATCTCACTCGCTCAGCCTTTGTAGGTAGGAGTGGCACTGCATAACGTGATAAGGCGTGGAAGTGAGTCTCATAATCTGCAACAGAAGAACCTCTCTGTTCAATCCTCTGAAACTCATCGCACTTTCTCAGACGCAAGGTAAGAGGTACAATCTTCTCTAGGAATATGAGATAGAACGTAACCCATAACAGTAGAGGTGACCTCGCTAGTCGACAGACAATATAAGCTCTCCACCATTATTTAGCATCTCCCAAAAGCTGAAGGGCCATAAAACTAACTCTGTGCGACTCGATGATACCCAAGGTATGCAACCTCTCATGGCTGCTCACAATAAAATCATAAGCATCCTCATTGGGATGACCATAGAATACCGGAGGCTTCATGTTTGAAAAGTGCTCTCATATCTTCCGTTCATCGCGGGTCATAACTGTCTCTGTAATCGATCGGGGACCAAACTCTGGAGCAAGAACCTCATCAATACAGGGCACTGACATCGCCGCTGGTTAAACCCCAAGAGTATAGACTCGGGAGTCTAAGTTTGTCCCTCTCCCATACGGGTCTGACAACCACTCGGAATAGTCGGATACACGCCCGCCTGGGTAAAACTATCTAGAACACTCAATAATCTGACCAACATATCCAGTAGAACTAGAATAACAATAAATCCAGGTTGATCCTATACTGGCCCCATATCCTCCTCAAGTAACTTATCCTGAGGCTCAATAACCCATTCAAGGGAGACTGATCTAGCATGAGTCTGACCAACTCCATGTGCCCCACCCCGAGCTGGTGTAGCTCCTCGAGCTTTACCTCGGCATCGAGCACGTCCTATACTGCGACCGTGTACAGGTGCAGGTGCCTCCTCCCTCGCTACATCGACACGAGTCCTTACCATCTCTGAGAGAATATGAACAAAGATCAGATACCAATTTGATTCAACTTAGCTTGAGTAGAATGAAGAAAGTGAAATTTTCTAAATGTCCCATAGCCTCTCGTAGATAAGTACAAATGTCTCTGCACCGATCCATGAGACTCTACTAGACAATGCTTTATATTCGAGACCGTTTAACATAAAACTCTGATACCAACTTTGTCAAGACTTCTTTTTAGGAATCGTGATGGCACCTACACAACTCCCACCGTTAGGTGAACCACTCCCGAATCATTCACATGATATAACATAATTTAAGCGGAAAGAACAAAATACTATATAAACTCTCATAATATAAATGCTGAAAATATAAGTTCGAACATCAACAACATTCCCCAATATCTAGTCTAATGAATACAAGAGCACTAGAGATCCGATACAAGTCTGAGATAGGCACGCAGGCCAAACCAAATACATAATCAAATTAAGTCTCACGTGTCTCTCGGGTAGCAAATAAAAGACTATAACAGAGATAAAAGACCCAAGGGTATGCTAAAGATAGCATCCTCACCCTGAATGCTAGAGAAACAACTGCTCGGACTCAGTTATGAGTACACAACGTACCCCGTAGGCATCATAAGTCAACAACGATGGAAAATACGTAAAAAGAGATAAATACCAACTTAACACCAAATAGTCCTATTCTAACAGTTCAACAACCTAATAATTATCACTTGTTCACAGAATCAGCATAAGGCAATGTTCAAATAAGAGTTCATGATCATATAAGTCACCCAACTCCAAATAGTTCAATAACAAGTTCCAAGTATCATTGAGTAAATAACATACCTCCTTTTTCCAGAAATTCAATCAAGTTATCAATAGTCAATTCAACACTTGTTTCATCAACAGATAATCCATGAATGATATGTTATGAATACAATGCATATGCCAAGTACCTTAATCTTCTAGTATACATGCACTCAAGTTTTTATTATGAGACGCACACCCATGGGGGACACGCAAAGTCCATATACTCCTCCGGAATTTCTTATCGAAGACCAGCACTTGGCTGAATAATATCATGTTACATGCGTGCAACCCGTCCCCTTGAATATCATTACTGTCATCTCAGTGTTTTCATAATCTCATAAGTAATCTCACATTTCTGGTCTCTTGGACCCATATCATTCCATACCACTCTCATATCAATATCTCAAAATCATGTGCATGAATGCAAATAACAGTATAAGGCAAGAAATCATGATGTAATAAGAAGCAATCAAGTATAGAGATGGATATCACATGCTTTCAAGAATTTAACAACATAACAACCCAAGTACAAATCAGGATATCATATCGCAAACAGTTGTGGTGAAAAACAAACAATAGCAAATATGTTGACAAGCCCAATCAATCAACAGTCGAAACTAGCATAAGGTTGATTCCCCAAATTACCCATCATCACATTTCAATACCGGTACCCACTCAAATGTTCATCACAATTAGCTGAGTGAGACCCCCAAACACGCCCAATATCCCTTAATATTTATAACTAATTATGCACTTCTATCGAAGTCTTGTGAAAGTAAACCGTAGCCTACCTTTGGGCCGAACAGGAGCGCTTACCAATCAAGCCTCGGTGATCGCCTTGCCCTTCTACTGCGTCTCGTGATAATTAAAGTATAATCACGCATATACTATTTGTTAATGAAGAGCTTACATAAATACAAGGACATAATCCTTAACAAGCAAGCCTTTAAATACCAACCACGGGCCCACGTCACCAAGACTCAAACTTTATTACCCAAATACCAAGAACACATACTAGGGAATCATACCCTTAAGTTAATTAGGAAACTATACCCATTTGAGCATTCAATTGAACAATATACAAAAAACCCCAATTTGGAAACCCTAGAATTTCCCTCAATTGGAATAGGTGTCTATATTCAAATTAAGCTATACAACATGATTATCTAACAATTCCCATCACTAATTCATAGTAATCAAGTAATTTAATAAATCATCACCCTTTAAAATCCATGATTTAACTATATTAATCTCATAAGAACTTGCAACTCATCTTCCCCAACTTATAAACATATTATATCACCATTAAATGATTTAGAAACATAAAATGAAATCACAAGAGAAGGAAATCTTTACCTATATGATGAATTTCACTCCGGAACTTCAGAATACCCTCTCTTGCGGCTCTAGATTCGAGATATGCTATTTTGAGAAAAGACCTTGACTTAAGAATTAAATAGGTCACCTAATACAATGATCCCACCCTGCGGAATCGACACTAGAGGCGCATCCGCCACTGCAGAAGTCTATCCGCCAAAGAAAAAGGTCAACAAATTCACATACCCCGCTTCTATGAGCTAGCCTTTCGCTGAGGTGGACACACAGGAGAAAACAAAAATGTCGTTGAGGCGGACACTAGACATCGGATAACAAAAAACAACTCCATCATCCACCAAACACCTGAAACACTCCCGAGACCTCCTGAATATAAACC
Source organism: Anisodus acutangulus (assembly GCA_029783415.1). Classification (NCBI taxonomy): domain Eukaryota; kingdom Viridiplantae; phylum Streptophyta; class Magnoliopsida; order Solanales; family Solanaceae; genus Anisodus; species Anisodus acutangulus. Next base: position 16,339,304 of record CM056498.1, read on the forward strand.
AGACATGCTCCTCCAAGGTAAACAGTCCTACGAACTTACTCATACCCTCAGGTAAACAGTCCTAAAGAATCATCCGGGAAAACCAAATATCAAAATTCCACAAATAGCACCACAAAATGTATCTACTTATCTCGGAAAGCGAATCAATGACTCGACTAAGTCATAATGAGCCTCTGGGACTACCAGAAGCGACACATACCGGAAATGAACTCATCTACTAAAAAAACAACTCTGAGTCAAATTATCCAACTCTAAGGTTCTAGTTTTGGGTTTTTGCATCCGAAATTCATGTAAATGGACCTCGAGATCCATGTCACCCATCTCCATGCAACACAAACCTCACACAGAGTCTATGGGAATGGTAAATTATCAAATAAAGGTCTTAGGCTAAAAATAACCGGACGGGTCATTACATTTACTTATTTATTATTTGTTGTTTGATACAATAGTTATGTACATCAAACAGGTCCAGAGACTTGGTAGTACATGAGTGCTAGCTTGGCAGTTATGAACATGGTTGCTCATAGATGACTAATATGCTAGTCTAGAAGTATATGCTTATTAGTCAGGTATGACAGAGAGAGCACCATACACTAACCGAGAAAGTACAAACTCACAAATCTGGTAGTTAGCACAGACGTACGAGACGCCATTATCACTTAGTAATACAGTGTTATATGTTTATGCAACTGGCGTATTGTAGACTAAAGACTATATATGTTGTGTGATAATGGTTTTAAGAGATTTAAAGAGATGGAGTTACAGAGAGATGCTATGTATCCAGTTGGTAAGTGTATGGTATATGAACTTACAGATTGCCTTGACAATTATTGTACTCAACCGTTGCTTCAGTTATACTTTCTTTCGATTTATACACTTGTTATGGTATGAGTCAGAGACAGGTAAGTATACTTGAAGATTATCATTGACTCCTCATAATACAACCCATATATTATGTATCTGTTCATTTTCAGTTATTCAGTTTTTTTACATACTCGATACATTATTTTGTACTGACGTCCCTTTGTCGGGGACACTGCATTTCATGTTGCAGGTTTAAACAGAGGGTTTCACTAGTTTCCAAAGTAGATAATTGCATCTCCAGCAGTTGATCGGTAAGACTCCATGTCATCCGAAGTGTAGTCGAGTCCAGCAGTCTTATATTTTGATTATGTATACCTCTATTCTGACCAAGTTATATATGTCAGATACTCGTAGAAGCTTTTATAGACGTATGTACACCTATGGTCAGTTATGTTAGATCAGTAGAGTGTTTGTATAGGTTGAGGCCTTGTAGGCCCATGTGTTTCTATATATATATATATATATATATATATATATATATATATATATATATATATATATATATATGTTTGGGATTTTTTGTTTGCAGGTGTTTCGAATTACAGTAAGTTATCAGCTTTAAAGAATGTGTTGCTCGCGTGGTATGACATATTTTCCTTGCATTGCATTTGCATGTCATATCATTCATTGAATTCCTTATTGATTTACGTACTTGATTCATTAATGAAATTGTTCACATTCTACTTAAATTGTTATTTGAATACTTGATGGTTTGCAAATAATGTATTGTTGGACTAATCGCGGTTAAGTATGGAATTAAGCAATCAAATACCAACTTGTCATCACCATTTTAGTTTAGGCTCAGTCGATGATGATGATGCAGAGTGCACGTTGATTTCCTGTAGTCACTCTATATTTGTTTCACCTTTTTGCGTGCAGATTCAGTTCCTAGCATGAGCAGAGCTCTAGACTTCACTGCCCGTTGAGGAATTTGCTTGAAGGATTCAGGGTGAGATGTTGGTTGATCCGTGGCATTGGATTCTTTCTCTTTCTCTTATTTCTGTCTGTATTTCCTTTTAGATAGTGTATTCAGATGTTATTCCAGACTTGTATTCTTATTCTAGATGTTCTTGTACTAGTGACACCAGATTTTGGGAGTTGTAGCACTTATTTCATATTATTTATTGTATGCGACTCTATTATGACTTTAAAATGGCTTTATATACTTGTTTTCACATTTTAAACTTACTAGACTTGCTTAATCAGTTGTGGATTGTTAGCTTACCGGGTGGAGGTAAGACCTCATTTATTTTCATTAAGAATAAGACATATGAATTTGAATGCACATATGAATGATTAAGATGTTGTCTTTAGATTTGCACATTGAATTATTAAGACTGATTATTTTTAAACATCTGAATGTGCATAATATATTTATTTAAACATAATAAACATACAATTCAAATTAAAAAGTAACTAAATTTCAGAAAATAAATACAAATTTAATAAAATAAGATTATTATTTGATAAAATTTATGTTCGCTAATTATGGGGGAGATGTTGTTATAGTGGTGGTGGTGTAGATGGTTGGTGCCAGTGGCTAGTAATAACAGCGGTGCTAGTTATGATGGTAGAGGTGGTTAGTAGTAATGATCGGTCGCAGTGGTGGTAGTGGCGACGATGACAGCGATGACGATAGTGGTTGTTGATATAATTATAATTATGAAGGTGGTAGGTGTGGTTGCGAGTAGCTACTGAGAATAGTGATTGTTAAGAGTTGTGGTTATGATGACATAGGAGATTGGTGGTAGTAGCTGATGGTTGGTGATGATTGTGGTGGTGGTTGGCGGTGGTGGAAGGTGGGTGGTTGGCGGTAGAGTATGTGAGATGGTGGTGGGGTGGGGCGGAGGGGTTGTTTTGGGGGGTGCGGGGTGGTGGTAGTGGTGGTGGTGTTAGTGATGACAGAGGTGGTTAGTGGTAGGGGTAGGGTGGAGAGTGGGTAGGGGTGGGTGGGTGATGATGGTGGGGTGGGTGTTGGAAGGGTGGGGTAGGGATGGTTGTGGAGCTGGTTGTTGTGGACAGAGTGGTGGTAAAAATTATTCATACAAAGATATCTCTTAATGCTATTAAGACTTTATTTAAGATCTTAATGACTAAGATCTATTCAGACCAAATGAGTGCTTAGATCTTAATGTAAACAAATGCATTTAATAAACTAAGTTCTGAACCATTCAAATTTAGACCTCCATTAAATGCAAACAAATGAGGTCTAAGTGCCTTCACGACTTTTACTTTTGGATCGTGACAATTTAACTTCTTCTTAGACGTTAATATTTATGATAATTGATATAAAAGCTCTTTTTCTGATTGGTAAACCATTTTAATTCTTGTTATATTCTTTTATAGATTACTAGTAAACTTGACCGCGTTTCTCCCTGTGAGATTAACAATATGATTCTTTTTCGAATGTCAGAATATTTAAAATAACACTATTGTTGCAGTCTCTTTTTTTCAGAACTCGTTATTTATCTAAGAAATGGTTAAGTGAAAAATTATTCTCAGTCCACTTTTTTTCCTTAAAATTATACACATTTCTAAATAAGAAGGAAATAATTGTAAACACTTAATTTTGATCCTTCCACCTTAATTATTTTCTTAAGATTTTTGTAGTAGATATCTTTAAGAACTTTTGTTTTCAAAATTTTAGGAATTTAACCAAAAAATAAAAAGCAACAGAAAATAGTTTTTCATCTAATCATATTCTCATTACCTAAATCCTAATTTTTTTCTTGAAATTTTCATTTTACCCTTCTTTCAAATTTTTCTTCTTTATTTATCTTTTATTTGCTTATCTATTTCCCTGTTTTTCATCTTGATAATGTCTTTCATGTAATTCCATCTCTTCCTTATATTCATTCCAACACTATTTTTCAGTTCCCATCTTTTCTCTTTTTGTTTTTTCATTGCTTCACCTTTGCTTATTTTTTTCTATTTTATAAATTTTTTCTTTCTCATGTTCACAATTATATTTAATTCCTCCATAAAATCACAATCTATTATAACCCTTTCCTTAAATAACCAAGTCAACAACCTATTCTCCCTTTACAAAATTTATGGAAATTTTCAAAAATTATTTTCACTTTATTGAATTATCATTATATTTTTTTTATAATTTATGTGTTAAATTTAAAATAATTTATTTACAAATTACTTCATAAGTAATCTTAGTTGTAATTCTTTATCATCATCTTCTTTCTCGCAACTCTCTTTTTCAGCTTATAAAAGTCACATGTCAAATAAGTAGCTTCGACGAAGGACCTTCTATGCTGGATGAGAACTTCTTCTTAATTTTACTCTTAAAATTTCAAATATCTTTTTCAAATTTGCTTGCTTTTAATATATTTTATTAATTTCATTTTGCACCCTCCTTGAAAATAAAGAATAATTACATAAAAGAACATGTATAAATTTAGAAAGTTAAAAATGTCAAAATTTCATCATCTTCCTTGTTCAATAAATATAATTTTGATTTATTTGTTGCGGCTCAAGTGACGCTAGTTATTGTATTCTAGGTCTTAGTTCATCAAAGTATTATAGTTCTTTTAAGTTTTACAGGATTTACAATCTAATTTATCTTAAATCATGCATATATAACTTCAGTCTTAAAATAAATTTAAATAATTATCAAAAATATATTATACTACAATGCATATTTTTGTTTTTCCTTCTTTCCTTTTCTTTCTAATATTACACCCTTCCAGAAAATTAGAAGTTGTTATCTTTCCATGAGTAACCAACTCAATTCTCCTTTCTTCTCCAATTATTTTATTAAAAATCTTATAAATCGTCCTCCCGTATTTCTCTTGCCGCTATGCTAAACTCATTAGGTTCTCTATAAATTCAGTAAAGAAGTTAAGAAAAACAAAGCTTGAGAGACACATAGCTATCACCATGTGGAGAAGCATAGTTGGTTTAAAGAAATAAAACTTTGTCAAAATTAAATACCTTATAGCAAGTGTGAGGAAGTTGAGTCGTTCTTTAAAGCTCTTTTTTATTATTATTTGAAAGTGTACAAAAATCATACAATTATTTTGAAATGAAAGAATTGTTGGAAATTTACTAAATGTGAAATTAAGTATATCCCAATAATTTATGATTCGAACAATTGTGGCCCGCACGTCGAAAACGTCGTTTCCACACACGTACACACGTAGTGCCAAGTATCGCAAATTTCATTAGTGAAAGAGATATTGGTACGTATGTAATACGTTTGAGACATAGAATTATGGACGGTTATTGGCCAAATGTGGTATTCCACGTTGTTAAATGAAGGAAGAAGTGTAAGATGAAACGAGTCGGATTTCTCCGCGACGCCTCCCAGACAGCCCCGCGGCGCTAATTGGTTGGCCAGTCACTGGAGCCGCGGTGCTTCGGAGGCAGATTGCTGCGACGGGAAGTTGGAAAGATCTGACCTTTGGGCTGATTTTGGAGCATTGATTCTCCATTACTTGGCACATGAATTCAACCATTATTTGGCTGAATCTAACCCCTCAATCAAGTGTCATTACATGGCTATTGAAGGTCATTAGTTGTCTAGTTGAGGGGTCTTCTACTTACACTATAAATTGATGCATTTGGCTCAATTGAACACAACACTTAACACTTAGAAAATACTCTAGATTTTTTGAATTAATCTTCTTCATCTCTAGCAAAGTTACTATACTCAAAGTTCTTCAAGAGTAACACTTGAGTTTCCTTTGCTCATTTGTTAAGTTGTTATTGTATCTTGGGAGACTATTGCTCAACACCATAAAAGGAGATATACGGGGCAATCTTGTCTTAAAGACAGAGTGTCATCACTCGACTCAGCAAATCACACAAACAGTTTGTTAAGTTCTTGATTTTCAGTTTATTGTAATATTTAGTTTATCCTTTCTTACTATTGTAATAGTTACTTACTTTTCGTTCCCTGCAACAATTGTATCCCAACAATTTAAAGACAAGATTGTGTTGTAAGTACCTAGAAAGATGACTGGAAGAGATCAAACTGCTTCTGATTCTGCTGCTGCTGCTGCTCAAGGCAATCCATCTGCCTTCCCCACTGTTCAAGGCACACCTAATGCCTTTCCGGTTGCTCAAGGCTCATCCAACGCCTTTACTGCCGCTAAAGGGAAGGCTGTCGTTCCTCCACCCGCTGGATTTCACCGTGAACGCCCTGAAAAGTCATGGGCTCAAACTTTAAGAGATGGCAACAGAAGATGTTATTCTATCTGACTGTTATGGGAATGACACATTTCCTAACAGAAGATCCTCCACAAGCTAGAGATGAAATGGACCCTTTGCCTTCTGAAACGGCTGAAGGGGGCCTAGGTATCCATGTCATTAATGACATGAAGATGGTTCTTGATGCATAGAGTCATAGTGATTTCAAGTGTAAGAATTACATATTGAACTGCTTGTCAAACCCTCTCTACACGGTGTATTGCACCGTTGGCACTGCCAAAGAGTTGTGGGAAAAGCTGCAAAAGAAATACAACGCACAAGATGCATGTACTAAGAAATTCATCGTTGGGAAATTTCTGAAATTTCAAATGGTGGATAGTAAAACAGTGATGTCCCAAGTCCGGGAATTCCAAATGATTCTACATCACATGGATTTGGAAGAAATGAAACCAAATGAGCAATTTTTGGTTGCATTACTGATTGAAAAGTTACCTCCTTTATGGAATGAGTTTATGAGTTACTTAAAACTCAAGACAAAGGAGATGACCTTTGAAGAACTTATTATCAAACTCCAAATTAAGGATGATAATAAGAAGGCATTGCCTAGGGGTAAACAACCCGCTGAGGCAAAGGCAAATCTGGCTGAGGCCAAAGGGAACCCAAGCAATAAGCGCAAGTTCCAGAAAGACGGCAAGACCCAAGCAGCGAAGAAGGTCAAAGGAAACTGTCACCACTGTGGGAAACCTGGTCACATGATCAAGGACTGCCGCAAGCTCAAGACTGAGCAACAAGAGAAGGCCAAGGCTAAGGGCAAGGCACAGGTTAACATCGTCAAAGACCAGTTTCTAGACGATGGTTGATGAGTTCTCAACGGTGGTGCTAGAAGCAAACCTTGTTGAGAATCCCATGCAATGGTGGATGGACACAAGTGCTACAAGATACATCTGTTCCAATAGAGATGTCTTCTCCACTTATACACCGGTTACAAACAATAAGTTGTTCATGGGAAACAACGCTTCCTCTAACGTACTGGGGGTAGGAAAGGTAGTCTTGAAGATGACTTCTGGAAAGAAGCTCACTCTGAAGGAAGTGATGCATGTTCTTGAGATTAGAAGAAATTTAATTTCAGGTCATTTATTGGTTAATGCTGGTTTTATGATAGTGTTTGAGTCCAATAAATTTGTAGTCACTAAGAATGGAACGTTTGTGGGAAGAGGATTCATCTATGAAGGCCTCTTCAAAGTTAACGTCATGCCTGTATTACGTACAAGCAATAATATTGAAGCTTCTTCTTACTTGCTTGAGTCATCTAATTTATGGCATCATAAATTAGGACATGTCAACTACAAGTCCATCCAAAGGTTGGTAAAGTTAGAGTTGTTGCCGTCTATCGACGTAAACCCTCAACATAAGTGTGAGGTGTGCATAGAGAAAAAACTCACAAAGCTTCATTTTCGATCCGTCGAAAAGAATACCGCCCCTCTAGAACTTATTCACACAGATATATGTGATTTGAAGTTTGCACAAACTAGAGGGGGGAACAAGTACTTTGTGACATTTATTGATGATAACACAAGGTATTGTTACTTTTACTTGTTGAAAAGTAAGGATGAAGCCTTTGAAGTATTCCGACGTTACAAAGCAGAAGTTGAGAACCAACTAAGTATGCGGATTAAATCCATTCGTAGCGATAGAGAGAGAGAATATGTAGCGCCATTTAAGGAATATTATGCCCAATCAGGCATTGTTCATCAAACGACGGCTCCATACTCACCTCAATCGAACGGTGTGTCGGAACGTAAGAACCGCACATTAAAGGAAATGATGAATGCCTTGCTCATCAATTCTGGTGTTTCCCAAAACATGTGGGGAGAAACTGTCCTTATCACTAATATGATTCTTAACAGAGTCCCACATACGGGTAAAGACAAAACTCCATATGAATCAGGGAAAGGAAAGAAACCTACCTATAAATATTTAAAGGTGTGGGGTTGTCTGGCAAAGGTCGAAGTACCCAAGCCAAAGTAGGTCAAGATTGGGCCTAAGACTGTAGATTGCATATTCATCGGATATGCAAATAACAGTAGTGCTTCTCACTTCTTAGTGCATAAGTCAGATATTCCAGATATCCACGAGGGTACAATCATGGAATCAAGAAATGCACAATTCTTTGAAGATACCTTTCCGAGAAAGGAAAAAGACATAACCTCTCGCAAACGAAGTTATGAACAAAGCTCTCAGGAACCGGGAGTTGTTGACGTCCTGGATCTAGATGGTTCAGATCTAGTGGATCTCGAAGTGGCTGAATATCTGAAATCTAGTGTTCCAGATTCTCAGAACTTGGAGACTCCAGAGATGGAACTAAGGCGAAGTAAAAGGGCCAGGAAGGAGAAATCCTTCAGTCCTGACTTTGTAGCTTATATGGTTGATGATGAACCAAGGACAATTGCAGGAGCATTGTCAACTCTAGAGGCACCGCTTTGGAAAGAAGCTATTGAGAGTGAAATAGGCTCAATTCTGCATAACCATACTTGGGAGTTGGTTGATCTTCCTCTGAGAAATAAACCATTGCGTTGTAAGTGGATACTAAAATGGAAGTATAAAGCAGATGTGTCTATAGATAAGTACAAGGCAATGTTGGTAGTCAAGGGCTATCGACAAAAGGAAGGCCTTGACTACTTTGACACGTACTCCCCGGTGTCTAGGATGACATCCATACGAGTATTCATTGCGATTGCAGCATTGCGTGACCTTGAGATACATCAAATGGATGTCAAGACAGCCTTCCTAAATGGCGAATTGGAAGAAGAAATCTATATGGAACAACCCGAAGGGTATGTGGTTCCCGGATAAGAGAAGAAAGTCTGTCAACTTGTCAAATATCTGTACGGGCTGAAACAAGCCCCGAAGCAATGACATGAAAAATTTGATAGTACTCTACTATCGAAGGGTTTTGCCATTAATGAGTGTGACAAATATGTCTACATAAAAGGTAACTCTGACTCGTTCGTTATGATATGCATGTATGTAGACGACATGTTGATCACAGAAAGCAGTCCTAGAATAATTCTAGAGACTAAGAACATGTTGAAACAATGCTTCGACATGAAGGATATGGGTATCGCAGATGTCATCTTAGGGATAAAAATCTCTAAGACGTCTGACGGACTGGTCTTATCTCAGTCTCACTACATCGAGGATGTTTTTGAGAAAGTTCGAGATGTTTGACAGTTCGCCTATAAAGTCACCAATGGATAGAAATCAAAAGCTTGATAAAAATCGTGGTGTACCCATATGCCAGGAGCAATATGCACAGGTGATTGGTAGTTTGATGTACATAACAAACTGCACCTGACCTGATATTGCTTATGCAGTCAACAAGTTGGCTAGGTTTACCCGTAATCCGATTAATGATCACTGGAAGGCATTGAATCGGGTACTACAATACCTGAAATACACGCTAACTTATGGGTTGCATTATTCGAGATATCCAGTTGTACTAGAAGGGTACAATGATTCAAACAGGATATCTGACATAGAGAACACCAAGTCCACCAGTGGGTATGTATTTATAATTGGTGGTGGGGCTGTGTCTTGGAAATCCTCTAAGCAAACTTGCATCACCCGATCCACGATGGAATCGAAGTTTATCGCTTTAGATAAAGCAACAGAAGAAGCTGAGTGGCTTCACGACTTCTTAGAGGATGTTCCTTGTTGGAACAAACCCATACCTTCTGTAATGATCCACTACGACAGCCAGTCGACTTTAGGAAGGGCACATAATTCTATGTACAACGGCAAGTCTCGTCATATTCGATGAAGACATAAGACCGTTAGGCAGCTGATCACCATGAGTATAATATCCATTGATTACATAAAATCAAAGGATAACATAGCTGACCAACTGACAAAAGGCTTACCCAAGGATCAAATGTTCTGTCTGTCTAGGGGAATAGGCTTAAAACCCAAAGTATAAGGACCAATACGGTGGTAACCCAACCTTTCTGACTGGAGATCCCAGGAATTTGGTTCAATGGAAAAACTAAGTTGTAAAGGTTCAGTTGATCGCTTCGGTGGAAGCATGAACACTTCAGATAGTGATTTCTGTAAAGAAACACAAAATCCAAAGTCGTTCCCGCGATAGACTATAAGTGCTATCTGTAGCGTGGGTGAAGGTTAAGTTTCCAAAACCTTTAATGATCCTCACTGGTTGAGGTTAGGTTTGGGGAAACTTTTAATGATTCCTAAACACTTGTAAAGTGGGGTATAACAAGATACCTTGTAGGAGACTACCTATTTAAGTGCGAGGACATACCGTCTCAAATGAACGCACTTAAGAATCCAAGAAGTGTCCACGGACACAACAGACAAAACATTACGAAAAATTGAGTAAATGAAGTTGTTGTGTTGGTACCGTTGACTTGATTTACACTAAACACTGACGGTTTAAGACATCGCATTCACCGCACAATAAGTAAGTCCGATGGTATTCAACTATGGAATGTTCAAAGCGTATGCTACCTATCCAGATGCAACATCGGTCCGCTAAAAGATTGCTGAAAAAGGCACCAAGTGTGTGCGCCAAAATATCTTTCAAGAGGGAATTGTTGAAAATTTACTAAATGTGGAATTAAGTATATCCCATTAATTTATGACTTGAATAATTGGGGCTCGCATGTCGGAAACGTCATTTCCACACACGTGTACACGTAGTGCCAAGTATAACAAATTTCACTAGTGAAAGAGATATTGGTATGTAATACGTTTGAGACATAGAATTATGGACGGTTATTGGCCAAATGACAAAGTATTCCACGTTGGTAAACAAAGGAAGAAGTGTACAAAGTAAGATGAAACGAGTCGGATTTCGCCGAGGAGCCGTGGAGGGCCGCGTCGCCACACCGTCGGAGCCGGAGCGCCGCCGCGCCTACCAGGCAGCTCCGTGGCGCTAATTCACAGAGTCGTGGCGCTTCGGAGGCCGATTGCTGCGATGGAAAGTTGGAAAGATCTGACCTTTGGGCTGATTTTGGAGCATTGATTCTCCATTACTTGGCACATGAATTCAGCCATTATTTAGCTGAATGTAACCCCTCAATCAAGTGTCATTACATGGCTATTGAAGGTCATTAGTTGTCTAGTTGAGGGGTCTTCTACTTACACTATAAATTGATGCATTTGGCTCAATTGAACACAACACTTAACACTTAGAAAATACTCTAGATTTTTTGAATTCATCTTCTTCCTCTCTAGCAAAGTTACTATACTCAAAGTTCTTCAAGAGTAACACTTGAGTTTCCTTTGCTCATTTGTTAAGTTTGATGTTGTATCTTGGGAGACTATTGCTCAACACCATAAAAGGAGATATACGGGGCAATCCTGTCTTAAAGACAGAGTGTCATCACTCGACTCAGCAAATCACACAAGCAGTTTGTTAAGTTCTTGATTTCCAGTTTATTGTAATATTTAGTTTATCCTTTCTTACTATTGTAATAGTTACTTACTTTTCGTTCCCTGCAACAATTGTATCCCAACAAGAATCACCTATATTCTCTAAAGATGTCATTTATTTTAGGAGCACATAGAAAATCATACTTATCTTTTTTATTTATTTATAAATAATGAAAGAATAACCAAAATTTAATATGAAATTAATATAATTATTCCTAAAATTTAGAATAGAGCATTTACCGCAGAAAAGATAATATTATGACATTTGAATTTACAGTATAATTGCGTACAAACTTGCAGCAAATAAAAAGAGTAACAGATTTCATATATCGCTAATGATAGTGTATTCTTTGTTAAAACAAAGATGACAATAATATAAGAATTCCAAAATAAAACTTGTTTGGCTTAGAGGCACGTCAAGACGTTTCTTGAAGATAGTTGGAGTCTCTCCCACGAGCAAATAGAAGAGTAAATAACAATTCTATCTTCGGGATTCAACTAAGCCACACAACAAATAGTATTCAAGAATATTGCTATTCTATTATTGAATCTGTGATTTCACCTTTCGATCAATATCTCTCAAATATTTTCTAAGGGAAAGTGTTTTTAGATTGCTTATCTTTTTCAAATAAAATAATCACTATTTATAGGATAAAGAATACATAAGATAAGAGTTTTTATTAAATAAAATTTAATAATAGGTTCATGAATTTGTAAAAAAAAAATGTTTCTTCCAAAAGAACCTAAAACTTATAAACTAAATGAAGTGAAACTTATGAATTCACATTCATTCAATTTGAAAATAAAACTCTTATCAAATGTACTATTTCAAAATTAATTGAAACATTTGTTCCAATAATCCCCCACTTGTTTCAAGAAAGTTTGAAAAAAATGAGATATTAATCTAGTTACATGCATCAATAATGGTGTCTTTTGGACTTGAACCATTAGCTAGTGAAGGATTTCTAAATCATTGACTATTTAGTGAACAAATCTTGAACTTAGTTCAAGATCTTTCTCGTGTGGTGATTCTTTAGCTATAATAAGATGAAAGTGTCATTTTGTCGAGGTTCGAATATTCTAGTAAGCTTGATGAAATATCTCTTATTAACTTGCATAAATAAAGATAGCTGCCCCTGACTCGGGGATTAGCCCTTCCTCCTCTCTTCCCTACCTTAACTAAGTAGTTCATTGAATGAAGTAGAAAAAATTTCACGCACATTACTATTTTTCGGTGAAAATCGAAATCCTTTTATCTAAGTGCTTTAAGGTTTTCTGTTAAAATCTTACTGAAGTGGCCTTCACTTCGCACTTAGCGCGGTGAGTTCATCAAGAGTAACTTTGCATACTCCGACCAAATAGTCTATGAATTCATTAAGAGAATTTAATCTCATCCTCCTTTACAGCAAAGTGTCGGTAAATCTATTAAGAGTGTTTCTATACACTCCAACCTAAACCGATTTATAGACTTATTAAGAGCATACAATCTCATCCTCCTATTTAGTACGAGTATCTGTAAATCTAACAAGAGTGTTGTTACTAACTTCAATTGAGATCAGTCTTATAGATTTACTAAGAGAATAGAATCTCAATCTGTGCACATCAACTCACTCTTTTAGAAAACGAGAATTTTATTGATGTACTTCATATTTGTAACTTTACTTGTTTTTCCGTTTGAACTTAAGATTGCATCATTAGGTAGGGTTCCCATAAAGTACAATCAATCTTCAATAGGCTTTATTCACATCTCTTTAAAAGTTTTTTTTTTACCACCAATTAACAAAGAAATTGCTAAATTAAATCTGGACTTCATATATATAAGGGAATTATACCATCCTTCAATACTTTTTTCATGTTATTGTGGTTGAGACAAAATTATCTCGATTTTTCATTACAACAATCATCTAGAACAAAAATTATAGCATTTTATTATCACCATAGATAATCAATAATGGTGCCCCGGTTGATTTCATATTATAATATCTAAGATAATACTTCTTATAAGCCAGTCAGTTTCTTCTCAAATAGAAAGTATAACAATAAATTCTTATTCCATAAACTAATCCTCATTAATAGTGCACCAGTTCAATATATCCTCCAAAGTGGAAATGACATAACAAAGTTTATATCCTTAAATTCATCAAAATTATTCCAGATAATTCAATCTACTGTTGACTATTACGAACTAACCAAATGTTTCATACTTTCAATATTCTAATAGCTTTTCCATAATTTGGAACTCAAATATCATATTATTGTCGAGTATAATACACCATATATTTTTTATATGTTATACTCCTCAAAAGAAGACATCATCATATTAATTCATAAAAAATCTTAACTTGTAATGAAATCAATAGTATTTTCTCCTTGTCTCAAATTGATATCCTAGATTTCAAGTATTGATATGATCCTTATATATAATATATCCATGTACTGCACAAACATGAAAATATATTTTTCTTGATCTCTATGCACAACATATATGTACACCAATTTTCAGGTATAGATATTGATGCTAGCATATCTACTAACAAGTTTGAAAGTTTATCTTGAATAATTATCAATGAGAATGATAAAATATATATTTGCATTACGTGACAAATAATCCATCTATGAATATCTGCGTGGATTACTCCCAGGAATGTGAATTTTCTTTCAACTGTCTTAAAGTGTTTCTTTATTATCTTGCACTTACTATAAGTGAGATACTAACAATATCTTTAACCACAAATAATAATCAATACATTATTTACCAAGAATCAAATGGATCTAAGATTCACATGATTCAGACATTCATGCCTTAATTTCAAGAAACTCCATAATATAATAAAAAGTATTTCATTTTGTCACAATCTCAAAATAATATTTAAACTTTCAAGCATATATATTATATTTATAAGTAATATGCTTCATATCCTTTCACGAACTTGGAAGTCTACGTTTTTCAATTTTATGCATGCGTTTTATTTATATGCAAATCAATTATATTTTCAAAAAAATTATATGATATCTCTAATCATGTGTAGCATTCAAGATTATCACAAAATGGTAATCTACCTAACATTAAATTTCATGAAAAAATCATAATAGGCAGAGAATAAAGAGAGACTATAGTTTAGAAGATAGAACCCGAATTTTATTGACAACTTTCTTTCTGCTTATGACTTTGATGTTGTCTAATTGGTTATCTCCATAGTCAACGCCATAAAGTACTCTGAAATTTTGAGATGATTTCTGCACCATTTGATCCCAAATATTTGACTTCTATTCAATATTAATTTATTTTTATACTACGTTTGGTAATGCCCCATCAACAGAACAACTAGATCTCAATGAAGTTTCAGGATTCTTCTATGCAAAAAATAAAATAAAATTGATGGACCTTACTCCTTCAACATTTCAAGCCATAATATACAATCCTTGTTTTTTTCCCCACTTTTCCACATGATAAAATTTCCACAGAGATATATACTAACTCTATCATATCCCCCACTATTTCATAATTTTTTTAAAGCATTTCACGTCACCTGATATATGACAAGCTTTATGCCAATGTATTCAACATACCAATTGAATCCTCAACATCTATATTCGCTCTAATGTATGTATTTGTTGTTCAACTCATAGAGACAACTATCTTTAAATTGTTAGAACAAAGATGACAATAAATAAGAATTCAAAAATAAAATTTATTTGACTTAAAGGCACGTCAAGACGTTTCTTAAAGATAGTTGGAATCTCTCCCACGAGCAAATGAAAGAATAAATAACAACTCTATCTTCGGGATTCAACTAAGCCACACAACAAATAGCATTCAAGAATGTTGTTCTTCTATTCTTGAATATGTGATTTCACCTTTTGATCAATATCTCTCAAATATTTTCAAAGGAAAGTATTTTTAGATTGCTTAGCTTTTAAAATAAAATAATCACTATTTATAGGATAAAGAATACATAAGATAAGAGTTTTTATTAAATAAAATTTAATAATAGGTTCATGAATTTGTAAGAAAAATGTTTCTTCCAAAAGAACCTAAAGTGTATAAACTAAATGAAGTAAAACTTATGAATTCACATTCATCAATTTGAAAACAAAACTCTTATCAAATATACTGTTTCAAAATTGATTGAAACATTTGTTCCAACATTCTTCAGGTTTGAAATTTAACTAATACTTCTCACAAATAAGACCATATGTCATTCTCTCCTCTACTTCCTAACATATAATTGTGCACCAAAAATGTATATAAAATTAATAATATTGGAAAAACACAAATAATGAGAAAAAAGAAAATAAAAAAAAGAAAGAAAGAAACTTTTTGTAAGAAGAATTTCAAATGAAAAGGAGCAAAATAATAATAATGAAGAATTGAGAAGAAAATTATGAAATGGAAAAGGAAGAATGTTATAAAGTGGAAACGGTTTGCTTTAGTATTTATAGTAACTAAAAGAATTAGTAACATAACATAAAATGAAACTAACGTATTTGAGTAATTATTATTGAATGAATATTAAGTGTATTAATTGTACCTAATTGGGTTTTACTGCAAACAAACAACAACATCAACAACAACATACCCAATGTAATCTGGATCCAAAAAGGATATGATGTATGCAAACTTTACCACTATCATTATGAGGTAGAGAGATTATTTTCAATAGATACTCGGCTTGAGTTTTACTGCAAATAAATTTAAATTAGTAATAAATGATTTATGCAACGTTGGCTTCTCAGATTTACTTGGACTTTATTGCATTTGTTTGCTACGTTTAACAGGGCATTAGGAGGCCTACGTTAATAATCCATTAGTTAATACCAGAAATGAACCTAAAAATGCAAAAAGAAAACAAGAAAGAAGAAAAATGTCAAAAAATGAGATAAAAGATAAATGCAATTGCTAGCCATAGACATAGATGTAGGGTTTTTGTTGGGTTCAAAATACATAAATAAGGCACAGCGGAAGTTTAAAATTTTATTTCTTACTTACCCCAACAACATTTCTGGTATGGTTATACAACAATTAAACTTGTAACATAAAACATATACTTACAAGTTATAGTATCTGGAATCTTTATCTACTATAGGGTGGACACGCGGTTGCCCTTCCGATTGCAAGCTCCAAGCTTTAATGTATTTCTCCTTCAGAAAGCTAGGAAATCCGGCAGAGGTTCGAGAGAGTATTTGATTCTAAGTCTCTAAGGCTTCGAATGATTTTCAGAAAATTTGTGTTTGAATAATGAAGGGAATGCCTCTATTTATAGTTGAAAATTAGGTCAAACCCGGATTAAGGTTTGACCTTGAGCCTGGCCCAAAAATCGATGCAGAGGCGTCGCAGCGCTCGACGTGCTCCTGCACTGTCTCGATTTATTTTCCGTGCATTCTTAATTAAATCCAAAATCCAATTTTGACTTAATTAAAATAATCATTATTCATTTAAATATCTCGATTCTAAATCGAACATTTAATTACTCTCTCAATACATCCATAGATCGAAACGGACAATCGACACAGTGTGACCCTACATGCCTTCTCATATCAACATTAATCAAATTAAGGTCTACACAGAACTCCTAGACGGCGCCGGAAGACGAACTCAATATGTGAAGTACGTTTACGCGAATCCAGTAAACTTAACCTTTATGTGGTAAGATAAAATCTTTTCATTCACGACACACCCGATCAAGCTTAGAATTTGTCAAGTGTCTATCCAAATGGCTTAATCATTGTATCTCATCTATATTAGTTGACGACTAGACCATATTCTAAATATGTCTATTGCGTTGCCAATGACTTGGTCAACCTAATATCACTGAGAATTCGAGTGTTCTCTCGAATATACATTCGAGGAATGAATCCTAATCTTGGCTCAACTACCACCTTCAATCCACATCGTAATGTACCCAATACAAGTCGTATCTCAACCTATAAGGCATTTTGAACTTAGGATGGGATCAAAGTACATTACTTTGTAGACAAGACACGTATTGACCTCAAGTCTAAGGACTTCTATCTCCCACAAACTGATCATACTTTAGACAAGTATAACAAACGGTATATCAGCAGTGTATACCAATACTTTCAAAGTATCCATGTGTCCATCACGAGTAGTCATTACTCGTAGAAGGAGAGAGATACTACATCCTCTAAGGATGTGATGCAGACCACATGTCGACTTATCACATATCATCGATATCCCATTCTCGATGATCATTAGTCGAGACTATTTTAAGAGTCACACTCTATCATCAATATCTCACTTTATTAATGACAACGTAAGCTTAAGGGATGCACATTAATGAATAATTATAAATAATCAAATAATAATTCAATAATTACAAATGCCATAAATATTAATCTTATTAATAATACGAATGTGTTCAAGTACATTTGTCCCTAATAGTGATTGTCTCTAGGACATACATACTTTCAATCTCCCACTTGGCCTAGAGCCAATCTTAGATGTATCTAATACCCATGTTTTTAAAATGATCATTATGCTTAACTAAGCTTAATAATTTAGTAAAAGGGTCAGCTAGATTATCATCTGTGGGAACATAGTCTAATCTAATCTCTTCAGTCTCTACCATCTCCATGAGTATGTGGTACTTCCTTTGTACATGCTTGTTTCTGTTTGTTGATCTTGGTTCCTTAGCTTGCGCAATCGCACCAGTGTTGTCATAATAAACCGTTATTGGACAAGTGGCACTTGGAACAACCCCTAGTTCCTTCAGGAACTCAGTTATCGCGATAACTTCTTTACCAACTTCCGATCCAGCAATGTACTCAACTTCTGTTGTCGAATCAGCAGTTGTAGCTTGCTTGAAACTTTTCCAACTCACTATTCCACCATTGAAAATGAAGGCATATCCAGACTGAGATTTGAAGTCATCAAGATCTATCTGGAAGCTAGCATCAGTGTACCCAATACATACTAGCTTCTCTTATCCACCATAGACTAAGAAATATTCTTTAGTTCGTCTAAGATACTTAAGAAAACTCTTGACTGCTTTCCAGTGCTCTTCCCCAGGATTTTACTGGAATTTGCAAGTCATACTAAGTGCATGGGCCACATCTGGCCTCGTACAGGTCATGACATACATGATAGATCATATAGCTGAAGCATATGGGATTCTTTTCATGCGTTCAAGTTCTGCAACAGTAGAATGACTATCCTTCTTTGATAACTTGATCCCTTGACCCATAGGAAGATTTCCCTTCTTGGAGTTTTCCATAGAGAACCGTCTTAGCACTTTGTCTATGTATGTGGACTGTGACAGCCCTAACAATCTATTAGGTCTATCTCTATAGATCCTAATTCCAAGAATGTAGCAGGCTTCACCCAAGTCCTTCATCATGAAGGTGATGGATAACCATTCCTTGACTGATTGCATGAGAGTCTTATTATCTCCCATTATCAATATATCATCCACATATATAACAATGAAGACAATACTCACTTCCTTGCGCTTACTATAAACGCAATGATTTTCTTTGCTTCTAACAAAGTCAAACGATTTGACTGCTTTATCAAATCAAATATTCTAACTCCTTGAAGCTTGCTTAAGCCCATAAATAGACTTTTGTAGCTTGCATACAACATTTGGTTTAGACTCAAGTGAAAAATCCTCAGGTTGTTTCATATACACCCCCTCAACTAGATTACCATTGAGGAAAACAGTTTTGCGTCCATCTGTCAAATGTCATAGTCATAATATGCAGCTATTGCAAGCAAAATCTGAATGGACTTAATCTTCGCAACAGGTGAAAAGGTTTCATCATAATCGACCCCAAGCCGTTGATTATAACCATTAGCCACCAATCTTGCCTTATAAGTCTGTACCTTGCCATATGCATCAATCTTCTTCTTGAAGACCCATTTGCATCCTATGGGTCTAACCCCTGTTGGCAAATCAACCAAGTTCCAAACTTGATTTATGTACATCGAGTCCATATCAGATTTCATGGCTTCTTGCCATCTCTGCGAATGAATGTCTAACATAGCTTCGATGTAGGTTGTAGGTTCATCGTCATCAGGAATATCTATCTCATTGTGTGTTTCAACAAGGAGATTAAGTCTTTCAGGCGGACGATCAGTCCTAGTGGTCCTACAGAGTTGAGTATTCTGCGTTTCAATGTTTATTGCATTCTGATTGTGGGAAGGTCTTTGTGTGTTGGACAATCTATCACCTTGAGAGCTTTTAGGAATGTCATTTTCATGTATTTTCTGTTTGGAATGATGTACAACCATTGTATCATCTTCCATTGGTTGTGTATGAGAGTCTTGCATTTCTGCACTATCTCTCACAGCACTCCCACTGGCTGAAGGGCGTACTCTAAGCACCCAATCTTCACCAGATACTCCTACTGAATCCTTGTTTAGGTCATTCAACAAGGGTTCATTTTCTGTGTTATCTTGTGGTTCTTAAATTTCTTCAAGTTCTATCTCTGTGCAGCTATGTTCCTTGTAGACATATTCTTCTTCAAGGAAAGTTGCGTTCCTGGAAACAATGACCTTATGTTCTCCAGGAAGATAAAAGTAGTATCCCTTAGTTTCCTTTGTATACCCCACAAAATAATATTTCTCACTTTTAGATTCCAACTTGTTAGTAAGCATCTTCTTTACATATGCAGGGCACCCCCAGGGTCGCATGTGTTTAAGTGCTGGCTTCTTGCCGTTCCATATCTTATATGGAGTTTTCTCTACTGACTTTGAAGGAACCCTGTTCAGAATATAAATTGAGCTTTGCAATGCATAACCCCAAAGGTATGTTGGTAGAGCTGAGAAACTCATCATGGATCTAACCATATCTAATAGGATTCGATTTCTCCTTTCAGCAACACCATTCATCTGTGGCGTTCCAGGAGGTGTCCATTGTGATTGGACTCCATGAAGTTTCAAATAATCCAGAAATTATTTACTTAAGTATTCACCTCCTCGATCTGATCGAAGTTTCTTGATACTTGTTTCAAGTTGCTTTTCTACTTCTGACTTGTACTCCTTGAATTTCTCAAAGGCTTTGGACTTATGTTTCATAAGATACACATGCCCAAACCTTGTGAAATCGTCTGTAAAAATGATGAAGTAAGGGAAGCCTCCATTAGCTTGAGTTGAAAATGGCCCACATAGATCGGTATGGACCAACTCAAGTACCTCTTTGGCTCGCACCCCTTTCCCAGAAAGTGGATTGTTGGTCATCTTTCCTCTCAAGCAAGATTCGCAGTTACCATAGGACTCCAAGTCAAATGGTTCGAGATAGTCTAACTTTCTCAATCTTCCTATCCTTGATTCGTTGATATGACCAAGTTTGCAGTGCCATAAGTAGGTGGGGTTTCTTGGATTACTTATCTTAGATCGTTTATTTTGCACATCGAAAATTTCACGACTACAGTTTAAAATATACAATCCATCCACAGCGGAGCATTTCCACAAACAAAACTATTAAAAGACAGTACATAACTGCCATTGGCAATGAATGGGGAAAACCCCTCAATGTCTAACATTGGGATAGAAATGATATTCCTCGTTAATGAGGGAACAAAATAGCAATTATTTAGTTCTAAACAAAAGCCTGAAGGTAAATCTAGTCCATAAGTTCCCACGCGTTCCGCATCTACTCGTGCTCTAATACAACGCGCAGGTATACCTCCCAAGGTCCAACCATTCTGCTGTTAATTAGGCCCTGCACATTACTACAAATGTGCGAGCCACAAACGGTATCCAATACCCAACAGTGGGAGTTACTTGTAGACATATTTATTTCAATAACAAACATACCTTGTCCAGTAGAGGTAGAAGCACCTAGTTCTTTGCCTCCTCTTGGAGCTGTGGGGAATACTGGGTCTAACACATACATTTGAAAAGGTCTCTCAACAGTTCATACTCCATTGTTTGAGACTGTTTTTCATAAAGACTCTTCAAGTGTTCTAGCATTTCATTGAGGCACATGTTTTCATGTTGCCTCTGTAACTCCACAGTCATTGGAAGACAACATTATACATTTTGCCAAAGTAGCATTGTTCAAACATTTCTGATAAGCCACCTTGTCAAACAGGGCATACTCATCAGAGTTTTCAGTAGGGACTGTAGGGAATACTGTGTCTAACACATACTCAATTCTTTCTAGTCTTAACACCAATCGCATATTTCTTAACCAGTCAGGGTAATTTGATCCAGTCAACTTGTTTGTCTCGACCAACATTTTTAGTGATAGATTCGACATTTTATAATCTGAAGAATTAGATGGACCGAAAATCAAACTCAAAATCTATTTCCTATTATACACATTCATTTAGGCTAATCAACAAGGTCTTTTATTTAATTAGCTCCCACTATTTTAACATACTCTTCGACCCTATGAAAGAATACAGACTCATATCAAATATGGTCATAATGGGCCATGATCCAGGTTCATGCTCTCTCCGCATTTGTTGTGGCTGATAACTTCAAATGCACAACCTGGTAGGTCTCTAAACCAATTACAAATAATTCATAACTCATGTTTGACCGAATGTTCTAAACAATCAATCTGCGTCCCTCGGCTTGTCCGACACTGTGGCGCCAAGACAGCCTAGCAAGTCAACCCCATTATGCGACTGCAATTATGTATCTAAGTGAGTTTTGCCTTATAGAGCAAACAATGTGATGTAAATACTCATGAAGGTTTATCACCCACTTCTACATTTAACATGCATCTATGAAAGAGTCTGAGTCCTCGAAGACTTAGAGCAAATGCTGTGGCATAAATACTCATCTCGCCGAAAAGGATTTTGCACTACAATTAATTATAACAGACGACTTGTTCATTTTAAATGAGACTTGTATTAAAATTTTAGGGAACATTTTAATTCAGGGTTTTAACCAAGATCAACTCTTTTACGCCATATCCAATATGACATTTTGACATCATGCAAAACTAATGACACATATAGTTGGAAACCGTCAACCCAATATGCATGATATAAGATGGTTTAATCAAATATTGGGCGCCGAGGCCCAGACAGTTATAGCGGACGCTATTCTAGAAATGTAAATGACAAACATTTGGACATTTAGCACATAAACAGTATACTTATCAAATAATATACCGTATAGCAATAATCTTGGGTTAAACATTCTGAACTCTGATTTTTTTTTGTTTTTGGACAGGTGGGGCCGCGGCGTTAATTATTAGGGCCGCGGCGCCACTGAGGCAGAAGCCTTTCGGCTTCTGAAAAAATGCATTAGCACCGTGGAACTGCAGAGGCAAAAACATTTCTGCTTCTGCAAATGCATTAGCGTCGCGTCGCTTCACCATGGAGCCGCGGCGCCTGTTGTCCAGTGAGTCCATGTTTTTGAAACGAGGCATTAGCACCGCGTCGCTCCATCATGGAGCCGCGACGCCTCCCTGAAACCCTAGCAAGCGTCGCGGCGCCCTACCATAGGGTCGCGGTGCTCATGTCCTGACAAACGTTTCTGTGTTGATTCTTAAAATCGTTCGAGCCCTAAATCCAATTTAGGGATCAAATCACATGTCCATTATCATCACCCACCATTATCAATAACGCCATATCGACCATCATCCGTTCTTACTCGTTCTTAGCTGTGCACCGTGCACCGTGCACCGTGCAATGATTCGGACAACGCACTTTGTCTTAGTTCGAGTTAGAGCGGAATGACTTCCTCGAGTTAGCGTAGGAGATCATTTAGGGTGATATCAAAAGGTCAACATTTGTTCAAGACATGTAGGATTTCAAGAAACCTCGTTTTAATCCAATTTTATGTTTAACCCATATTATTATTCTATTCAATTATTATATAACCATTGAACCAGCTTGGGCTTTAATACCACTGTAGGGTTTTTGTTGGGTTCAAAATACATAAGTAAGGCACATCGGAAGTTTAAAATTTATTTTCTTACTTACCCCAACAACATTTCTAGTATGGTTATACAACAATTAAACTTATAACATAAAGCATATACTTACAAGTTATAGTATCTGGAATCTTTATCTACTATAGGGTGGACACGCGGTTGCCCTTCCGATTGCAAGCTCCAAGCTTCAATGTATTTCTCCTTCGGAAAGCTAGGAAATCTGGCAGAGGTTCGAGAGAGTATTTGATTCTAAGTCTCTAAGGCTTAGAATGATTTTCAAAAAATTTGTGTTTGAATAATTAAGGGAATGTCTCTATTTATAGTAGAAAATTAGGTCAAAACTGGATTAGGGTTTCACCTTGGGCCTGACCCAAAAATCGATGCAAAGGCGCCGCGGCCCTAGGGTATAGGCGCCGCGACGCTCGACGTGCTCCTACACTGTCTCGATTTATTTTTCGTGCATTCTTAATTAAATCCAAAATCCAATTTTGACTTAATTAAAATAATCATTATTCATTTAAATATCTCGATTCCAAATCGAATATTTAATTACTCTCTCAATACATCCTTAGATCGAAACGGACAATCGACATAGTGTGACCCTACATGCCTTCTCATATCGACATTAATCAAATTAAGGTATACGCAAAACTCCTAGACGGCGCCGGAAGACGAACTCAATATGTGAAGTACGTTTACGCGAATCTAATAAACTTAACCTTTATGTGGTAAGATAAAATCCTTTCATTCACGACACACCCGATCAAGCTTAGGATTTGTTAAGTGATAGCCAAATGGCTTAATCATTGTATCTCATCTATATTAGTTGACGACTAGATCATATTCTAAATATGTCTATTGCGTTGGCCAATGACTTAGTCAACCTAATATCACTGAGAATTCGAGTGTTCTCTCGAATATACATTCGAGGAATGAATCCTAATCTTGGCTCAACTACCTCCTTCAATCCACATTGTAATGTACCAAATACAAGTCGTATCTCAACCTATAAAGCATTTGAGCTTAGGACGGGATCAAAGTACATTACTTTGTAGACAAGGCGCGTATTGACCTCAAGTCTAAGGACTTCTATCTCCCACACGCTGATCATACTTTAGACAAGTATAACAAACAGTATATCAGCAGGGTATACCAATACTTTCAAAGTATCCATGTGTCCATCACAAGTAGCCATTACTTGTAGCAGGTGAGACATACTACATCCTCTAAGGATGTGATGCAGACCACATGTTGACTTATCACATATCATCGATATCCCATTCTCGATGATCATTAGTCGAGGCTATTTTAAGAGTCACGCTCTATCATCAATATCTCACTCTATTAATGACAACGTAAGCTCAAGGGATGCACATTAATGAATAATTATAAACAATCAAATAATAATTCAATAATCGCAAATGTCATAAATATTAATCTTATTAATAATACGAATGTGTTCAAGTACATTTGTCCCTAATAGTGATTGTCTCTAGGACATACATACTTTCAATAGAGAGGTATCACATCACCTTATTTGCCTATCTTTTATATATATATATATATATATATATATATATATATATATATATATATAGATAGATAGATAGATAGATAGACAAAATCTCATTTGTGGAACATACTCTATTTTGGAGACACATTTTTTGTTGAATTTTAAAAAATGAAAGTGTGATGAGAGAAACGTTGATGAAAGTGGCACAATTCTTCTACCTCTTTGGATACAGTATGTGTGAGTTATGTTACCCTCTTTCTGAGACCTTCAGTAACATGCAGTCTATAGAAGATTTTAAGAATATTATTACTATTTATTAGGAAATTTTTATTTTAAGATATTGAGGGCCTCATGAATATTTACCCATAAACGTATAGTTGAATTTGTATACGTGGTTTAAGAACACGTAAATTGGGATGACCGAATCTAATGGATTAAAAATATAAAGACATGTGGAACAAGGATAGGTCGAACATGACTCAGCAGGGATAGTACATGGTGTTGTCTGCGGAGCGAGGTTGGCGAGGATGATTATATTTGCAAAGGATACGGAGAGAGGACATTCAGGTCAGTGTCACATTGATAGATCTCGCCTAACTCCGAAAATACGTGTTCGGATACTAATCATTGGATACTAGTCTGTGGTCTGCCAAGATAAGATCAAAAGCTCAGTCATTACGGGAAAGTCCTAGATCTCCGTCAACCGTTACATAACCGAAATAATGTATAATTAATAGACTTAATGAGGCAGGATTTGTAGATTATCCTCCCTAGGGTTTAGCTATAAATAACCCCTTCACCCTTGTTTGTATGGGGATCAAATTCTGATTGATTCACTAAGCTCATCACTTCTACATTGTAATTCAGTAGCACTTAGTGGTTCAAAATCTTCATTGTTTCATTTTTTTACATTACTCTAGAAGTCCTTCCGGCGATAATCGCCAGCCCTCAGCGTCGGAATTTAGGCTACACTAATTTTTTTTATCAAATTATTTATTCTTGTTATTTGCTCTTCAATCATATTATTGTATTGCTATATTTTTAATTCATTCGATTCGGTCATCCCAATTTACGTGTTCTTAAACCACATATATAAATTCAACTATACGTTTATGGGTAAATATTCATGAGGCCGTCAATATCTTAAAATAAAAATTTCCTAATAAATAGTAATAATATTCTTAAAATCTTCTATAGACTGCATGTTACTGAAGGTCTCAGAAAAAGGGTAACATAACTCACACATACCGTATCCAAAGAGGTAGAAGAATTGTGCCACTTTCATCAACGTTTCTCTCATCACACTTTCATCTTTTTAAAATTCAACCAAAAATGTGTCTCCAAAATTGAGTATGTTCCACAAATGAGATTTCATCTATCTCTCTCTCTATAAAAGATAGGCATAAATAAGGTGATATGATATCTCTCTATGGCTATGGCTAGCGATTGCATTTATCTTTTATCTCCTTTTTTGACATTTTTCTTCTTTCTTGTTTTCTTTTTGCATTTTTTGGTTCATTTATGGTATTAACTAATGGATTATTAACGTAGGCCTCCTAATGCCCTGTTAAACGTAGCAAACAAATGCAATAAAGTCCAAGTAAATCTGAGAAGCCAACGTTGCATAAATCATTTATTACTAATTTAAATTTATTTGCAGTAAAACCGAAGCCGAGTATCTATTGAAAACAACCTCTATACCTCACAATGATAGTGGTAAAGTCTGCATATATATCCTATCCTTTCCGGACCCAGATTACATTGGGTATGTTGTTGTTTGCAGTAAAACCCAATTAGGTACAATTAATACACTTAATATTCATTCAATAATAATTACTCAAATACGTTAGTTTCATTTTATGTTATGTTACTAATTCTTTTGGTTACTATAAAAACTAAAGCAAATCGTTTCCACTTTATAACATTCTTCCTTTTCCATTTCATATTTTTCTTCTCAATTCTTCATTATTATTATTTTGCTCCTTTTCATTTGAAATTCTTCTTACAAAAAGTTTCTTTCTTATTTTTTTTTTATTTTCCTTTTTCTCATTATTTGTGTTTTTGCCAATATTATTAATTTTATATACAATTTTGGTGCACAATTATATGTTAGGAAGTAGGGGAGAGAATGACATATGGTCTTATTTGTGAAAAGTATTAGTTAAATTTCAAACTATGAAGAATGTTGGAACAAATGTTTCAATTAATTTTGAAACAGTACATTTGATAAGAGTTTTGTTTTCAAATTGATGAATGTGAATTCATAAGTTTCACTTCATTTATTTATACACTTTAGGTTCTTTTGGAAGAAACATTTTTCTTACAAATTCATGAACCTATTATTAAATTTTATTTAATAAAAACTCTTATCTTATGTATTCTTTATCCTATAAATAGTGATTATTTTATTTTAAAAGCTAAGCAATCTAAAAACACTTTCCCTTGAAAATATTTGAGAGATATTGAACAAAAGGTGAAATAATATTCAAGAATAGAAGAACAACGTTCTTGAATGCTACTTGTTGTGTGGCTTAGTTGAATCCCGAAAATAGAGTTGTTATTTATTCTTTCATTTGCCCGTGGGAGAGATTCCAACTATCTTTAAGAAACGTCTTGACGTGCCTTTAAGTCAAATAAATTTTATTTTTGAATTCTTATATTATTGTCATCTTTGTTCTAACAATTTAAAGATAGTTGTCTCTATGAGTTGACCAACAAATACATACATTAGAGCGAATATAGATGTTGAGGATTCAATTGGTATGTTGAATACATTGGTATAAAACTTGTCATATATCAGGTGACGTGAAATGCTTTAAAAAAATATGAAATAGTGGGGGATATGATAGAGTTAGTATATATCTCTGTGGAAATTTTATCATGTGGAAAAGTGGGGAAAAAAACAAGGATTGTATATTATGGCTTGAAATGTTGAAGGAGTAAGGTCCATCAATTTTATTTTATTTTTTGCATAGAAGAATCCTGAAACTTCATTGAGATATGGTTGTTCTGTTGATGGGGCATTACCAAACGTAGTATAAAAATAAATTGATATTGAATAGAAGTCAAATATTTGGGTTCAAGTGGTGCAGAAATCATCTCAAAAATTTCAGAGTACTTTATGGCGTTGACTATGGAGATGACCAATTAGACAACATCAAAGTCATAAGCAGAAGGAAAGTTGTCAATAAAATTCGGGTTCTATCTTCTAAACTATAGTCTCTCTTTATTCTCTGCCTATTATGATTTTTCCATGAAATCTAATGTTAGGTAGATTACCATTCTGTGATAATCTTGAATGGTACACATGATTAGAGATATCATATAATTTCTTTGAAAATATAATTGATTTGCATATACATAAAACGCATGCATAAAATTGCAAAACGTAGACTTTCAAGTTCGTGAAAGGATATGAAGCATATTACTTACAAATTTAATATATATGCTTGAAAGTTTAAATATTATTTTGAGATTGTGACAAAATGAAATACTTTTTATTATATTATGGAGTTTCTTGAAATTAAGGCATGAACGTCTGAATCATGTGAATCTTAGATCCATTTGATTCTTGGTAAATAATGTATTGATTATTATTTGTGGTTAAAGATATTGTTAGTATCTCACTTATAGTAAGTGCAAGATAATAAAGAAACACTTTAAAACAGTTGAAAGAAAATTCACATTCCTGGAAGTAATCCACGCAGATATTCATAAGATGGATTATTTTTCACGTAATGCAAAGATATATTTTATCATTCTCATTGATAATTATTCAAGATAAACTTTCAAACTTGTTAGTAGATATGCTAGCATCAATATCTATACTTGAAAGTTGGTGTACATATATGTTGTGCATAGAGATCAAGAAAAATATACTTTCATGTTTGTGCAGTACATGAATATATTATTTATAAGGATCATATCAATACTTGAAATCTAGGATATCAATTTGAGACAAGGAGAAAATACTATTGATTTCATTACAAGTTAAGATTTTTTATGAATTAATATGATGATGTCTTCTTTTGAGGAGTATAACATATAAATATATGGTGTATTATACTCGACAATAATATGATATTTGAGTTCCAAATTATGGAAAAGCTATTAGAATATTGAAAGTATGAAACATTTGGTTAGTTCGTAATAGTCAACAGTAGACTGAATTATCTGAAATAATTTTGATGAATTTAAGGATATAAACTTTGTTATGTCATTTCCACTTTGGTGGATATATTGAACTGGTGCACTATTAATGAGGATTAGTTTATGGAATAAGAATTTGTTGTTATACTTTCTATTTGAGAAGAAACTGACTGACTTATAAGAAGTATTATGTTAGATATTATAATATGGAATCAATCGGGGCACCTTTATTGATTATCTATGGTGATAATAAAACTGCTATAATTTTTGTTCTCCGTAAAAGTGAATTGTAATATTAGGGAACTAGTTTGGGTGAAAAATGAAGAAGTATGAAGGCTGGAAAACTTAAATAGTCTTAAAGGATCGGCCACCACCTCAAGTGGGTCCCCAAGGAGTTGTGTGTGCAGTCACACGAAAATGTGGACGAATGGTTCAATGTGTTGTAAACTAGACTCATAGGCCTTGATAAGGTGGGCCCGTAACTCCAAGTAAATTGGGAGAAAAGCTCAGTGATATCTAACCCAAATTTCAGTACACTTATGAACGTAACATGCCATAACTTGTGCCCACTTTTCTTTTATAACTTGCTTGAGTTCAACACTTAACATACAACTTTTATAAGATTCAAATACCTCATAACATGACCTTGTTATCATGTTGATAACTCCTAGATGAGAATAATAAACAGCGATGAGAATACATAATCACAATAAAAACATGCATAAAATATAAAAGCATCAAATAAGAGATTTCATATCTCAATAACAATTCACACAATCAAATTAAGCTATCAGCTAATGTCCAAAGCATGACATCTATACTATAGACACAATGACTCGAATACGATACACGTTCCCAAAGCATGTCATCGATACAAAATACAAGTACTCGTCACCTTACAAGTACGACATCACCTTTAATTTTCCATGACCCCCTCTTCATTAGTTCATTTTAATCAACCACACATTTTAAATATAATCAAGTAAGGTCTCAACTTGCTTGATTCGAAGCCCATCACTCATAATAAAGCCTTGCCCTTTTGTAGAGCCTCCGAACGATCCGAATCTGTTCTAATACAAAAACGTAAGCATACAAGTTCATAAATACCCATATTGCTAAACAACTATTTCGGACCCAAAAGGCAATCCCGAGCCTCAGAGCATAAAACTGTAATTTCATGATAAAATTCTATTAACATAGTTCATAGAGTCTAAATCTAAAAAATGATTCAATTTCAATTTGAAGAATTTCATAATTTCAACCTAGGACTTTCTAATCCAAAATCTACAACCCAAATCATGAGTATAACGATGAAATCCTGCAAGAATCTAAGATAGAATGATAAAACGAATATTAGAATCTTACCCCCACTACGAATCCTGAAATCTCTTAAAGAATTTCCCAAAGCCGAGGTCTAAGCTCAAAATATAAAATAAAATGCCAAGTTCATAATTGGGGAAAATACACTGCAAAGCCATATACTCTTCGCGAGCGCGGGCTTCTGGGTCGCGATCACGGTTCTATCCGGCCCAGTCCCCATCCTTCTACGTGATCATGGTTCGCCCCTCACGACTGCGATAACCCTCGCCCCCACCCTTCTTCGCGAACGCGAGGGCACCCTCGCAGGCGCGGTGAAGGGTGTTGCACCAGCAAACCAGCCTGCCATTTCACTTTTGATCTTCGATTCAACCCCTAAAATTCATCTAGAATCTCCCGGACACAAACCAGATACACATTTCAATCATAAAGACATTCCAGACCTGCTCGCACACTCAAAACACCCAAAAGAGGCCGTCTTGATCCGATATTAACCAAGATCAACTCCATTTTCTCAATTAACTGGTTTCTTAACCTATGACCCAAAACACACCCGAAATTATCTAGACCCGAACCAACTGCTCGACTAAGTCATAAATCATATCCCGAACCTCATAAAATTAACAAAACTTTCATTTAACCTCGTTAACCCTCTGTGACTTTGTCAACCCTTTTCATCTCTTAACTTAAAAGATTTTCAAATTTCACTATTTCTTCTCCGATACACGCCCAATTGCCTTAGAAATTGTGCCACCCACTTCGGTAAGTTAAAAACATCATTTTAAATCTAGGGTATGGGTGTTTAGGTAAAAAGGGACCTAGAACTCAAAATGATCTATCGGGTCGTTATATAAGTGATCAAGAAAGAAGCCAATTATTAATAATTAACTACCTCTTTTTACACCCTCACTTTGGAGGATCTGTAATGTTTCCATACTTCCCCTTCAACGTGACTCGAACCTTGGACCTACCGGTCATGGATGGAGGTGCTATGCCCATACCCGACTGCAGGGCCCCAGTTCCAGTAGCCTGCATAGTAGAATGGCCTGTTGGGCCCTGCTCCAGCTTGTCAATTAACTACCTTCGTTCAGTCAATTTAAAATTTAATATCCAACTTAATGCACTAAACCAAATATTACGTGAATATTATCAGAAGCGACTCAACCATATGGGGGCCTAAAGCCAAACTCTAATGAAAACTTATTTTTCTAACTTTTTGAGACGTAAAATTACTAATAATTTTTTTTTAATTAATATCTTCTAAAAATTTAAAAGACACTTTATACCGATTAAATATTAAAAGTATAAGAAACTAATAAAAGATAGAACCCGATTCAAAAGGCGGATAACTTAATTTTAAAATAACTTCCGCTCTTCCAAAATTCACAATCCTTGAAAACTTGAAAAAGAAATCTTAAGTATCTTTGACTCTTTCCCCCCTCAAAATAGTGTCTCATTAATTGATTTTGAGCCTATAGAGAATGAAAATTAAAGTAGGCGTTTGGACATGCGATTTCATCTCATGAGATGAAATCAACGTTTGGACATGCGATTTCATCTCATGAGATGAAATCCCAAATCATCCAAAAAAAAATGATTTCGGATTCCAAATCATGATTTCAAAAAAATTAAATGTAAAAGTTGACTCATAAGTTTATATTTTGTAAAAAAAGATTCATAAGTTGGTAGATATATTTACTAATCATATTTACCAACCATTTATATCAAATATTAAAATATCCACAAGTTCGTAGTATATTTACAACAAATTTATTCTTACCAGCCATGTGAGAGGATTCTATTAAAGAGTAGTTACACTACAACTCATGTTCAATTTTTTATTTTATTGAACTAAAGTTTGATCAATTGATGTTGTATTTTTTTTAGAAAGACCTTCTAGTAACATATTAATTTTGTTATGAACTATGACTTGCTCATTTGGTAAGATTATATAAGAATTGAGAAAGTTTTGATTTTTCACAACTTATGAAATTTTTATGTCTATAAAAAATACAACTTAAGAAATTAAAATTACACGTGCAAACAAAACTTCAACTTCAAATCATCTTATGATTTCATCTTATGATTTCAAATCATGTCCAAACGATTCCTTAAGAATAAAGTCAAAAAGAACTTTTGAGTTTAATAAGTGATGAGTATTGAGAAAAGTAAAAATATGTTGAGAAAAAATTTAGAAAGTTAAATATAAAGTACAATAATTAATTTGAAAATAGATGTATGAGCTATATTTTTGACATGAAATCATGTGGTCCTTAAAATATTGCCTTTATGAATGGTACTTCCATCTTTTTCTTACCAAATTATTCTTATTCTTTACCAATCCCAGACGGTCACCTCTTTTTTTCTTTTTTATGCTTTCCACCCCCCTCCCCCGGAAATTCCCTTTTTTATGCTAACAAACTATATATATATATATATAATAAAATGGGGCTCCTATAATTGTGGGCCTTAGGCAATTGCCTAAATGGCCTGAAGGAAGAGCCAACACTGAATATTATCGGATACAAAAATAATATCACAAATTTCTAAAGGAAGATACATTATTTATTCTACTTGAACATCCATATTGAGTAGTGGAAACGACTTGCTATTAATTATGACTCATAATTGAATAATGATCCAACTTAATTTTTTTGCAAAGGCAATTAGTTAGGATGTAAGATGAGTAAATGTCTTAAATTTGCACATAAAATGAACGTGCTCACTTTTTTTTTTTTTTATTATTGTTATTATATATATTATTATAAAGTATAGAAAAGAATTATTTTTATGGATAAAGGGTCTTGAACTATGCGAAGTAGAAATGATTAACCCTAAGTTAATAATTGGGGTCAGATATGCCCGGGCTGTTACTAGTTGGGATCCAATTTGTCCTTAAACAATGCAAAATCAAACAAATTCGCCTTTATTTTTAAATGATGGAAGCTTAGCACCCGGTGATACCACATGTCATGCAATTCAGAAATAACTTTTTTAGACGATGGTAAATTTGAACATTTCTCATAGAAGATGAAAAAGGAGGAAATTCAAAATAAAAATAATTTTGTCTGAAGTTACTTATATTTTGGGTAACAATTAAACTTTTACAAATAATAAGTTGAGTTTAAATGGGAGTTCACAAATATGTAATTTTTTAAATTTAATTTCATGATCTTTAATTTTTTCCCCTTAAATGAAATTTATGTCTATTACACATAAGTTTTTTAAACGATCCGACACAAATTATGTTGAATTTCATAAAAAATTATACCCGGTAGACATAAATTTCATTTGGGGGAAAAATTAAAGAGCACCGCAAAATAGGAGTAAAAGTGCAAATGACCCGTAATTTTTTCAATCTACTGGCTGAAGCCCAAACATAGGCCTTTAGTGAGTGAAATGGGTTCGTGTTCTTCTAGATTAGTATAGTATAGAAACTTTGGAGTTTAGGCTAGGGTTCCAAATTAATTCCCATTTTCCAAATATCTTCAAGCTTTGCTGAGTCTCTGCTCGCTGCTGCTCTAAGTTGCCTCCACCCCTCGACCATCAGGTATGTTTTATCGTCATTCCTTTTTTTTTTCAAAAGAAACAACTGAAGAATAAGAAAAATCTGCTGAAAAGAACTCAACTAAACACGCTGTAATTGAATCGATACTAGTTCGAACAATCGAGCAAATAATGGATCCTGTCCACCATGGAATCTAATGTTTAATGCGATCTTTTTTGTCTCGAATATATCTCCTAAGCAACCAAAGGGAAATATGGAATTGAGACGAAGGGAAAAATGTGTAGGCCCTGTGGTCTATTCCCTTGATTTATTGTACGAATATTTCTCTCAATGAGTAATTTGTCCTAATCGAATTCTTATGTTTGTTTCTTGTAATTGTTAGCTTAGGGTTATGTTTGTTTCTTGTAATTGTTAGCTTAGGCTTATGTTTGTTTCTTGTAATTGTTAGCTTAGGTGTACAAGATGCAAACTGAAAGTGCTTTGTCAGTTATTGGGCCAAGGCCGATGACGGAGTTGTCTGCTACCAGACTTGGACCAAATGGAAAACCACGGATATCAAGCTTGGAGTCACCAATTATGTTGCTTGCTGGACATCAAAGTGCAGTATATACTATGAAGTTCAATCCAGCTGGAACTATCATTGCATCTGGTTCACATGACAAAGAAATATTTCTTTGGAATGTACATGGTGATTGCAAGAATTTTATGGTCTTGAAAGGCCACAAAAATGCAGTTCTCGATGTTCAATTCACTACCGATGGATCAACAATAGTATCAGCTAGCCCCGATAAGACTGTTAGGGCATGGGACGTAGAAACAGGCAAACAAATAAAGAAAATGGCTGAACATTCCTCATTTGTCAATTCATGCTGCCCAGCTCGGAGGGGCCCTCCTCTTATTGTCAGCGGATCTGATGATGGCACTGCTAAGCTTTGGGATATGCGCCAAAGAGGAGCCATTCAGACATTTCCAGACAAATTTCAAATTACTGCCGTCAGTTTCTCTGATGCCTCCGATAAGATTTGCACAGGTGGTATTGACAATGATGTGAAATTGTGGGATTTACGAAGGTGTGAAGTAACTATGACCCTTCAGGGCCATCAGGATACTATAACTGGTATGCAGCTGAGTCCTGATGGATCTTATCTTCTTACGAATGCCATGGACTGCACACTTCGCATATGGGACATGCGCCCTTATGCTCCCCAAAATCGATGTGTTAAGATCTTGGAAGGCCACCAACACAATTTTGAAAAGAACTTGCTCAAATGTAGTTGGTCCCCTGATGGAAGTAAGGTGACAGCTGGCAGTTCTGATCGCATGGTTTATGTCTGGGATACGACATCTAGGCGCATCCTCTATAAGCTTCCCGGACACACTGGATCCGTTAATGAATGTGTTTTTCATCCTAATGAACCAATTCTTGGATCTTGCAGTAGTGATAAACAGATCTATCTTGGTGAGATTTGATTACCTTCTCTAACCTGAGGTGTAGTTGTAGTCAATATTTGTAACCTTCTGTTGCCTATGTGCGAACATTGAAACTGAGATATTGTGATATGCTTGCTTCATTTAGAGTAGTTGATACATGTTATTGGTGATCTCTGTTAAACGTTGGAATAGCATCGAGTGACCCGCTTTGAGGACCTTTTTTTGAAGCTTAGCCATTGTTTTTTCATTTAAAATTAAGCCTTAGAGTGGAACTTCAGATAAAAATGTTGCTGCTACTTCTTCCTCCTCCTTAGGTAATGTGATACTCTCAGTAATATAAGTATATTTCACCATTATAGATGACCAAGCAGTTAAATAAGAACAGTAACTGTGAACTGTCAGTAAACAATAGTACAAATCTAGTGCAGCATTCAAATTAGAGGTTGACTATTTAGTCTTGTGTGTAGTTGACCTATGATTTTCATCTTCAGTATTCTGGCCAAAAGATTGTAGTCTTCATTCAAAAGTCCGAGTGAT
This sequence comes from Anisodus acutangulus, assembly GCA_029783415.1. Classification (NCBI taxonomy): domain Eukaryota; kingdom Viridiplantae; phylum Streptophyta; class Magnoliopsida; order Solanales; family Solanaceae; genus Anisodus; species Anisodus acutangulus. The sequence goes on from CM056498.1 coordinate 16,375,089, forward strand.
GTAATTCCGGTCCAAAGGCTGCAGTCTTCACTCCAAGCGTCAGAATGATATAATTCTGGTCGAAAGGCTACAATCTTCATTCAAAAGCACAAGTGATGTAATGCTGATCGAAAAGCTGCCGTCTTCACTCAAAAGGTCAAAATGATATACTTCTGGCCGAAAGGCTGCAATCTTCATTCAAAAGTCCGAGTGATGTAATTTCGGTCGAAATGCTGCAGTCTTCACTCCAAGCATCAGAATGATGTAATTCCGGTTGAAATGCTACAATCTTCATTCAAAAGCCTGAGTGATGTAATTCCGATCGTAAGAATGCAGCCTTCATTCAAATGTCCGAGTGATGTAATTACGGCTGAAAGGTTGCAGTCTTCACTCCAAGTGTCAGTAGGGGTGGGCGTATATCGGTTCGGTTTTGTATTCGAAAAATATGAACCGAATAAAAATTATTTTTTTTTATAAAAAATCGATTACAACTTTTTTTTTAAAAAAACCGATATGTTCGTTTATATCGCCGAACGTATCGAATTATATAGTTTTTTCTAGTGGGACGGATCGGGTCAAGTCGAGGAATTTTTTATTTTTTTTTAAAAATTGAATTTTCAAAACTGAAATTGACATTCAACCTACACTACCATGAAGTTTCGATGTTGAAATCTATTGTGTATCGTGAGATGTTTACTAAAGAAAAATGAAAATTAGAAATCGATTTGGGGAAAACACAAATTGATTGGAAAAATGAACGTTTTTGTAAAAATTGGCTTCGCCAAACCGCCTTGTGGCAGTTTGGGCCGGTCCCGTCTCAAAAAAATATCCAAAATCAAAAAAACAAATTGGGTAAAACGGACATCCGAGCGCAAAGTTATGACCATTTAAAGTTTCATCAATTTACAACTACTTTCTCTACCTACATTTTATGTCAATATTTCTGTGATATGTTAATCAAGTTCATGCCGCATTCGACTTTCATAAAAGCTTCATAGATTGACTTCAATGGCTATGATTCAAGAGATAGTAGTAGCCTAAAATAAAAAATAAGAATAATTATACATTTAATTTGGTTTTTTCGGTTCGGTTCGTATCCAAAATAAAAAAACCGAACCGAATCACTAAATCCTGATTTAGTTCGTTTTTTCAAAAAAATTGTTTTTTTTAAATCAATGAACCACGTTTATCAACATACCATTTGTTATGAGCTAATAAGACAAGATATACATGAATCAATGAACTTCTTTAATAGAATGAAAAACACAGACATTCCTAACTCTTAAGAGTAGTCTCTTTGGACAAATATTCGTTTATGTTTGTTTAGATACGGTCATGCCAAAAGAAAGAAAATAATAAGCCTTACATAGATGTATGATCTCTTCCTTATTCCTCAACCAAGCTCCACACAACTTCTTGCGTCTATAACAAGTGAAATGATATCATCATCAACATATAATGTCATAACCATCGTATTTAGCTAGTTCCGTAAGTTAGGCAGCATCTCCCCAATTTTTACTACATCCCAAAGACTAGAAAGGGTCATCAACAGCCCAACAACAACAACAATAGCAACAACAACAATATAATCTAATATGAGCTTCTCCGATTATCTTAACAATCATATTGAGCGGCAAGCTCATTTTTACGAATAACAAAACATAATTCGAATCCAACTCTTGTTCCATAAATTAGTTTATTACCTTCAAAACATCAATACTTATATGTACCATATGATTTCTAGTTCAAAACATCCACAAAATGCCTTCCAAAATAGTCCACAAGTTTACCCTTCAAACTCTACTTTCTATTTGTAGTTTCTATATGTTTTCTTCTCCATTTCACTTTATTAACATATGAACAATATTAATAACGGTAGCCACAACATATTCATTTTATATTCCATAATTCCCAGCCATTATAAATCACATTCATACACTCAAAACAACCCAACAAAACAGTAGTTATGTCTTAGCCTTTTTCATTACACTCTTATGGTATTTAACTTCAAATAGCTTCACCAACATGAAATTAAGCTAACAAAAAACCAAGAGGGTGATAAACACACCTTAATAAGTATATATAGCTCAAGACCCACGGCTGGTACCACTTCCAATCACCCTCAACTGCTCCATAACATCATAGAGATAAGCTTTTGTAGTATTTAACACTTTTTGATGGAAGATTGGGTTGATTTCACCGTGGATTTGGCTTGGAACCTTATGAATGTGTTGAGGAGGGTTCTGGGAAGTTTTCGGATGAGTTTGGTGAAGAAATGATGAAAGAAAACGTCTACAACTCATTTTATAGCTCCAAAGGTCGGCCACCGCCTAACTAGGTCCCAAGCGAGCTACTTGGTAGTGTGTTCTTAAAACACACAAAACTCTTTGTACATAGATCCGATTGATAAATGGTTTATTGAGTTGGAATTTGGAATTTCTGAACTTGAATATAGATATGTTATATACCCCATAGCACCTTATACATTACGAGATATACCCGTGCCAAGTTGGGCAGAAAATCATGTGCGAAAATTCGCCTACCCTTCCCCGAGTTTTGTCGAACTTAATTTCTTTGATTCGTTTGACCCCAGACTCTTATGAGACATTTATAATACCTTTTAAAACTTATTGTCATCCAAATATGGGATCTCATCCTCATCGAGTTTTACATTACTTTACTTTCGACTCATACGAGTGTGAAAATACGGGGTGTAACATCCTTCCCCTCTTAAGAATATTTGTCCTTGAATGTACAGGAAAAATTCTAACTCTTAGGAGTCTTATAAATTTCAGCAGAGTTTCCTCTGTAAATAGGACAATTCAAAACCTGTCAAGCATCCAGAATACATAAACAATGGCACACAGGGCCACAAAATAACGTAACATAATGATATCGGCCCCACACGACCAACCGTCTATCTAGAAACCAAAAGGGTTAGCCATAACTCACCTCAACTGTCAACTACCGAATCCCGGGCTGCATCGGTCACATCTGCCTCAGTAACATTGTCTAAATAAGATATATAAGATATGTTTGACAGATAGGATAGAAATAGGGAAAGCGTATCGCATGAGTGCCGTTGTAACCTTTTTGCTAGAATAAACAAGGGTGCCTAGAATTCATGCGCATTGCTTCCTTCACAACACACCAATAGGAGGCCATCTCTTTAGTCCGGGACTTCTGGACTTAAACGATATAGAATAGCAACTAAGATATCTTTATAAGACAAATTCTCTGTACCCTAAACACCCTTGACTAGGGATACATGAAATAAATCTCCTATACACTTCCGTAACATTGATGTAGGGAAAATTTGATGAAACTTCTTTTAACTCCCGGACACGTCGAATCAATCAATGAAAGATTTGTACTTCTGACCCTACAAGATCTCATAAGAATCCATCTAGATGTTAAGATGATAATTCTATGATACATAAATCTTGAAGAGGTAAATGACCTTCCCACTCTCCTTTGAGATTTAATGCATCTGCCTGCAAAATGTCATTGAGCATCTATATCGTGCTTTCGTCCTGGTTACTTATCCAACATAAAATTACAATAGTGTTTTTTTGTGCGCCCAGCATTTTTGAAGGAAATCTCTAGAATTTCACTGTAACTAAGCTCATCTATCTGAGATAGTAGACATTAGAATGTCCTGAAGTCGTACGACCTCCTTTCTTATATGATCCTCGGCTGTGTAGATAAGTCATTCTGGCGAGAAATGGGTTAATCTTATAAATTTGTCGACCATCCATCATCTGAGTAGCATCTTAGATAATGGTAGGGTGAACTCATACTGAACTTCACCTTTGAGCTACCTTTTTATTCTTTCATCGAGAACTCTATTCTCTGAATTGTCCGTCTGGGCCTTGATATTCTATCTTTACATCAATACATGCCTTTAGTACTACAGTACATCTTCATCAAACTAAATGAAATAAGATAGTGGGAATAATGTGAATCCGCTTAAACCTTTCTCTAGAAACAAGTTAAATCTGGGGCATACAATTGACCTGGGTATTGGAGAAATTCATCTCCCTTAATTCGAATATTGGCTTTCTTTGCCATGGGACTTTCTTTTTCGATAGTACCGACTCTGAGTTCTCATATTGTCTTTTTTACCCTTGCCACGGGGGCAACACTATTTTCTTCTCATCACATCCTTATTATCATTAGAGCTCTAAAATTGGGTCCTTAAACTTGCTAATTATTTGATACGATATTGGGAAGCACCAATCACTCCAAATCATTCATTTGAGATTGAGCCAAGGAACTCCAAGATTTGCAAGCCACGTTGATTCATAGAGAGGCTTTGGAGGCCCATAAGGGCCCACACAAAGGAGCATATGACATTTGGATGATTGCATGGAGTATAGAAAAGCTTGGAAGCATTGCAGAACCTTTCTACGGCAGCCCTGCGAGTCATAGGAGTGTCTTGAGACACATCTTGTGAGACACACAATCCGCATGAGATGTACTGAAGGACATATGACACCTCCTATGAGTCATACGATGGTCCTGAGACATCTGGTGCATGGCGCACGATGAGCCTGCGGGATGTGATGACTTGGAGTTTGGCTACTATTGCAATTTGGGGCTTTGGTCACTTTGGGTCAAGCATGTAATAAAGTAGTCTAAATAGGACCCTTAGTCTTATTTTACATTTAGCTTAAATGATGTTGATGAACTATTATGAGTGTTAGTATTGTAGTTTCTAGGATAGCCATAGTCATTAGCTTAGTTAGTAGTATAATTATGAGGTTGTATTGAACCTTGTCTGTGTTTCATACATGAGCTTGCTCACTAGTAGAATCAATCCAACTCTATAGTTTAGGTGATGTTTTAGTTTAATTCCATTGAGGTCTTTGATTTAATATATGATTGGTTGCTTTGGATTACTATTCTTGTGTCTAATATCCTATCCTTTAATTTTCCGCATTAGATTCAATTTCTTAGAGTTTCACTTTTAGGAATCGTATCATTTGGTATCAGAGCTTAGGCTAGAGTTTTGTTTCTACAATTCTCAATCCTAGGTTCTTATTTGAAAAATCACAAAAATTTAAAAATTTCAAAAATCCACAAAAATATTAGGTGTTGTTTGATTTGAGAGTTCTTATTGATGTGAACTCATAGAGGCTGAATATATCACATATCAAAGTTTCAAGTGATTTGGGGCAAAGATTTGACCAAAACACCATTAGAGGACCTTCAACCTTGAAGAACACCAATTGGGTCAACTTGAATTAGTGTTCTATTGACTTCAAAAGTTATTGGGCTTTGTTCTCCTTGTTGAGAGAAAGTTAAATCTAAAATTTGAGCAAAATTAGAGTTGATTTGATACTAGTTGGAAATTTGAAGTGTTCTACAAGTTCATCAAGTTCTTGTGAAGAAGAAGGCCAAAAAGTGGTGTTTGATCTAAAAACCCTAAGGCAAAAGTTGGAAAAGTATTTTTGGGTCCCATAAATAGCAAATATCTAAGGAAAGTAGGCCCAAGTCATTAAATGTGCAGAGGATAATCAAAAGAGGTCAGCCAAACGGATCCCAGGAAAGAATTTACATCATCAATTGTTGGTTGCACTGCACTTCGTGCGAGTCGCTGGATTAGTCTTGGGAACGTCGTGCGAGTCGCGCTCCTATCACGTTACTTGACAGAAACTTTGAAAACTCAGTTGTACATCTTGAGAGTCACATGAATCTATCGTAGGATCATCCTACGAGTCGTAGGAGCTGCACCTGTACCTCGGGAAGTACAATTCGAGTTTTGTGATTCCAATTCCATTCCAAATCCATTCCTTTTCACTTATTTGATTCTCCAAACTATTTAACATCAAGTAATTGATCTATTTGATTGTTAATTAGTTCTTGAGTCCTACTTTTATTTCGTGTTAATTCTTAGACTAAACATAGTCTTAAATGTCGTTTTCCATTCATCTCTAGGTTTCAGTTGGATTTGATGTAACCGCTCCTAAGATCTATTTTAGAAAAGATGCATGAACTATTTAATTCACCAAGCATGTCATCAAGGTGAGGAATTGGATGGCGATACTTTACCGTTATTTTGTTGATAGCTCGACAATCAACACACATGCGTCAGGTTCCATCTTTATTTAGAACTAACATCACCATCACAACACATGGACTCATACTCTCACGTACCTCCCTTTTCAATGAGCTCATCCACTTGCCTTTGGAGTTCTTTAGTGTCATCGGGGTTGGCTCTATAAGCCAGTTTGTTTGGCAATTGGGAACCCAGCCAATGTCGATTTGGTGCTCAATTCCCCTTATGGGTGGTAATCCTTTGGGAAGCTACGCGGGAAACACATCCTCATAATCCTGCAAAAGAGAAGAAATAACACTAGGAAAATAAGAGGTTAGTTCATTAGTGTGCAAAGAATAGTCCCTATGCATGGTAAGAACCGCCGGGTTTCAGTCCTCTATCTCCTCTCTAATTTCCCCCATACTAGCCAAAGGGCCATCTTGGCCTTTCCTATTGACTCCGCTCGTTCCTCACCCCCATCTTGAGGAATACTATCTCCCTTACTTGCTTCCCCTCTCTTGCGTTTTTCCCGCAACTCCCTCATATTTTGATAAACCTCATTAACTTGCACCAAGGACAAAGGGTGTAAAACATGATTATTCCCTTCATGCTCAAGAGTGTATTGATTGGTCCTCCCATCATGTTTCGTAGACCCATTATATTTCTAAGGTTGTCCGAGTAATACATGGCACACTTGCATTGGTACCACATCACAAAGAACCCCATCTTGGTATTGTCCAATCTTGAATTTGATCAAAACATTCTTGAGAACTCTCAACTCCCCATATTTACTCAAACATTGGAGTTTGTAAAGAGTGGCATGTTTGGTGTTCTGAAAGTTTAGAAATTCCACCAATGAGGTGCTTGCTACATTTGCACAACTCCCGCTATCAATTACCAAGAAACATACATTTTCCTTGACGATGCACTTAGAATGGAAGAGGTTTTCCCTCTGACTTGGATCATCCATAGCCTTGCTTATCATAGCCATCCTCACTACATAGTTGGGAACGGTGAGCTCCACTTCTTGAGGAAAATCATCAATAAAAAATGACTTCCTTGCCATCCCACAAGGGATGGTAATGTCATTTTGCCCCTCATCATCATTCACAATATCATCGCCCTCATGAACTCTCTCATCACTATCCTCTTCACACACTCCATCAACCTCCTCCAAGAATGCCTCTTCATACTTCACAACAAAGGTTCTCTGGTTGGGGCACTCACTCATTCTATGATCAGACCCTTGACATTTAAAGTATTGGAGAGGTTTAGTATTCGTACCTCATTCTTTTAGGATAAACTTTGGAGGTGGTTTCTCAACTTGAGCATTCTTCACAAAGGTCTTTTTGATTTCTTGCACGGTGCCCTTGTTATTTTGCCAATTGGAGGGAGTAGTTCCTCCTTCCTTGTTCTTGTTCCACATACTTGTGTATCCTATCGACTTATCAATTTTATCTTCCTTGAAACCATCCTCTATCTTAATTGCCACTTCAAGAGTTTCATCAATATCTTGACAGTTGTGAAGTCTCATTGGGTAAGAAATTTTCTTTATCTAACCCAGCCCAGAACCGATTCATGGCATTCATTGGATCCTCTTCAAAGTCGATCCTCATTTTCACAAGTTGGAACTCGTCATAATATTCCTCTACACTCTTGTTGTCTTTCCTTAAGGTGTAGATATTCTTGAGTGGATCTTGCTTGTATCGCTCGGTGATGTACTTACACCTTAGAATGGTCTTCAACTCTTCCCATGTGGGAGTTAGAGCGAATCGATGTAACCTCCTCATCTTAACTTGCATTTCCCACCATGTGGGTGCAAATACTTCAAATTGAGCAATGACATAGGACACATTTTTCAACTCGGACATGTCATTGGTTAAGAAGATCCGGTCATATTGCATGATCCAATCAAAGAATACGTCAGGATCACTCCCCTATTTAAAGCTTAGAAGCGACACTTTGATGGAGTTAATACTCGTGTCTCTCCCCCGATTGTTTCCATAATTGCCTTGATCCCTATAGTGATATCCTCAAAGATTATCTCTGTAGATATCTCGGCCCTGATGACCATCTCGATCTTGATAGCCTCCGTGCCTACCCCCTTGTGGGATAGGGCCATTCTTTCCTCCTCTACTACGATGAGGACCTTGGAATTGCAATCATTTTCCTCTCATTCTATCGTCATATCGCTCTTCCAATTCTCCTAGCTCATCTCGGAATTCATCACCCAATGGTTGGACATTTCGGGGTTGTGGATGGGCATTTGGAAGTGGTTGAGGTGGGTATTGTTTATTTAGTGGTTGGTGAGGGTCATTTGGTGGTGGTTGAGGGTTATTTGGTGGAAGTGCGATGGGATTGACATCTCATAATGGGGTGGGTGGTATAGTGTTGGGTGGAGTGGGGTTCTACATTCCGACGGATGGCTTCGTGTGATAGAGTGGATGAGGATTCCGGTCTCACTCCACTTATGTTGCCTTGAAACTGGTTTCGGGTAGTTAGGGACAAATCTCGGGTCCTCCTAATGGCTCCTAATCTTACATCAATACCACTCACTTGTCGGCTAATAGAGGCCAACACACTCAACACTTGACTTAAGTTTGGTTCCTCGATAGGAACTAAATATTCCTCTCTCGAGTGGATCATGCCACCTATTTAAGACACTCAACAAAGAAAGCAAACACGTTAGGTTAGTGAAAATTAACTCACAAATCCCTCAAGTATACGCACCTTTCATTGCCTCAAAATTGCTCCGCTAATGATTGAACGTTAGTTAGTTCGATGAGTCACAAGGGTTCAATTTCTACTCTTGGTCGGAATAGATTCTTGTTTGATTCGATGAAGGAATGATTTGACTCAAACTAACGAACTTGATCCAATAATCACTTAGTAAGAACAATTACAAGTGTTAACTAGTTTAGATGATCAAAGAAGTAGAAAGAAAATTGAGACAAATTGAAATTTTGAGTCAACACATGAGTGGGGGGGATCTGTTGTTCGCAGATTAGTTCTGTGCGTCGCAAACTAGTTATGCGGCCCTCACCTTGGGTCACAGACTGGTCCGCAAAATGTCTCAAATTTTCTAAAGTTACTAGAAATTTCTGCAATACGTAGGGGTGTTATGCGGATCGCAGACCATGTCTGCGGACAACACTGTGGGTCGTAGAATGGCCCAACATTGCATAACTTTGTGACGTCAAATATTTTTAGAGATCTGTGCTCTGAGTCCTTTCCTGATTCTGCTAACGACTTGGGCTCACTTTTTCTGATATTTTACCTCTTTTGGCCCAAAAACACCTTTTCACCTTGAATTTAGGGTTTGGATTATCAAATGGTACCTTTTTGCTTCTTCTTCCTCAAGAATTCTTTAAAGGTCTTCAAGAACACTTGAAAATTCAAACAATTTCATAAATTCAATCCTTCTTCAATTCACCCCAAATTTCAAATTCCCACTCTTGTTTAATAGGAGAACAAAGCCCACTAGTTTCTAAGCTTCAATTCCCCTTCCCCTCAAGACTCACTTCAATCTCTTCAAGTTCTTCAATGGCCAACAATGGTGAATGACTCAAAAGACTTGCAACTTGAGATATAGACTCTCATAACTCTAAGAAACTCAAATATAACACTAGAATTAACAAACAAACAACTATGTTTATATTTTTGGATTTTTGGACTCTAGAATACTTTTTTTGTAGTAATAAAACCCAAGAAAAGGATTATTGGAATGACCCTTTAATTACGCTCTAATATCAATTGATGCAATTTAAATACACAATTGAAAGAAAATAATATAAAAGGAAGACACAAGGAATTGGAATAAAAAACAACCCAGAGTAAATTAAATTATGGACCTTAATTGATTAATCAAAGCAAATACCTATCCTATTAGATAGACGTCAAAGGAATTGAATTTCCAAGCAACCTATCTTTCCAAGCAAAGTCCAATGACAAGCTCTCAAAACTCTCAAAGAGTGTAAGTTTCAATATTTAAGATAATCTAAGAAATGAAATGACCTAAGCTAGCTATTTATAGTTTAGGCTAAATTATTACAAAGAAGGCCTAAAAGTGACACTTTCCATTTCGCAAAGTTAGCTCCTCGATGTCATTTTGCATTCTCAATCTGCGGATCACATACTCATTTTGTGGCTCGCAAATGGTGTCCGTCGGTCATTCTCCCATTGTAATTCTGTGGTTTCCATCCTGAATTACAGGGCGCAGACTCGCTCTACGGGTCGCAAATGGTGCCTGTCATAACACTCTTCGCCTCTTCGTCTTCTCATTCAATCTTAAACACTTGAAAACCCCATAATGGCTCAAAAGTGAACTCGAAAACCTCTCTCTTCATGAAAAACCCTTGAAGTACTTGGAGCTCACGAGCTTGACACCTCGTGAATGGTCTTGAGGCGACTCGGATTGCATCACCATCATAGGATAATGTCAAGGGCAATGCACAAGTCCTTTACATTGCCTCCGCCCGACGACCGACATGCCAGAGTCTGGAGGTCTGACACTATTTGAGTCTTTATACAAAGTTTTAAATTTCTGAATAAGGTGAAAATTTTAAGTAAAGAAATGTTTTTCACAAAAGATTTCTCTATTTCATTGTTTCTTATGGACCAATTTAGTAGTATAGGAACTTTTTCGATTTCAGACAAGTTACAAATTCAAAAAACTCAGATGTTTTGAGATCATAATACAAATTACAAAGAAGAAAAAAATAATTAAATTATACGTATCAGCGAAAAGAGGATGAAGGGTTTGAGAGAGGATGAAAGTCTCATCATTTGGCTCTAAAAGAATCAATTGGAAATGACATTAATTGTTGGATTTATAGATATTCATGGTGATGTTAGTGATTCTAAATTGATTGATGAAACAAAAAAGGAAACATTGAAGAAGAAAAGGGCATTGCACTCAGATGAAATTGAGATTGGAACAAGAAGATGTATATCATCCACACCTTCTAGAAGCACATGTGGCACGATAATAGCCTTTGGATCAATAAGTGCTGGACATAATCTCAGCCCTACGATTAAATAGGATCCCATGTATAGATAAGAATAGTTAGTTATTCCTTCATTCTTTGTTGTATAAATCGTAGCTAGACACGTAGGTAGGTTGTTACATTTTATTTTTAGCTCAATGTTTGTGAATATACACTGCGTATTGAATGAAGAATACACACAAAAATTTCACAAATATCTTCAATTCCTATATGGTATCAGATCATTAGGAAACTTAAGTCCTAATTCTCCTTCATCCTTCTCCTTTCAATCGTTTTCCTTTGCTCCCTGCGACACAAATTGCGGTTCGCGGATGATGTTCAAATTTCCAAAGTTTTCTGTCACGGTCTGTAGTTTGTTTGCGGTTCGCATGTTGTGACTGTGTCCCAAAATGTTGGTGACATCAAAATTCCTTGGGATTTGTTTGGCTGACCACCTTTTGATTATTCTCTGCTATTTTAATGATTTGGTCCCACTTTCTTCAGATATTTGCTATTTTTGGGCCCCAAAGATACTTTTCTCAATTTTATCTTGAGAATTTTGTATCAAACCTTCCTTTTTTCTTCTTCTTCACCAAGAACAATGAAGAACAATGATGAACATTGAGAAACAACCAAAATTCAAACTATACCCAAATCAACTCTGAATTACTTCAAATTTTATATCTAGCCTCTCCTTTATGTAGAGAACAAAGCTCAAACAATTTCGGATCGAATTACCTCTTCAAACCACAAGACCCACTTGATTGTTCTTCAAAGCTTGAAGGTCTTCAATGGTGATTCTGCCAAAACAACTTGAAATGGGTCCAAATTTTGGATATGGCTTCCTCTCAAGTTAGAGAACAAATCCCAATACTTTTTAAGCTCAAACAACCATGAATTTTTCATAACCTAACTTCAAGTTCTTCAACCCAACAATGGTGGATGACTCAAATCAACTCCAAATAACTTGAAACTTTGGATATAGACCAAACAAACACTATATAATACAAATCTAGTGTCCAAATCAACAAACATACAAGGATTAAAACTATTTTTCTGATTTACAAAATTTGGATAGAGATTTTTTTAGTAACAAAACTCAAGACAAGAATTGTTGGAATAACCTTTCAATCAAGCTCTGATACCAATTGATATATACCAAAATGCGAAAATGAAATCACAATACGAAATTAAAGGATAAAGAGGTAGACACAAGAAGAAGAATCAAAAGCAATTTAAAACTATATTAAAGTTTGAGACCTCAATTGAATATCCTAAATCAAGAACCTAAACCTATTATGATGACCTCAAGGAAACCAATGTCCCAAGTAACCACTCATCTCAAACAAAATTCCAATCAATGGCTTCAACAAGCCCTCAAACACTCAAACTTTCAAAGGAGTATCAAAATATCTCAATTCGACATAATCTCTAGAATGAAATGACCTAAGATTCCTATTTATAGTCTTAGGCTAAGTTATAATAAAAAGTCCTAAAAGTGTCACCTTTAGATTGCACAAATAACCAAAACGCCAAGCTATCAAGGCTTATGGGGGACCGGTGATTCATATGTCATGTTTCTCAGTCACCTCTTTAACGTTTGAAATGTATCTCGCAAACATGACTTGTGGCACCATCTGCAATTCGCAGATAGTGTTTTCTTCACCATTCATTGTCTTTTCATATCTCCATGCAATCAACCACACTCGGAATCCTTGGGATTGCACTAAAGTATGCTCTCAGATGTCCATCTTCATGTGCAGCCCTCATGAAGCTTGTAGTTCATGGTCTTGACTCTACACATGCGATTTTAAGGTAACTTAGAATGCATCAGGCAGGAGGTTGGCTCACAGAAGCGGGGTTGGAAATTTATGAATTTCCTCATTGGATGAGGGATTGTCTGTAGGGGAGAGTCTGCCTCAGTGGGGTCGGGCACACTATAGTGTTGAGGCAAGGTGTTAAGTGACACCGCCTCAGCGAGGTATTCGCGGCAGTGGATCCACTCTAGCGGATTGGATTCCGCTGGGGCAGGATCACTATATTAGGTGTCCTATTTAGTTCCCTAGATCAGATTTCTTTCCCAAAATAGTTATCCTCGAACCTAGAGCCGCCAAGGGAGTGTTTTCTGAAGATTAAAAGTGATTTCATCCTTGAGGTAAAGGTTTCCTTCCCTTGTAATTTCATTTTATGATTCTAAGTCCTTTAATAGTGATATGGTATGTTTATAAGTTGGGAAAGATGAATTATAAGTTCTTATGAGATTAAGAGAGTTAAATCATGGATTTTAAAGGGTGTTGATGGATTAAACTACTTGATTATTATGAATTAGTGATGGAAATTACTAGATTATCATGTGTAGAGCTGAATTTGAATATAGATACCTATTCCAATTGGAGGAAAATCTTAGGGTTCCAAATTGGGGCCTTTTGTATCTTGTTCACTTGAAGGCTCAAATGTGTATAGTCTTCTAATTAACTTAAGGATATGATTACCTAATACGTGTTCTTGATTTTTGGATGATAAAGTTTGAGTCTTGGTGACGTGAGCCCGGGGTTGGTAGTTAAAGTCTTGTTTTGTTAAGGATTATATCCATGTATGTTGTGTAAGCGCTTCATTAGCGAATAGTGTATGTGTGATTAGACTTCGATTATCATAAGGCGCAGCGGAAGGGAAAGGCCATCACCGGGCTTGAATTGTTAGCGCTCTTGTTTGGCCCAGAGATAGGCTACTGTTTACTTTCACAAGAGTTCGATAGAAGTACGTATTTAATTATAAATATTGAGGGGTATTTAGCATATTTGAGGGTACCACTCAGCCGGTTGTGATGAACGGTTGAGTGGGTACCGGTATTGAATTGTGTTGATGGGTGATTTGGGGAATTAGCCTTGTGTTGGTTCTGACTGCTGATTTATTTGGGCTTGTCGGCATATTTGCTATTATTTGTTTATTCATCACACCTGCTTTCGATATGATATCCTGATTTGTACTTGGATTGTTATGTTGTTAAATTCTTAGAAGCATGTGATATTCATCTTTATACTTGATCGCATCTCATTACATTATGATTTCTTGGCTTATACTGTCATTTGCATTCATACACTCATGGTTCTGAGATATTGATATGTGAGTGGTATGGAATGTTGTGGGTCCAAGATACTGGAAAGGTGAGATTACTTATGATCATGAAACACTAAGATGATGATGATGATATTTGAGTGGACGGATTGCCCGCTTGCAACGTGATTCTAGTTAGCCAAGAGGTGGTCTCTGATGGGGAATTCTAGAGGAGTATATGGGCTTCGCAGGTCCCCCATAGGTGTGCATCTTATAATAAAAACTTGATCGCATGGATATTGGAAGATCAATGTACCTACATTTGCATTGCATTCATAACATATCATTCATAGATTATCTGTCGATGAAATAAGTGTTGAGTTGATTATTGAGGACTTGATTGAATTTCTGGATAAGGAAGCATGTTACTTAATGATACTCAGATTGGTTTTGTTGAACTTTTTCGAACTTGGATGATCTAGGTGATTATGAAATCTTATTTAAGAAGGGAATTGTGAAATCTATGAAATATGTTGTGAACAATGTGATCTTAGATTTTTAAACTATTAGAATAGGACTATTTGGAGTCAACTTGGTATTTATCTCTTTTTATGTATCTTCTGTTGTTGTCGATCTATGATGCCTGTGGGGGTACGTTGTGTACTCATACTACACTTGTTGAATCTTTTCTGGTGCAGATTTAGTGACTTCTACCAGTGCGGACAACATAGTTGAGTTCGAGTAGGCGATCTCTAGCATTTAGGGTGAGGATGCTACCCTCAACATGCCCTTAGATGTTCTATCTTATTCTGTCTTTTATTGCATTTGAGAGACATGTTAGACATTTTCAGTTTATGTATTCAGTTTGGCACCATGTTGCCTTTGACAATCAGACTTATATTAGGTTGTAGCGCTCTTCTATTCACAGACTAGATCTTAGGGGATGCTGCTTAATATTCAAAATTATTTATTCTACATTTATATCATGAGACATATTCTATAATATTTTGTTATATTTTTGCTTTTTTATATCATATCATGTGAATGATTGGGAGTGGTTCTCCTACTAGTAGGTTTACATAGGTGCTACCACAGTCCCTAAAGGGGTCCTGACAAAATTAGTATCAGAGCTTCAGGTTAAGTGGTCTCGAATATAAGAGTAATGTCTAGTGGAGTCTTACGGATCGGTGCAGATACGTTTGTACTTATCTTCTGGGAGGCTATGAGACATTTAGGAAATTTCACTTTCTTCACTCATTTCGTGCTAAGTTGAATCAAATTGGTATCTGACCTTTATTCCTATTCTCTCACAGATGGTGAGGACTCATGCCGACCCAGCGAGGGAGGAGGCACCGGTGGTGCACGATAGCGGTAGAGGATGTGCTCGGGGCCGAGGTAGAGCTAGAGGAGTGGCACCAACTCGGGGTGGGGCATAGGGAGTCGGCCAGACTCATGCTAGATCAGTCTCCCCTAAGCGAGTTATTGAGCCTCAAGATGAGTTACTCGAGGAGGAGATGGGGCCAACCTAGGATCAACCTGGATTTGTTGTTACTCCGGTTCTACAAGATATGTTGGTCAAATTTTTGAGTGTTCTTGATGGTTCTGTCCAGGCGGGCATGCTTCCGACTACTCCGGGTGATTCTCAGACTCGTGTGGGAGATGGACAGACTCAGACTCCCAAGTTCTATACTCTCGGAGTTCAACCATCGGTAATTTTAGTATCCCATATTGATGAGGTTCCTACTCTAGAGTTTGGTCCCCGATCGATTGTAGGGACAACTATGACCTGCAATGAGCGAAAGCTATGGGAGCACTTTTTGAACATGAAGTCTTTGGTATTCTATAGTTATCCCAAAAAGGATGCTTATGAGTTTATTGTGAGCAGCCATGAGAGGTTTTATACCTTGGGTATCGTCGAGTCATACAGATTTAAGTTTGTGGCCGTTTAGGTTTTGGGATATACTAAACAATGGTGGAGAGATTATATTTATTATCGACTAGTGGGGTTGCCTCTATTATCATGGGTTAGGTTCTATCATTTATTTTTTGGAGAAGTATGTGTCTCTTAGCTTGCGTCTGAGCAAGCGTGATGGGTTTAAGATGATTGAGCACATGGGTTCTTCAGTTTCAAATTATGAGACTCGCTTCCATGCCTTATTACGCTATGCAACACCTTTGCTACCTACAGAGGCTGAGCGAGTGAGATATTTTGTTAGAGGTTTAAGTATTCCCCTTTAGTTGGCTACATTACAATTAGTGGTAGTTGGAGCTTCTTTTGAGACTGTAGCTGAGCATGTGAGAATGGTGGATTTTGTGAGGGGTAAAATGCCCAGATATGAGTCGGATAAGAGGGCGAGGTGACAAGGACAGTTTAGCGGATCTACTTCTCGTAGTTATGGGCAGTAAGGTAGATATCAACATTTGCAGCATGGTCGCCTAGTTTAGGCAACCTTTCAGATTACAGATGGTGTCTCTGCGGGGTAGAGTGGTTATGGCGGAGGCCAGTCTTCGAGGGGTTCTTAGTCTCAGTATTCTGATCATGGTGGTTCGGGTTCTTCTATCTCTTTTCATCAGCCTTCAGTGGCTAGGGCTTGTTTTGCCTATAGTGAGGTGGGCATTTCAGGAGAGATTTCCCCAGGTATATATCGAGTGCATCCTGTGCACCCAGGACCCCAGCACAACCATCTAGGAGTGGTGGTCAAGTTAGCCGAGGAGGATCTCAGTTAGGCTGTGGTTGCCATCAGACCGGTCATGGTGAATACTAGTCAGGGAGAGATAGAACTCATTCTGGCCGAGGTGACCAGCAGAGTACTCAGTCCGAGGGAGGACGCACTCATTGTTCTGCTTTCCCGGGTAGACCCGAGGTTGAGGCATCAGATGTAGTTATCACATATACATCTCATTTTTCATCGGTCTGCTTCAGTGTTATTTGATCCGGGGTCTACATTCTCATATGTGTCTGCCTACTTCCTGGTGATTTGGGTATGTGGTGTGATATGCTTGATTTCCCTATTTATATGTCTATATCGGTCGGTGATTTTGTAGTTGTAAATTGAGTCTATCGGCATTGCTTGGTTACTTTTATGGGTTACGTACTTGAGTTGATTTGATCATTTTATACATGGTCAATTTTGATATTATTATGGGGATGGATTGTCTATCACCGTATCATGCGATTCTGGACTGTTATTTCAAGATAGTCACGTTAGCTTAGCATGGACTTCTGAGGTTAGAGTGGAGAGGCGCTCCTAGCCCTACTCCTAAAAATATTTTTTTTCATTCAAGCTAAGAAGTTTGCAGATAAGGGTTGTTTGGCGTATCTAGCTTATATTCAAGATACGAGTGTGGAAACTCCTATTCTTGAGTTTTTTCCGGTAGTTAGCGAGTTTGTCGAGGTTTTCCCTTTAGACTTACCAGGTATGCTGCCAGATAGGGATATCGACTTCTATATTATCTTGAGTTGGGTACTCGACCCATTTCTATCCCTCCATATCGTATGGCTCTAGTCGAGTTGAGAGAGTTAAAGAAGCAGCTTTAGGATTGGTTGAGTAAGGGCTTCATTCGACCGAGTGTATCTATATGCGGTGCTCCTATCTTGTTCTTGAAGAAGTAGGATGGCACAATTCATATATGCATTGATTGAAGATAGTTGAACAAGGTCACCATAAGAAACAAGTATCTGATCCCTCGTATTGATGACTTGTTCGATCAACTTTAAGGTGCTTGAGTGTTTTCGAAGATCAACTTGAGGTCTGGGTATCATCAGTTGAAGATCTAGGCCGAGGATGTTCCCAAGACAGCTTTCCAGACTCATTATGGTCATTATGAGTTCTTGGTGATGTCTTTTGGGCTTACCAATGCCCCCGTAGCGTTCATGGATTTTATGAATGGGATATTCAAGCCGTATTTGGATTCTTTTGTGATTGTATTCATTGACGACATCTTGATCTATTCGAGGAGTCGAGAGGAGCATGAGCAGCATTTGAGGGTGGTCCTTGGTTTATTGAAGAAAAAGAATTGTACGCTAAGGTATTGAATTGTGAGTTTTGGTTATGTTTTGTGGCATTCTTGGGACATGTGGTGTCCAAGGAGAGTATTATGGTTGATCCAAAGAAGATAGAGGCAGTCATGGACTGGCTTAAACCGACTTTTGTGACAGATATTCAGAGTTTTTATGGGTCTTGCTAGTTACTATCATCGGTTCATCAAGGGTTTCTCTTCTATTGATTCTCATATGACGTCTTTGACTTAGAAGGAAGTGGTCCAATCAGTGTGAGGAGAGCTTTCAAAACCTCAATACTTATTTACCACAACCTTAATTTTATCCTTTATGGTGGAGGGAAATGACTTTACTGTGTATTGTAATGCTTCTAGGATTAGGTATGTATGTATGTTAATGCATAAGGGTAAGGTTATTGCTTATGCATCGAGGAAGTTGAAGGTGCACGAGAAGAATTACCCTATTCGTGACTTGGAGTTGGCCATCATTATGTTTGCTCTAATGATTTGGAGGCATTACTTATATGGTGTTCATTGTGAGGTGTATACTGACCAATGCAGTCTTCAGTACGTGTTTAATCAGAGATATTTGAATTCTAGGCAGCGTCGGTGGATAGAGTTGTTGAAAGACTATGACATGACTATTTTGTATCATCTAGGCAAGGCCAATGTAGTGGCTGATGCTTTGAGACGAAAGGCAGTTAGCATGGGGAGTTTAGTTCATTTAATCGCTTTCGAGCGTCCTTTGGCATTGGAGGTTGAAACTCCAGCCAACCATTTTGCGAGGCTTGATATTTTGAATTCAGGCAGGAATTTGGCTTGTGTGGAGGAGAGGTCGTCTCTTTTGGATCAAATTAGGACTCACCAGTATGATGATGTAAAGTTGTGATAAATCGAAGATAATGAGATAAGTGGGGAAGCTAAGGAGGTTGTGATTCATAGTGAAGGGGTTTTAAGAATTAAGTGTAGAGTGTGCGTGCCTTGTTTGGGTGATTTAAACAGATTGATTATGGAGGAGGCCCACAACTCTAGGTATTCAATTCATTCAGGTGCTACTAAGATGTACCGTGATTTGAAGCAGCACTATTGGTAGGGGAGGATGAAGAGAGACAATGTGGAGTTTGTGTTTCGATGTCAAAATTGTCAGCAGGTAAAAAATGAGCACCAGCGACCCGTGTCTTAGAGGATGCCCATTCCCGATTGAAAGTGGGAGAGGATTTCCATGGATTTTTTGTGGGATTTCCCAAGACTTTGGGCATGTTTGATGCTATTTGGGTCATTGTTGATAGGTTGACCAAATCTGCACATTTCATTCTGGTCCAGACGACTTATAATGTGGAGAAGTTGGCTATCGTGAGATTGTTCGTCTTCATGGGGTTCCTATTCTATCATTTCAGACCGAGGGATTTAAATTACTTCGCATTTCTAGTGGACTTTGTAGAAAGAGTTGGGTACTCGTTGGATCTCTGTACAACATTTCACTCTCAGACCGATAGTTAGTCAGAGTAGACAATTCAGGTTTTGAAGGATATGTTACGAGCATGCGTGATTGATTTTAGTGGTCATTGTGACCAGTTATTACCCTTGGCAGAGTTTGCATACAATAATAGTTATCACTCCAGTATTGATATGGCAACATTCGAGGCTTTGTATGGTAGGAGATGCCGATCTCTCATTGGTTGGTTTGATGTGTTCGAGGTTCGGCCTTGGGGTACTGATTTATTGAAAGATTCCTTAGAGAAGGTGAATGTGATCCAGGATAAGCTCCTAGCAGCTCAGAGTATATAGTTCGGAAGGTCTGAGACTTAGAGTTTATGGTTGATAACATGGTTCTTCTGAAGGTTTCACCCATGAAAGATGTGATAAGGTTCGGAAAGAGAGAGAAGTTAATTTAGATTTATGGCTAAAGTATGATACTTGATGGCTATGGGATACATGTATTGGACTATAGAATGTGACTTAATATGAATGATATCCTACAACCAACGTCTACATGACCATTACGGGTGTAGAACACAAGGTAAGGTGAATTGGGAATATGGTATTTGTGTTGTCTCTACTGGTTGTAAAGTGTTCTTGTAAGTCCTAGTGAAGATAAATTAGATGTATGGGTTCTAAATATCATTAATGGATTGTAGATCTTTAGTTAAGGTGAATCATATCGATAGAGTATAAATTATCATTATTGGATTATAATATCCCACCATGAGGTAAGTTATGTTATGGGTTTCAGAGGATTGCTAGCAGGTGATAGATTACTACTTAAGGTAAAGCGTATAGCAGGTTGTAGGTACCATTAAGGGTTTGGAGATTGTTAGTTAAGGTGAACACGATGTTGATAATTTGTATGTGACTAGACTCGGGATGTAGACGCATACTTAAGGTAAATAGAATTTTTATGAACGTTATAGTCTTTATGAGGGTAAAACGATATAGAGAGTTCGAGTACATGTTTGGAAAGTATCAATAAAGAGTATAGTAAAGTAAGTGTGTATGTCCATCTCGCAAATATCAAGATCTAAGTCCTACTAGATGATGTACGTATCACGTGATGTCGGTTAGTGTTCAAATAATCGTTAAGGGGTTGTAGAGTGTAACGTAAGAGGAAATATGTCATAAGCATCCAAATTTCCAATATTAGGGTATAGAGATTTTTTTAAGATAAACCGCATTGACATCAACGATCATAGTCTTTCCAAACTAAGATGGTCCGTGAGATTGGAGAATGGTTTCTGAAAGTATCATAATAAAATCGTAGAATAGTAGGTATGTCCCTATCGTACCCAATGACATAAAGTCCTATCAGATTTTCCCTCTCTATACAGAGTTTCTTGAGTTGTCGATGACGTTAGACTCCCCTTCGTAAGAGCTTATACTTCATGCATTAAGGCAAGTGTGTCAATAACTTCACGACTTCAATAAATCATAAAGGTAGTAACTATGTTAAGGCTATCCTTTCCTACTTTTGGCATAACCTGAATGTAAACATAACGTAAATGAATGTCCGTCCAAAGTGACTCTACTGTAAAAGTTAGAAATCTCTATGTCCTTCATTCAATTGAAAGAGTTTATTGATTCATGTATATCTTGTCTTATTGACTCATGTTGAAATGGATAATGATATGTTAAGACCCATAACGATAATTGGAGATATAACGACCTTACGTCACTCCGGCAAGCTCAGAATGTTCCTTATGATCCTCATGCATGTATATATATATGTATAATGACAAGAACGTTATATATGCGACCACTGATCGGTTGGTTATGACGATGATGTTGGCCCCAAAGAGAGGCTTGATATGATATGATATGGCCCTAAAAAGCGGCTTGATGATTTATGATGGCATTATATACGCGTATATATTGTATTGCATATCATGGCCCTCAATGGCAATTCAGAGTTTCATGTTGATTCTTCCCCTATCTTTATTTACATGTAATGTTCTTTCATATGATTATTTCATTCTACCTTACGTATTCGGTATAAACTTTCTGCACTGGCATTTTTTTTGTCGGGGATGTTGCATTTGTTATATTTCACATTGCAGGTCCGGTTATACAGGTTGGCAAACTTGTTAGCTAGATAGTGCAGATGATCAGTGAAAGAGTTACAAGCTCCAATTCCATCTAGAGTTGAGTCATATCTATTAATTGCATTAAAGTTATAGATTATGGGTAGCTCAGATCCCTATCCCGACACTTGTAACAGTTTTTCAGTAGTAAATGTTCATAGAGGCTTCATAGACAGTGTTGGGTCATTTGTAATCATTTACATTCCATGGGACAATGGTCACATATATGTACATATAAGTCATTGTGTCTCTCATTTATTCTTCAAGCTATGACATGTAGTTTGTTACAATACATAGTAGTTTCATATAGAGCATGGCCCATCTCATTCAAACTTGGGGAGTGACAGATTGGTAGATATTTTGACTATGTCGTAAACTACCGGGAGTGTGGTGATCGACAAATGAGAATGACTCTAGCTATGGACAAGTGTGAAGATTTATTACTTAATGAGTTATTGGTGGTTACACTTAATTTTGGAAAAGGGTTGTGGGCATTCTACCTGTTGCTTAGGGCTACACAAGTTTTCACAATTGATAGTGATGCAATTTTTTGGAATTGACAAAATGAGGAGGATAACCACATAACTTGTTGGAGGCATTCTAGTTTGGCGAGACAAGGCAAGCGATAGTTCTTATTGGGCAAGCATCGTTTAAGGACCCTTGAGTGAGGAGTCAGTCAATAAGGAAATTTAAAGTGGTAGATCAATGGTAGATGTTAACTAACTTGAGTTTTAAAGTGCATTTCGGAAATTTGAAGTACAGATCAATTATACCAGTTGAAACCAAGTTAAGTGAATTCACTATGGTACTTTGTGTATTGATATTTGATTGGTGGACTTGTAAGCCAAGGTAAAAGAATGATTCTTCAGTTAAGGGATCTTTAGCAAGTAGGTAAGGAACCGTATGAGAATGTTAGTAGAATTTTGTAAATGGTAAGTATGATCACCTTGTAGGTTATGGACCATTGCAGTGCTGGTTTGGAATATTACATCTGCAATAATAGAATATCCTTGTTGAAGTAATAGAGGTTGGTTGGTACCTTCTAGTGGAAAGTCTTTGTGAAGATTTGTTCATATGATGCACTTGATTTAGATAAGTATCCAGTTTTGAGATTCGAGTGAGGCAAGGAAAAAAATTCGGTTGTTCGAGTTTGTGGCTTACTATTATCTCAAGAATCGGCCCAGCTATTTTGCAAGATTTAGGATATTTCGGTACACTTTCGAGTGGGTTTGAGTGATTCTCAGCCGATAGCGGCGGATGTGATATGGAAGACTAAAGTATTAAGATAAAGGCATGTTGGACCTTGAATAAGAAGGGGGAAGGTACACCTTTAGAAAAGGAAAAGATTTGAATTCGAAGCAACGGAATTACTTGAATCACGTATGAATTATGGTGGCATTATCTTGCATTATTTCAAATAGAGCATAATTGTTAAGTACGCTTGAAGAAGAAAGTCTACGGGATTTGACTAAGTGATATGGCGAAGTGTCATGGGGTTTTGTGATTGGCGATTGTGAGGTGCAAATGTAGATGATGGAAGAGGAACTCAATGGGCCGCAATTAGCAATTAAAAGTGTCTTGTGATGGAAGAAGAGCTCCATCCTAATAAGATATTTTACTCAAATCTTATACCTATTTGGAGGCCCAAATTAAAGTCCAAGATAAGATGGAATGAGGCCTAAATCTGCCCGAAAAAGGAGAAAATACTGCAACTCAAATCTGCCCCAAATTTGTTTCTAGAATCTACATTTATGAGTTGTTTTAATCTATGTTGACTTGCATTGGTCTAAGTGTTTTTAGTCTTCAATGCACCTAGAAAATTTTAGGTTTTTAGTCTTCTATGCACCTAGGAAGTTGCACCTTATTTATTTTAGTTTGACCAAGTGTTAGCAGACCCCTTCTAGGCACCTATATAAAGGGGTATTTTCTTTTTCATTATAACTAAGTTTGATAAATATTAATATTATTAGCTTTGTGGCTTGTGGATACCTTTGAGGTTCTCTTTTGGGTTATGCACTTTTTTCTACTTTGAATCATAGCTCGAATTCTTCAATGATAAGATTCCTTATTTGAGTTTCTTCCCTCATTTTCTTCTTCTTCTTCTTAATTGATTCAACTGCTTCTTTTTCTATTAAGTAAGGTTTCAAGTATCAAATACTTGAACTTGTGTTCTTCTCTTCCAAGAATCAATCATTCCCTCTTTCAATCTTCTAACTCTAAAGTCTTTCACAATCTGTGATGTTATGAAGTGGTATCAGAGCTTTGGATGATTAAGTATTCTTATACTCACCCGATATATTAATTTGAACGCTAAAATATCAAAACAAATCTGAAATTTTTTTTTAAAAAAATTATTGTTGCATGAACAGTAAAAAAAAAGTCAAAACAAATCTGCTCAAGTGAACAATGACATGAACAGTAACTTTGACTTATCTTCACTTGTTCTTTATTTGTTCAATGCTTTATCTTGTGATTTGTTGACTTTAAATTGTTGAGAAATCTATTATGGTTGTTACTTGAAACCTTGCTTAATAGAAAAAGAAGCAGTTGAATCTATTATGGTTGTTATTAGAGTTAACAAAGTTTTTCAAACTAGAGTGTAAGTATTCTCTAATGTATGTGCTACTAAAATTTACAAGAATGTTTTTCACCACTTAGTTAGTGCTTACTTTGTTGAAAAAGTGGGTTTATCTTGTGTTAAGCATACTCCACCCTACACCCTAAAAGGAGTGAGGGTGGACAAGAGAGTGTTAGTGTCATTATCTATTGAGAGATACAAGGATGAGGTTTGGTGTGATGTGGTTCCTTTATTCACATGTCATTTCTTATTTGGAAAGACATGGTATCTCTATAGGAAAATTTCATATGATCAAGAAAAGAATAGGTATTCCTTGGTGAGAAATGATGAAAAAGAGCTGCCTTTGTGTCTTTGGCACCTATTCAAGAATATCAATTAAGGGTAAGGAGATCAGTAGAGGTGTTTGAAAAGGAAAAGGTGTGCAAGAGGGGAAACAAAAGTAGGAGTGAGAAACCTAAAATTAGAGTTGATGTTAGAAGTCCTTCAAGGGATAAAAGAGGGATTCTTGACAAGTATATGGGAACTTGTGATACTTATTATAACATACCTTTCCCAATAAGACAAATGAATGATATATCATTGATAGCCTTTTCTACACCAAACAAAAGTGAGGCTGAGAGACAAAAGAAAGAGAGAAGTAAGGGTGAGCAACTTGACAACTTCAAAGAGGAAAAAGAAGAGGAAGTGATGAGTGAAAAGAGTGGGTTGTCAAGAAGTAGAACTCAATGGACAAAATTGAGTGAAATGAGTTCAATAGGTAAGATAGAGAGTTAACAAGTGCATATGACAAATGAAGAAAAAAAAGAGATTAAAAGATTTGAGTGCATAAGTGGGAAATATTCTCATTCAAGCTCTAACCAATTAACTTATTTTTTTCTAATATTTGTGCTCTAAATGTGCAGGTTATTGAAGAAGAACCCATTGAAGAGTTTTAACAACAATTGAAGGGAAAATCTAGCTTCAAAGAAGATTTGAAAGGTGAAAAGGCCGATCATCCATGAAAGCAACATCAAGTGGAAGACAGTTGAGATTCATGATCTCATGTGGTATGACCTTGTTCATGATCTATTTATAGATGCAAATGAAGCTGAAATTGTACCATAATTTGACAAGGTCAAATCTTCAAGTGGAGATGTTACTCAGGTTTGGAGTGAACATAACCTTTTTGACTATTCTTCTTATGTGATCAATCTTTCTCAATGTGATGAAAGTGAGGGACGAGATAAGTTGAGTGAACAAATCCAAGGAAACTTGAGAAAGGATGAATCTTGTTCATATGTTAATCTACTAACTCTTTCTTGCTTTAGTCTTACATCTCCTTTCATGCAGAAAATTGAGAATGAAACTTCACTTGAAGAAGACAATCCCATTGGTTACAATTTTAAAGTGTGTGATAACCCATTGTGGGATGATATTAAATATGAGTTTACATCACATTTTTGTCCACATTCGGATGCTAATGAAGGAAGAGAAAATGATGAAATTCTGAATAAAGATAATGAGACACATGAAGCTTTTGATGCCATATATATTAGGAAGTTGAGCTAAATGTAGAATATAGTGTCTCAAGTGTAGAAACATATAAGTGCTCACATGTTTCTAATTGCACAATATCTTTATCTTGTTTTGTAGATCCTTTTTTGCAGGTTAATCTAAAGCAACTTCTAAAGGAAATTACTTTTGATACATATCCTGACTATGGTACATCCAATGGTGAGGTTAAGTTATTTAGAAATAGCAAATATGGTATGTTTTCTTGGTATTAATATGCTTTTGATCTAAGTAATGACCCTTTATTGTTTAAAGAGCTTATGAATTGTTCTTTTAGTGGTTGTGTTGGCAATCACATTTTTTATTAGATGATGTTATCCATGGATATTTAAAATGGAGTGTTTGATCATAAAAGAATAAAGTGAGTTAAATGGTTTCATGGTCACTACCTTGTGTTATTTTTACCAAGTGCTTGTTGTTTCTTCTACTCACTATGTTATGCACTACCTTTTAGTGAAGACCCCTCAGGTTCTTGGTCAAGCTAGAAATGACATCTATGTTCTCTAGTCACCGGTTTCCAGCTTTCAAGGTCTTCTAAAAATTGCTTAGGATTACTTTCCAATTTTTCAATTCCTGCATGTAATAAACTCAGTAGTTCAGATTCTTTAAATTCCAATTCCAATGTAATGTTGTGGCATATTAGATTGGGAAATTTACCCATTTCTGCAATGAAAAACATGAATTTCCTTTCATCATCTACTGTTCTTAATTGTCCTTGTGATATTTTCCCTTTGGCTAGCTAGTCCAAACTACCATTTCTCACTAGTTCTATCAAGACTAAATGCTTTTTTGAATTAATTTTCATTGACACTTGGGGTCCTTATAAGTCACCTACTCATGATGGATATAAATATTTTCTCACAAATTTTGATGAATTTAGTAGGTGTACTTGGAATTACTTACTTAGTACAAAGAGTAAAGCCTTTCCCATACTTAAACACTTTTATCTATGGTAGAAAGACAATTCAATCACAAAGTAAAGATCATAAGGTCTGATAATGCACTAGAGTTGGGTAGTGGTACTGTCATCTCTGAATTTTTCAAAACACAAGGCATACTTCATCAAACCTCTTGCATTGGAACCCCTCAACAAAATGGCATTGTTGAGAGAAAACATAGACACCTTTTGGAAACTTTTAGGGTACTTTTGCATCAATCCAAATTGCTCATTTCTTATTGGGGAAATGTTTGCTCACTGCCACTTTCTTAATAAATAGATTTCCTTCATCTGTTCTTAAAGGAAAACTCCTTATGAGTTACTTTTTGGTAAACCTCCTAAATATGACTTCCTAAGGTCATTTGGGTGTTTGTGTTTTGCTTCTACTTCTCCTCAAAATAGATCAAAGTCTCCACCTAGAACTAGAGCTTGCATCTTCATTGGGTACCCTCAGGGACAGAAATGATACAATCTCTTGGAACTATCCACTAGAAAGATCTTTGTTTCTAGGGATGTTCATTTTCATGAGTCTATTTTCTCATTCTCCTCTAATCTTGTTTCCCATCCTATCTTTCCATCCTCAACTCCTAACTCTGATTGTCTTGAACCTATCATCTCTGACATCTCTTCCTAGACTCTACTTGTCCCACAGATAACCAAGACCCTTTGATTGATCCAATCCATAATCATAATTATCCTGCTACTCCTCTTCTATCTCTTATACCTCCTCAATCACCAGTTCCTCCATCTCCACCACCCATTGCCCATCCTATTCATGTTAGATCTTCCACCAGAACTATCAAGCCTCCTAGCTATTTGTTTGATTACTTATGCAATTCAGTTGTCATCGCTGACTTCTCCTATTGTTTTTATACCCCTGTTACACCTCATGATTTTCTTGTATCTTCTCTTTCTACTTGCAATCAATAGGTATTAAATTCCACTTCCTAGAGTAGTGAACCTATTAGTTTTTCACAAGCTGCCCAACACCCTCATGGTTGGCAGCAGGCTATGACAACTGAATTTGAATCTTTAGAAGCTAATGACACTTAAAATACAGTTGAGTTACCTATTGGAAAGAGGGCCGTAGATTGTAAATGGGTATATAACATCATTTTGATGGCAACATTGAAAGGTTAAAGGCACGATTGATAGTTCGAGGAGACACTCAAAGGGAAGGGGTAGATTTTAATGAAACTTACTCTCATGTGGTCAAAATGACTACAATTAGGTGTTTGTTGGAAGTTGCAATAAAAAGGGGATGGGCATTGATACATTTAGATGTCAATAATGCCTTTCTTCATGGCAATTTACAAGAAGAGGTATTCATGAAGTAACCTCCTGGTATGACATCTCCCAGTCAAAATCATGTACTTAAGCTAAATAATTTTTTCTATGGATTACAACAAGCATATAGAGAATGGTATACTCGTCTCACTGCAACTTTGAATTTCAAAGGGTTTTCCTCTTCTTTGAATGATTACAGTTTATTTTTCAAACAATATGAAGGTTCCATTTCTATAGTAGCAGTTTATGTGGACATCATTTTAATAGGAGATAATCCATCTGAGCTTACTATTCTAAAAGAGTTCTTACATAAGGAATTCAAAATCAGGGATATTGGTGACTTACACTATTTTTTGGCTTGGAAGTTCTTCGTGAACCTCAGGTACTAATTCTTTTGTCAAAGGAAGTTCACCACTAATCTCTTATCTGAGGACAACTGCAATCATCTTCCCACAATCCCATCTCCTTTGGATCCTTCTCTTAAGATATATACCGACACAGAATAGTTGTTTGTTGATCCCTTTACTTATCGCAGACTCATAAAAAAACTCAATTATTTGAATCACACACGCCCAGATCTCTCATTCATTGTTCAGCATCTATCCCAATTCATGAAAATCCCCAGAGTTCCCTATTCCAACGCTCTATGTGTGTTGTTCGATATTTGCGCAGATCTCCAGCCCATGGTTTATTCTTTTCTTCAGATCCATCTCTTTCCCTTTTGGCATTTGCAGATTGGGCTTCGTGTGTTGATTCACAGAGATTGATTAGTTGATTCTTTATCAGCCTTGGTGGTTTTCCAATCTCATGGAAGTTGAAAAAGCAGATCTCAATTTCACTCTCCTCCGTAGAAGCGGAGTACAGGTCCATGCGCCAAATCGTCGCTAAATTGACTTGGCATCATCGTCTATTAACTAATTTATCTACTGCTCTGACTCTCCCCATACCGGTCCACTCCGATAGCTAAGTCGCTTTGCATATTGCTCGCAATCCTATCTTCAATGAATGAACAAAGCAAGTCAAACCCGACGGCCACTTCGTCTGTCAATAATTCAAGGCTGGCTTAACTCCCTAAATTTTGTTCCTTCATCATCGCTCGCTCGCTAGCATTTTTACAAAATCCTTGTCAGGTCCTTCTCATTTTCAAAGTATCTTTAAGTTGGGTCTCTCTTCTCTCCCCTCCAACTTGAGGGGGTGTTAGATTTAAAAATATTCATGGTGATGTTAGTGATTCTAAATTGATTGGTGAAACACAAGAGGAAACATTGAATAAGAAGAGGGCGTTGAACTCAGATGAAATCGAGATTGAAACAAGAAGATGTATATCTTCCACACCTTCTAGAAGCATAGGTGGCACGTTAATAGCCTTTGGATCAATAAGTGTTGGACATAATCTCAGGCCTACGATTAAATAGGATCCTATGTACTGATAAGAATAGTTAGTTATTCTTTTATTCTTTGTTGTACAAATTGTAGCTAGACATGTAGGTAGGTTGTTACATTTCATTTTCAGCTCAATGTTTGTATATATACACAGCGTATGGAATGAAGAATACACACAAAAATTTCACAAATATCTTCAATACCTACATTAATATCCAGTTTCTTCCTTTTGAAGAAGTGTGTATTGCACATACTGTGTTTTAGCTTATTCTTTTTATCAAGTAGTTAGTGAAGGGGGTAAATGATACGGAAAATATAAGTTCTGGACCGATATTGTTTAGGTGTGTAGTTTGAAATTTCTCCATAATATAGGTGTGTTTCTATGCTATACCCCAAATAAAAATAACTGCCAAGTTTGTGTTCATAACGAGTATATATAAACTATTATTTTCTGAATTTTTATTACAAGGGTAGGTCTTTGTTGTTGATTTCTCCAAAATCGGAAAGTAATTTCGTTCTTTTATATGCCAGCATCAATATTTTGTGTTGAACCAACTTATGATCTGTCTAAGTACTATTATTATCATCCGATTATTTTAACATAATATCTCTAACTGGGTCTTTTTCTTAATGAATAATTATATAAAAATAGGAGAAATAATTTATTTATTGTGAAGCTAATTTCATATTCTTGTCATAGCTTAGAAGAGATGAGATCTAATTCTATTGTCCTTCTTGATCTAACAAGATAAAAAAATATTAGTCATTCGAAGAGGTTCATTAATACCATATAAGAATCCAAGCGAGGGTTTTCTCATGCTTATAATATTAGTCGAGGAAGAGTTAATACCATCTTTCAATTATATTATTATATTTGTTATTTATATTATCATTATTAATGAAATTAATTGTTGGTTAAATCTTTAATAGGAAAATATACCATGAACACTTCTCAATAATCATGTCGAAAAGTGAAAGGACTTTTTTGAAGTAAATAAGAGACATTATATTATAAATATTAATAGTTGATTTGATCGTGCTAACTCCAACTACTCTTATAATGCAATCCTAGTTGCCTTAAGATCATGAGCTCCGAGTAAGCTTCATGAGGGTTGCACATGAGAATGGACGTCAGAAAGCATATTTCAGTGTAATCCCAAGGATTCTGGTGTGGATGATTGCATAGGAAGGTGAAAAGGCAAAGAATGGGAGGAGAGACACCACATGAGGGCCGCACTTTGTCTCGCAGAATGAATCTGCGAGCCGCAGATGGAGCACAGAGGCCACGGAAGACGAGGCAAGAAAGTAATCTGCGGATCAGGGAAGGAGCCGCAGAGTGGATCTGCGGTCTGCAATTCGAGCCAAGCAGACCGTAGAATCAGGCAGTATCGTTTATGACAATTTTTGTAAATGAGAAGTGTCACTTTTGGGCCTTTTGTGTAATATTAGCCTAATACTATAAATAGGAAGCTTAGGTCATTTCATTATGGAGATTATGTTGAATTGAGATATTTTGATACTCCTTTGAGAGTTTGAGTTTTTGAGGGCTTGTTGAAGTCATTGATTGAATCTTGTTTGGGAAAGATGAGTTGCTTGAGACATTGATTCCCTTTAGATCTATCTCATAGGTTAGGTGCTTATCTTGGTTAATCAATTGAGGTCCATAGTTTAATATACTTTGGGTTGCTTTTGATTCCATTTTATTGTGTCTACAATCTTTCAATTTATTATTGTTTCTTTAATCTTCCATGTTTGATATTGCATCAATTGGTATCAGAGCCTGACTAAAGGGTTGTTCCAACAATCTTTGTCTTGGGCTTTGTTACTACAAAAAAATATCTATCCAAATTTCAAAAATCCCAAAATTAGTTTTACTCATTGCTTCATGTTGATTTGGACACTAGATTTTGTATTTCCTAGTGTTTGTTTGGACTAAATCCTAAGTTTCAAGCCATTTGGAGTTGATTTGAAATTCACCATGAGTTTGAAGAACTTGAAGAACAAGCAAGTGGGTCTTGAAGAATTTGTGGTTGTTTGAGCTTGAAAAACATTGGGGTATGTTATCTAGCTTCAGAGAAATCCACATCTAAAATTTGGGCTCATTCCGAGTTGATTTGAAGATCTGAATTTTTTCTAATGTTCATGTGTTCTTGAGAATCTTCATATCTTCTTGTTGAAAAAAAGCAAAAAGTACAAGTTTGATCCAAAACCCTTGGTGAAAACTTGAGGAAAGTGTTATAGGACCCAAAAGGGGTAATTTCTAGGTCAAGTAGGCCCAAAGGGATCCAAAGTTCAGAAAATATTAGTAAGGGTCGAGTTCACGGATCCCAAGGCAAGAAATCACGTCCGAAATTTTGAAGTGTCAGACGCCATTTGCGACCAAAACTGTGAGCCGCAGATCGGATTTGTGAGACGCACAATTGCCCCATCCACCGCAGATTTCTCAACAAAAAAAAGTTTGGATCGATTTGCGACTCAAAGGGTAAGTCGCACTACTGAAGTGTGACTTATAAATCATATTCCACAGAAACATTTTGTGAGTCGCATTTCTGAAAAGCGATTTATAAGTTGGCTTTTCAAATTGTGACCTACAAGGTGCATTTCGCAGACACGTTCTGGTTTGCGTTCTGTGAGGCCCGAATAATTCTTGACTTCAATTCTCATTTAGTTTCATTTCTTTTCCATTTCTTTGATCATCTAAACTAATTAAACTATAGTACTTGATCCTACTTGAGGTTAATTAGTTCTTGTGTCTTTATTTATTTCGTGCTATTTCTTTTCGTTCTTTTATCATTTTACTTCGTAGTTAACTTGTTGATTCAAGTCCGTTAGTTTGAGTCAAATCATTCCTTCATCGAGTCGAACAATAATCTATTCCGGCTAAGAGTAGAAACTAAAACCCTTGTGAACAATTGGATTAAATGAGGTACAACCATTGGTCAAGACAATTTGTGAGGCAATCATGGTGTGCACACTTGAGTGATTGTGAGATTTATTTTCACTAACTTAACGTGTTTGCTTATTTTGTTGAGTGTTTTAAATAGGTACCTCTTCATGGAGTTTGAATCTTATTATGGTGACATGAGACCATATTCCTCCAACACTACTCAAAGTGTTGTGAGAAGAGCTCAACCGAAGGGCAACATGAGAATTGAGCCTAACGGAAGAGTGCATTCAATGTTGGTGAAAGTACATAATGATTGGGGACTTTGCCTTGAAATTAATGACCGTCATCGTGGTTTCTAGGATGATGTTGCACTAGGAAAGAAGACCCTTATATTGGCCGAAGGGGATATTTGGTCGATATGGTGAATGTATCCTTCTCTTAAGGGAACTGTCAAGAGGAAGTGTGGTGTATTGTACTTTCTGTGGGAGCATGTGACTTGTTTTTGGGATATTCTTAGTTTGAAGACCATGGAGTTGCTTATGAGCGCGATTGGCATAGGTATGTAGTGGATGAAAGTGGGAAACTTCTATTTCCACATACACCTCCGAGAAAAGCTCCAAGTATGAGAGTGCGGGAGCCCAATGTAAAATTGCCTATCTTGTGTACGAAGCTAGTGGCGAAGAGTTTTACCAATGGAAACTCATGATGGATGAAATCTTTGCTAGCTATGACTACTCACAAGAAAGGAATATGGACTTAGCCCTTAGAACTTTTGGAAGTACATGATCAAGAACGCGAAGGATATAGGAATTCCAATTGAGCCTTAGGAGACCTTGAAAAGAGAATTGAAGAACTTTTATCCCGAGCCACCTATAAAAGGGAATAGAACAAAGTGCAACCCTAAATTGGAGAAGCCAAATGAAGGAAAGAAGAATGCTCATTGTGAGACCATTCAAGACCTTTCACAAGAAGAGGAGAGTACCGTACCATTTCAATTGTTGCAGAAGAAAAAGACTTTGTGTGGAACCAAAAGGTCTAATAAACTTGAGAGACAAAATATTGAGAGAAGTAAGGGAGAGAAAAGTGGCAAATCAAGTGTGGAAGAAAAAGAGGATGTGCGGAGTGATATGAGAGAGTTTCCACACAATCAAACTAACCTTTCTACTTCTTCATCTTATTGTGAAGAAGCTTTTGTAGGTACTTATGAAAATGAATGTCTAAAGGAGTCTTCACGTAAGGAACTCACATGCTTGGAAGAGAGAATCGAGGCCAAGACTGTCTTTCCACTTGGTCAAATGAGCTTGCAATTGGGGGATCAATGCAAAGAAGATTCTTCGTATGAACTTCAAGGTATAATGGCTAAACTCAATACTTCAAATGCTTTAAATGAACAAGTTTGTGATGTGAGTGTGAGTAGTATCTTGTCTTTTTGTGGGCTTAATTATACTCTGTCATGTATTGAAAGTGTCTTTATTAAGAGTGTTCATACACTAGTTAATCCTTTTGATGACCAAATTGATTCTTCTTACAAGGTCGATTTGTGTCCTCCTAGTTTTGGGACTTGTGGTTTGAATGAATGTGATACCCCTCCCTTATTTGATAAATGTGAAAATGAGTCTCTTGGTATTGTCTTTGTGTCAAGTGATGAGTCCGAATATTGTGGTGGTGATGTGTATCCTATAGATAGTCATGAAGATCTTACATGTTCAAATTCTTCATCATTGATTGATTGCTCTATCATTATGATGATATGACTATCGAAGAAGATGTGTTGTGTCATGTGTTGTGTGATTGAAAATGTAACCACTTTCGGAGGATACAAGATCTATGGAAATCCATTATGTAAATGATGACGCTTTTCCCTATGGTGAAGAACTTCCCTTGAGAAATGATATTACACTTGTGGGGAAGTAGTGTTTTGAAAAGGAAGGTGATACATTTTCGCAAGTTGTTAAATCTTCCTTGTATTTTCTGAATCTTAGTAGCATGTTTGATCTTATGCTTGAACTTAATAGTGAAGCTACATTTGAGGACACCATTGATGAAGTTGTTATGCGCGATGATACAATATAAATTGCGGAAACGAAAACAAACAACAAGAAATTAAAGGATAAAGAGGTAGACACAATAGTTGGAATCAAAAGTAACCCAAACTATATGAAACTAAGGCTGGCCAGTGGGCCGGGTCGGCCCGGTCCCGACCTAGTCCCGCCCCGACACCGCCCCGAACCTGACCTTTTAAAAAAACAAACGGTATTGAGACTCGAACCGGGATGAGACCATGTCTCATTCCGACCCGTCCCGGCCAGCCCAGGCCCGACCCGATCCAGGTCCCGCCCCGATCCTGCCCGAAAGCTCCCTTTTGTTTGTAAAATAGTCGTTGCACCAACGACTATTTTACATTTTGGTCGTTCTGCAACGGCCATTTTTGGCCTCCACCCTCCCCCAATCCCCTACCCCTCTTAATATTTATTTTTAACCCATAAGTTATTATATATCCACTTTAACCCAATTTTCCAATTATAAATACCTCATTTTCTCTTCATCTTTCTCACAAATCTTCCTACAATCTCTCTAATCTCTCAATAATATATTTCTCTACAAGTCTACAGTGTCTACTAAATATTCAATTTTATTTATTCATTTGGGAATTGGGAGTGAAGTTGGCAACTAGCTTGAGGATCTTCCATCGAGCAAAGTTTCAATTTTCAACCTCTCGAATACATGTCGACGTTACGTCGGCGTTTGGTACATTCGTTCCTTCATTAAATTATTATTGTCTGTTTATTTTATTTAGTGCACTTACTTTCGTTTACTTTAATTATTTATTAGTATAAGTATAAATTTATAATTAAAGGATTTAAACGTACGTTTACGGGTAGGAGTCATGCTTCTTCTAGTAGGGGCAATAAGGGCAAGGATCCTATTTCGAGACAGAATTTTATTCCTACACAGGATGATTTTGTTGATATTGAACATTTTCCTACAATACCATTAGATTTAGATGAGGAGCTATTTTCTGGAACACGAGAAGACTTTAATTTAGACGATGATCTAGATGATACCCACTAATGTAGATGACAACACACTCACTAGTGCACCTTCAACTGAAATGCCTCCTATTCCCACTAGTATGAGACAAGGTCCAACAAAACGACCATTAAAATCAGATGCATGGACATTTTTTGATAGGGACGTAGAGAATCAAGTAGCTAGATGTAAAATTTGTAAAGATGTTTTAAAATTTAAAACTGGAAAAGGTCACGGTGGAACGAGGGGTTTAATGAGACACGTAGCAAGGGCTCATCCAGCTAGGTATGCCCAATACGAGGCTTCAAAATCGGGTGTGCAAACGTCCGCTCCATCGGGATAAGGTTCACATACTGATACTGTCCCAGACTAAGTACAAGGTCAAATTAACCCAATGACGGGGGGAATTGTAGGCCCTAAATACAATAAACATAGAAATAGGGAAGCAATAGCAAAATTAGTTGTTGTGGAGGGTTTGCCTTTTTCATTTCCTTCATCTCCCTCTTTTATTCATTACATTAGAGATATGTATAATCCTGTTTTTAACAGTTTTCCTAGATCACCTGTTAAGAGAGATGTATTTAAATTCGCACATAAATATCAACAGTATTTACGTTATTCATTATATCATTTTAATGGAAAAATGGCTATCATTTCTGATATAGGTCGTAGTTCTAACGGCCATGATTATTTAGTGGTAACCTGTCATTGGATAGATGATAAATGGTCTATGCAAAAACGTATCTTAGCGTATAGATATATAGATGATAGGCACACTGGTACTTTTTTTATTATAGAAAATATTTATCAAGTGTGCGATTATTACGGAATAACTGATAAAATTATGACTATTACATTAGATAACGCTTCTTCTAACAATTAGGCTATTACAATTTTAAAAAATAGTTTAACTCCATCTTTTCCAGATCATTTTCATATAAAATATGCGTGCCATATATATAACTTAATTGTAAAGGATGGTTTATCACTTTTTGAAGACATTCTTAATAAAATACAATTTGCTATAAACTTTATTTTAAAAAATAATAGAATACAACGAAGAAAAGAATATAAAAAAAACTTGTCACGACTGCCAACTACCTTATAGAAAAATTCCAGAAGAAGTACCCACTAGGTGGAATTCTTTATACAAGCAACTACTTGTTGCTTATGACTATAGAAAACTTATAACTTTATTTTTTAACTCTCATAATCAAAATTCAGCTGAAATGGTTGTAGATAGCGATTGAGAATTTTTTTTTTGAACTTATTGTACTTTTAGAAAAAAAAATTTCAAGCAACAAAAGAATTTTTCGGTATATATTATCCTACTATTTCAACTATGTTGTTTTATATAGCTCTAATATTTTTATTACTTAGTGAATATATGAAAAAACCAGCTTATATGACAGCTATTAAAAAATTGTTTATCAAAATAAAAAAATATTTTATTCCTATTCCCACTATTTATATTATTAGTGTTGTATTAAATCCGACTATTAAAATAGACGGTTCTAAATCACTTATTGAAAAAAGAAAGTGCTAGTAACCTACCGGCTTCCATACCATCTTCATCTTCTTCAAAACAACCTCACAAAAGACATGTTGTTTCTGCGGCTAGTATTGAAAGCCTCAGAAATAGAATGCGCGGTCGTACCGCTACTACCCAAATTAGCGAGTTTGATATTTTTGTTTTGCAGGGTTCTGTACCGTACCAAGCAGTTCTCAATGAAGAAGGACGTGAAGACTTGCTGAAATACTGGAGGGGGAATGAGAAGACCTTTCCGACACTTTCAATGATGGCCCGAGATGTTTTGAACATTCAAGCGTCATCAACGGCGTCTGAAAGCGCTTTTTCTGCCGGCAGATTCAAATGGGAGAGCACAAACACTCATTAGGTGGAGACAGCTTGGAGATTGTAGTATTATTCAGAGATTGGATACGAGCGGAGCGGAGAAGGTACGGTCAACTGGAGATCAATGAAGAAGAAGATGAAAACTACAACGAAATCTTATCCGAATGTGGTGGAAGCGACGTGGAGCAATTGTACGCGCCCTTTTTTCGACCTTGCTCGGGTCAAAGCGGAGCGCGGACGTGTTCGGGGTGATTCCTGGGTAAATGATTGAGGAGTCGCCACCTAATTATCTTTTACGGTGAATTAGGACACCTAAATATTTAAACTAAGTGCTGCAATGTAAACTCCAATTTTAAGGTCTGCGAAACTAGCGAGATTCTAGGTAAGGGTTCTTTATTGTCCTAAAGGGAAGGGGTTAGGCATCCTTTAAGATCCGCTAACTTGCGGTTATCCGGTCAAATTCAGGTTAATTATTACTAGGAAAAATGCATGTTTGAAGCATGAAGTTAAAAGATGTTTGCAAATAATTAATAAAAAGGGGATGCATTTTAAAAGGATAGATAAATATAGAGATTTTTCAAAATATGCATTTATATGATATCTAAAGAGAAATACATGTAGAGTTGGAAAAATATGTATTTGACAATTGATAGTAAAATAATTTATTTATAATGCCAAAGAAGTAAAATTTTGGGAATCATTGAATTGTAAATTGACAAAAGATAAACTTATTCGGAATGATTAATAAAGCGAATAAAAGATGACAAAAGTTGTTTTTGAAAATCTTGAATACGCGTGACGAGCCTAAAATAAATAACTAGCGGAGGGTTTCTAAGTTTGAATTTAACCGAGCCTATAAATAAATAAGCTAGCGACGGGTTTCAAATCTTAAACTATCTTATGAATTAATCCTAAGTTTGCCTATTCTAAGCATTTCAATAGTTACATACGTGCGATAAATAATATTACAATACAAAGCGGGATAAAGCTGAATTAAAGAAAGAAATAAAATAAATAAACTCCGAGGAATAATTCGCCATTATTTACTTTATCCCTGCAAGTTGTCAAGAACAAACGGTTAGAAACAGATTAAATACAAATAACTCCATATCCGCATTCAAAACAGTGAATGTTTTGATCACGGAGGGCTCAGACTTAAATTTTGAAAAGAACATTCCAATCACGTCGAGGCTGCGAACATATGACTAATATAGTTTATTTTGATTGCCTCGCCTACTAAACGGGTTGGTCTCGCGGGTGAAATAGAAAAGATCACTATAATCACGTCGTGGCTGCGAATATATAACTTGTTGGTTATTTTAGTCACCTCGCCTACTAAACATGTTGATCTTGGATAAAAAGGTTTAAGTCTTCATCATTGCCCAGAAGTTATATTTTCGTCTTTACGACTGTGGAGGCCTCAAAATCGACGGACATTTTTCATCGGCCAGTGTAGTATCGTGTTCAAATCAGTAAAATTTTAAAATGAAACAGTAAACAGCAGCAGCAGACGGTAAAACAGTAAGCAGAGAATAATTTCCGGAAAAGGCGCGGTGTTTAGTTTAAAACAGTAAAAACAGTTTGAAAGGTGCGGTGTTCAGTTTAAAACATTAAAAATGATAAAAACAGTAAAACAGTAAGCAGAGAATAATTTCCGGAAAAGGCGCGGTGTTTAGTTTAAAACAGTAAAAACAGTAAAACAGATATTTGAATGCTGAAACAGTGGACTGGAACAGGAAAGCAATGTTTGAAAGGTGCGGTGTTCAGTTTAAAACAGTAAAAATGATAAAAAATAGTAAAACAGTAATCTGAAAATGGGAGCAAACTGAACAGAAAACAAATACCAACAGACGCGGTATTTATTCAAAACAAGAAAAACAAGAAAGTCGAAATATTGCAGTTGTCCAAAGCGGTTTTAAACCAATGTTTTCAGCCGAGAAAACAGCAGCAATTGGGTTTAAAAATAACGCAGAGTGGGCTTGAAACGCGATAAAGTGGGCTGTCCGAAAGCGACCTAAAGTAGCGTGCTTTTAGCCAAGAAAACAAGAAGCAATTGTGCTGAAAATACAGCAGTGATAAGACATCAAATGAGCTCAAAATGCAGCGATAAAATGTTTAGAAAAGAAGTGTAAATGGTCCACATTACAAAGAATGTGGCGCTGCAAACGCAGCAGCAGAATAAATGGCTCAAAAGTGCAAGATCAGCCCAAGTATTGCAAAGAATCGGCGCCTCAGAATCAGCAGCCAAAATGCAACAAAACCCATAACCAGAACTATTTAAAGATGACATATATCCAGAATCTCAAGGTGCAGCTGGATACCACAACTATTGGTAGCACAGCAAAGACAAAGGGGAAGGTCAACTTAAAGACCAATCACTCTAAACTTCAAATTTGAAAGATAAGAAGATCAAAGGGGGGGGGGGCTACCACCATTCATTTTCGATGCCGCAACAAGATTCAAAAGGCTTCTTGAACCTTAGGCATGGCAGGCTATCGAAGAAGGCTAAACCAAACCCAAAGCTTGCCTCGAATTTCAGCCAGCATAACAATATAATAAAAAGATTTCAAACAAGGGAACTATCAATTTGGGACTGGCTAAATACACACATGTGCACAGATCAGTTAACATACTAATATGGTAAACCAAATGACTCAGAAGGAATTATATGCTGTCATGGATGCAGTCTAGCATTTAGATAGATAAAGACATATAGATGATTAGTTCAGAAGACATTTTAGGACATGGAGATGGGCAAATATCTATTTAAGACAAAATTTCAAAGAGGTACAGAATCATTTAAGCTATACTAAGCACACAAGACCATTTTTCTGTTATGTATTGGACATATTGACACTTAGAGGAATAACTCATAACATATCATACTTATTAGACTTACTAGGCAAGGCAAATGTGTATTCAGCTCATCAAACATAACTAACATGCAGAAATAGTTAACTGACTCTTTAGGAATAATATCTTAGATTATACAGAACCATTGGTGGTCTAATTACACATATATGGACATATTCATGCTGTACACTAGTCAATGTAACATACTGGGGCAGAAC
The DNA here is from genome assembly GCA_029783415.1 of Anisodus acutangulus. NCBI lineage: Eukaryota > Viridiplantae > Streptophyta > Magnoliopsida > Solanales > Solanaceae > Anisodus > Anisodus acutangulus. The sequence goes on from CM056498.1 coordinate 16,415,300, forward strand.
ACTGCTTAATCAGGCTAGCATACATGTAGGTACACCTGTCATAGCACAAAATGGTCCAAATAGTAGCCTAGGCATGGTCTAAGTAGAACCAAACTAGGCAAGTCATTGACATGTCATGATTCAGGAGGTTCACATTAAAGGATGAGACATCTTGACACTTAATGGATAGCACACACTAGCATTAGACAGAATTAGCATTAGGCAGAATGAGCAGACTCAATTCCAACAAGAGAAATGAAACAATTGCACTAATATCAGGCCAGTGCAGGTATGAAGAGTAGATCCAGGCATAACAAAAAAGAATACTCAGATGTCTCAACACCAAGTCAAACAAATTCTGTTATCTTATCCATGTATAAGACATCGAATATTAAAGGAACAAGCAACATATATTGACACAGAGAGCTTGGGGCAACTTTTCTAGATCAGATAGCATTTTTCCTGATTTTTAGGTCAAGCCTAATCAAGAATCAGAAAGACAGAACCAGTTTATAACTTTAGCAAAAAATCAAAAATCATTGCAGTCTCATTTAATCACTCCTTCTTATTTATCATACATCAGAGGGAACTTGGCAGTAGCAACACGAACAAAACTAGAATTAACCGCAACATGTCCTTTACTCAACAAACTGTTTGACGTAGATAGGCATGCCTGTGATTCAGATTCATAGCAAGAAAAGACAACCCACACTCACAGGTAGATAATGCATAACTCAACAAGAATCAAAGACCTTCATATCCCTAAGTTTAAACCATTCCTTAGATTTTTCTATTCACTTAAGCAGTTTTAACATTTGACTATACCCTATACATGCTTCCTTCATGAAACATAATCACAAACCACATATGGAATGCATTAGAAACTATGGCTTAACAGGGTATAAACTGGTTCAAAATAATGCAAATCACTAATGTAAATGTCATTCAAGCAAACTCTAGAGGTAGGACATGATACAAGATAACTTGGGAGACTTCACATGTTAATATCGAGGCCTTTTAACACTTAAACAGGTAAGACAAGTGTGTTATCAGTTCAGTAGACTCAGCAAAATAAGTATGATTCAACATTCGAATCCAATATGATCACACGATGTCCATAAAATCAACACACACACAAAGCTTCTTACCATATTAAGTATAAATCTGATAATACGAGGAAAGCATTTCTAAACATTAATTGCCGATTAAACCAGCTAACATACTTGACACAATAATGAACATAATAGCAAAAATGACTATCTTATCACATAATTAACAACAAAACACATAAAAATACAGAAAACATACTGAGAGGAATTTGTATTTTATCGACCTTCTCCGGCAAATGAACCGAGGCTTGTTTCAATCGACGCCCGGCTCGGAGATGTTTAGACTTCAGATTTTGGATTTTTGATCACCCAATTCTGAATTGGTAATTCTGAAAAGGATACTGTTTTTCTGATGTTGGTCTCGACCCGAAATGACCCGACCCGATCCGGCAGTGACCCGACCCGAATTGAACCGAAAGAAAACAAAAAAAACAGCTAAAAATCCAGATTCTTCAACACAAACAAAACCAATAATTTCGACCTATATTTCGGAATCTTTAAGTTGAAGAACACATGGAAGAACAAACAAAGATTTTGGATGGTTTTTATTTTAGTGAAGAACAAACAAACAAAAGATAATGCAAACCTTTGAGGAGATTTCGGACCCCTTTTTTTCTTAAATTTCAGACCAAAAAATGACCCGAAATTTCTCCAAAAATCCCCTTCAAAGACAGATTTTCGGACCTCTAAAAAAATGAAGAACAAGGGGGATATTTATAGGTCTCAAACTCAGCGTTCAACCCCCTCATACCCCCCCCCCCTTTAAAAACGAATTCAAATTTCAAAATAAAGGGGGGACAAAATCTGATTTTTGGGGCGTGTGTTGCGGATTTTGGGGGGTATGGGTCGAAGTGACGGGAGGGGTGTGGTGGTGTCAGGGTTTGGTGGTGTAGGGGTATGGTGGCCGGCGGGTTTTGGGGGATAGGGGTGTGGGTCGGCTGATGGAGTAGAAATGGGTTTTTAGGTTTTCTTTTCTTTTCTTTTTGAAATGGGGGGTAAGGGAATGGGTTAAAGAGGAGAGCTGATGGGTCGGGTTTGGGTTGCTGGGCCAGGTCCGGCTGGTGGCCGGTTGGGCCTGGGGGAGTGGGCTTTGGTTTAAGGGTGTTGGGTTTTGGGATTTGGGAATTGGTTTTTTTTAAATGGTTGGGCTTGGAGTTTATTTTGTGGGTTTGGGCTTGGACGAAAAAATGGGTTTTAATTTAGGTTAGGTAGAAATTGTATTGGGTTAGGAATTGAAAAATATAAAAGGGGTTTAATATTAAAACATATTTATATATATATATATATTTTGTAAAAGATGTGAATTATTTAAAATAGCGTAACGATGTGATAAAAATATAATATTTGCGAAATGTTTAATGCTTAAAAAAATGTAAATGCGACGCAATTTTGTGAGAATAAATAACATAGAATTTTCGGATAACTTATGATTATTATAAAATGCAAATGATATAAAATATGCGAATAATAATAATAATACGAAGATACACACATATATGCCTATATTTTAAAATTATTTTAAAAGGTCAAAATATTAAAAATTACGAATAAAATCATAAAAGATGGGACAAAATTGGGTGTCAACAGATGCCCCTCTTTGGACGGAGACGATGAAAGAGTTTTCGGCCAAAGAAGTTGACTGAGTAGCCAATTTTGTCCCGATCATCGGGACTGCATGGTAAGAAATAGAATCCCCGGGGGGAAGTGAAGTTGCAAAAAGATGGTGCACATTCAAGAAACAATGCCCCAGTGTCGACCTAGGATGACACTGGTCGCAGATGTGAGAAACTAATGGAAAAGAGCGGATCGACGTTCGAAGTAGGTCGTTGACCAAATTGCCTCGGTTCGCTGTAAGAGATAGTCCCACGCTGTGATGAAGTTCCTGCGCGATGCTGTGATGAAGTTCCTGCAAATTGAAAACTCCTGCAAACTAAAGCTTAAGATATAATTAGTGTATAACTGCTGAGAAAATATTGTAGAGAAAATAACTTGGAAATACCCGCATTAGGAGGTGGGCGCCTGACTGAAATTAAAATACCCTCGTTATAAGGTGGGCGCCTGACTGAAATTAAAATACCCTTGTTATAAGGTGGGCGCCTGACTGAAATTAAAATACCCTTGTTATAAGGTGGGCGCCTGACTGAAATTAAAATACCCTTGTTATAAGGTGGGCGCCTGACTGAAATTAAAATTCCCTTGTTATAAGGTGGGCGCCTGACTGAAATTAAAATACCCTTGTTATAAGGTGGGCGCCTGACTGAAATTAAAATTCCCTTGTTATAAGGTGGGCGCCTGACTGAAATTAAAATACCCTTGTTATAAGGTGGGCGCCGATCAAATTAAAATTCCTTGTTATAAGGTGGGCGCTGATCAAATTAAAATACCTTGTTATAAGGTGGGCGTTGATCAAATTAAAATACCTTGTTATAAGGTGGGCGTCGATCAAATTAAAATACCCTTGTTATAAGGTGGGCGCTGATCAAATTAAAATTCCCTTGTTATAAGGTGGGCGCCGATCAAATTAAAATACCCTTGTTATAAGGTGGGCGCTGATCAAATTAAAATTCCTTGTTATAAGGTGGGCGCTGATGAAATTAAAATACCCTTGTTATAAGGTGGGCGCCGATCAAATTAAAATTCCTTGTTATAAGGTGGGCGCCGATCAAATTAAAATACCCTTGTTATAAGGTGGGCGCCGATCAAATTAAAATTCCTTGTTATAAGGTGGGCGCTGATCGAAATTAAAATACCCTTTGTTATAAGGTGGGCGCCGATCAAATTAAAATACCCGTATTATGAGGTGGGCGCCTGAAATGACGTCGTTGGATCGACGTGTTGTGTTGAAGACGTCGCTGTAATGTTGTTGACGTCGCTGTTGTATAGACTTTGCTGATGTCGTCGTTGTATAGACGTTGATGATGTCGTCGTTGCATAGACGTTGATGATGTCGTCGTTGTATAGACTTTGCTGATGTCGTCGTTGTATGGACGTTGATGATGTCGTCATTGCATAGACGTTGATGATGTCGTCGTCGTATAGACTTTGCTGATGTCGTCGTTGTATAGACGTTGATGATGTCGTCATTGCATAGACTTTGCTGATGTTGTTGTTGTTGTAAAGAATAGTTGTCATGTTGCCGTAACGTCAATGACGTTGTTGTAATGCTGTAAAGATAGTTGATGTGCTGCAGTAACGTCAATGACGTTGTTGTAATGCTGTAAAAGATAGCTGCTGCGTTGAAGACGTCATTGTAATGCTGTTGACGTCGTTGTAATGCTGTAAAAGATATTTGTTGTGCTGCCATAACGTCGGTGACGTTTTTTTTTTGAAATGTTGTCCTGTTGTAAGAGATGTAAGTGACGTCCTTGCCGTCAGTTTGCTGTAATAGGGTTCCACGTTGTGCTGAATCTTCTGCCGATCCAAACTCATGTGAATTGAAATGTCGTCCTGGCACGGGCGAAAATGTGATGCGACGTCTTTGCCGTCGGGTTTGCCTTGTCGTCGTTCTTTGTGATCCGAAATAACATCTTTGTGCAGACATAATAGTCGGGACCCTGTAGGTCAAGATGATGTCTTCGTATAAATGCAGAACAAGAACGTAATCCTTGTAGTGAGTTGTAGTGCCGAAATTCTTTGGGGAATTGATCATAACTGATGTGGCTTCCCTGCTTTTTCAACCTGAATAACCTGTACTCAAAGAAAATTTGTGAGTTTGGGGAGGGGCGGTTGATTCGCGTTGACTTGATAGCTTTGGCTCTTGATAGCTGCATGTCCTGCTGATTTGGACCTGTAGCCCCTGTCTGGTTCCCAGTCTTGGCTAACATTTGTTGAAAATAATTTGTTTATAAGAAAGTATGCTTATCATTAAAAAGTTCTTGTCGAACTGCTAATGAAAATATTTGTTGAAAATGATTTGCTTATAAGAAAGTATGCATATTAGTAAAAAAAAATCTTGTCAAACTCTAATGAAAGTATTTGTTGAAAATAAATTGTGTATAAGAAATTATGCATATTAGTAATAAAAATCTTGTCAAACTTTAATGAAAATATTTGGTGAAAATAAATTGCTTATAAGAAAGTATGCATATATGTAAATGTCTGTCGAGCAGCGACATGCGGTGAAACAAAGCAAACGTCTTATCCAAAATCCTCTTAGGCTGAAGACTTAGTTTGCCGATGTTTTTCCATGTTTATCGGCGTCCTCCGACAGTGATCCCTTAAAAATGCCCCAGTTTCCGATATGTGAGGATGATGATCTTTTAAACGGACAACCGAGTCTTGTGTAGATTGCTTGCCTGCCCTATCAGGGTGATCAGATGGGTGCATTTTGTCATATGTGATATAAAGGAGAAAATATTTCCTAATGGTGGGACCGAAGCCGATTTAGGCCGCCTACGTATCCCTATGAGGGAATCAGGTCATGACGTAGTTCATTACAAGCGAAGAGGGTTGTAAGGTTTTTTCTAAAGATGGGACCGAAGCCGATGTGGCCGCCTACGTATCCCGCCGAGGGAATCAGGTCATAACGTAGTTCAGGTAAGCAAAGGAGATTTGTAAGGATTTTTCTAAAGATGGGACCGAAGCCGATGTGGCCGCCTACGTATCCCGCCGAGGGAATCAGGTCATAACGTAGTTCAGGTAAGCAAAGGAGATTGTAAGGGTTTTTCTAAAGATGGGACCGAAGCCGATGTGGCCGCCTACGTATCCCGCCGAGGGAATCAGGTCATAACGTAGTTCAGGTCCACGAAAAAATCCTAAATGTAGTATCTTTTCACCGCATCTGCGTTGATAGCTTTTGGCCAAACTTCGTCGTCCATTTCAGCTAGGATTAGTGTTCTTCCAACAAGATTTGGTGAACCGTGTAAGGCCCTTGCCAATTCAATCTTTTCTTTGGCTTCATCCTGGTGTAGGGATATGCGTTTTGACACCAATTGCCCGGTTAAAAATCTTTGGCCATTCTATTCGATAAAGTTGCTGGACAAACTGTGTTCATCACCTTTCCGTACATGATTTTGTATCCACTTGGCTGCGGAAGATATATCATTGCCCCAAAGAGAAGTCCCGATTGTAGTGCGGTAGCCCAAGAGTACAAAGGGGAAATAACATGAGCCAATGCTTGTATTTATCAATCATATTGATGTTTTGATCCATATCCGACTTTGGTTTATTCTCAAAATGCCCCAATTCTTCCGATTGTGAATCTTCCTTATATTCTTCAAGTCTTGCTCGTTGTTTAAGACTTTGTTTGCTTGTTTCATTATATGTCACATATTGCCGACAAATTAGTTTGCATGATGAAAAAGAAAGGAAAATTATTAAACAAAGCAGATTTTAAAATAGCAAAAGCAATGAAGATTTGTCATTTTAAGCTTTCAAAAGGTGGAGGCAAAATACATTAAATCGCATAAAATGTGGTTCAGGCCTCAATTTAAATCGCATTTTTCATTAAGTACTAATACAATTTGGATAGGCATGATTGGGAAATAACAGATGGGGTGCTCCGCTTTTAGTCAACACGAATCAACTTTTGGGAAATAAATAAGGCAAAATGAATCTCTGAAAAATGAAGAAAACCAAATTAGTATAAGGTGAGTAATTATTGATTCAAATAATATACACATAGTGGAAAGCAAGAGAAAATAACAAAATGATTGTAAGACAATTAAATGCGCATCCTAATATGCATGAGGCCTCCTTATGCGGAGGTGGGCCTAACGCCAGATATGCGGGATTACGATGCATTTGATCCAAGCTGCTAAACTGCAATGCTTTGTCGGAAATGAGACAAAATGAATGTACATTTTCCAATTTCAGCATGTCATGATTAGTCTTGGATTAGTCTATCCTTATCACGCTACACATAATATGATGATTGGTCGTTGGGTTGTGAGACCCGTAGACATCTTTGGCGGATTTCTTAATTGTGGAGTCGATACCAAGGATCGACCCACCTAAGGTGTATGCATGCATGACTTAAAATAAATGGTGGTATAGCTCTATCTTAAATTTTCTAAGATTTGGCTGACTAGACACAAGGTTCCCGAGCGGACTACTCGAGTGAGAAGGCTACGCGGCCACCAGATGGTCCGGTCACTCCGCGCATACGCCAACTCTCCTAAAATTTGGTAGATTTGAAAGAAATTTGCGGGTGTGCGCAAAACACACCTCGCGTGTAGTGTGTGATAGTGTCAATTTTCCAGAGTGGAAGAAATATGAGCGAAATGCCAATTTAAGATAAGCAGTAAAAATATGAAAATTAAAGCAGTTATGCATGCAAAATTTCACAAAGGAAACAAATCAAAGCATTTCGTCAAACAAAGAGTGAAAATAAAGCACAATTATAATTAACCTGAATTTTGCTATGGTTAAGAACCTGAAAGTCCCCAGTGGAGTCGCCATGCTGTAGCGCCCTATTTTGACCTTGCTCGGGTCAAAGCGGAGCGCGGACGTGTTCGGGGTGATTCCTGGGTAAATGATTGAGGAGTCGCCACCTAATTATCTTTTACGGTGAATTAGGACACCTTAATATTTAAACTAAGTGCTGCAATGTAAACTCCAATTTTAAGGTCTGCGAAACTAGCGAGATTCTAGGTAAGGGTTCTTTATTGTCCTAAAGGAAAGGGGTTAGGCATCCTTTAAGATCCGCTTGCGGTTATCCGGTCAAATTCAGGTTAATTATTACTAGGAAAAATGCATGTTTGAAGCATGAAGTTAAAAGATGTTTGCAAATAATTAATAAAAAGGGGATGCATTTTAAAAGGATAGATAAATATAGAGATTTTTCAAAATATGCATTTATATGATATCTAAAGAGAAATACATGTAGAGTTGGAAAAATATGTATTTGACAATTGATAGTAAAATAATTTATTTATAATGCCAAAGAAGTAAAATTTTGGGAATCATTGAATTGTAAATTGACAAAAGATAAACTTATTCGGAATGATTAATAAAGCGAATAAAAGATGACAAAAGTTGTTTTTTGAAAATCTTGAATACGCGTGACGAGCCTAAAATAAATAACTAGCGAAGGGTCTCTAAGTTTGAATTCAACCGAGCCTACAAATAAATAAGCTAGCGGCGGGTTTCAAATCTTAAACTACCCTATGAATTAATCCTAAGTTTGCCTATTCTAAGCATTTCAATAGTTACATAAGTGCGATAAATAATATTACAATACAAAGCGGGATAAAAGCTGAATTAAAGAAAGAAATAAATTAAATAAACTCCGAGGAATAATTCGCCATTATTTACTTTATCCCTGCAAGCTGTCAAGAACAAACGGTTAGAAACAGTTAAATACAAATAACTCCATATCCGCATTCAAAACAGTGAATGTTTTGATCACGGAGGGCTCAGACTTAAATTTTGAAAAGAACATTCCAATCACGTCGTGGCTGCGAACATATGACTAATATAGTTTATTTTGATTGCCTCGCCTACTAAACGTGTTGGTCTCTCGGGTGAAATAGAAAAGATCACTATAATCACGTCGTGGCTGCGAATATATAACTTGTTGGTTATTTTAGTCACCTCGCCTACTAAACATGTTGATCTTGGATAAAAAGGTTTAAGTCTTCATCATTGCCCAGAAGTTATATTTTCGTCTTTACGACTGTGGAGGCCTCAAAATCGACGGACATTTTTCATCGGCCAGTGTAGTATCGTGTTCAAATCAGTAAAATTTTAAAATGAAACAGTAAACAGCAGCAGCAGACGGTAAAACAGTAAGCAGAGAATAATTTCCGGAAAAGGCGCGGTGTTTAGTTTAAAACAGTAAAAACAGTTTGAAAGGTGCGGTGTTCAGTTTAAAACATTAAAAATGATAAAAACAAGAAACAAGAATCAAAGCGGGAGCAAACTGAACAGAAAAACAAATACCAACAGACGCGGTATTTATTCAAAACAGTAAAACAAGAAAGTCGAAATATTGCGGTTGTCCAAAGCGGTTTTAAACCAATGTTTTCAGCCGAGAAAAACAAAGACAATTGGGTTTAAAAATAACGCAAGTGGGGCTTGAAACGCGAAGCGATGGGCTGTCAAAGCGACCTAAAGTAGCAGGCTTTTAGCCAAGAAAACAGCAGCAATTGTGCTGAAAATACAGCAGTGATAAGACATCAAATGAGCTCAAAATGCAGCAGTAAAATGTTTCCGAAAAGAAGTGTAAATGGTCCACATTGCAGCAGCTGTGCGCGGCAAACGCAGCAGCAGAATAAATGGCTCAAAAGTGCGATGTCGGCCCAAGTATTTAAAGAATCTGGCAGTCTCAGAATCAGCAGCCAAAATGCAACAAAACCCATAACCAGAACTATTTAAAGATGACATATATCCAGAATCTCAAGGTGCAGCTAGATACCACAACTATTGGTAGCACAGCAAAGACAAAGGGGAAGGTCAACTTAAAGACCAATCACTCTAAACTTCAAATTTGAAAGATAAGAAGATCAAAGGGGGGGGGGGGCTACCACTATTCATTTTCGATGCCGCAACAAGATTCAAAAGGCTTCTTGAACCTTAGGCATGGCAGGCTATCGAAGAAGACTAAACCAAACCCAAAGCTTGCCTCGAATTTCAGCCAGCATAACAATATAATAAAAAGATTTCAAACAAGGGAACTATCAATTTGGGACTGGCTAAATACACACATGTGCACAGATCAGTTAACATACTAATATGGTAAACCAAATGACTCAGAAGGAATTATATGCTGTCATGGATGCAGTCTAGCATTTAGATAGATAAAGACATATAGATGATTAGTTCAGAAGACATTTTAGGACATGGAGATGGGCAAATATCTATTTAAGACAAAATTTCAAAGAGGTACAGAATCATTTAAGCTATACTAAGCACACAAGACCATTTTTCTGTTATGTATTGGACATATTGACACTTAGAGGAATAACTCATAACATATCATACTTATTAGACTTACTAGGCAAGGCAAATGTGTATTCAGCTCATCAAACATAACTAACATGCAGAAATAGTTAACTGACTCTTTAGGAATAATATCTTAGATTATACAGAACCATTGGTGGTCTAATTACACATATATGGACATATTCATGCTGTACACTAGTCAATGTAACATACTGGGGCAGAACACTGCTTAATCAGGCTAGCATACATGTAGGTACACCTGTCATAGCACAAAATGGTCCAAATAGTAGCCTAGGCATGGTCTAAGTAGAACCAAACTAGGCAAGTCATTGGCATGTCATGATTCAGGAGGTTCACATTAAAGGATGAGACATCTTGACACTTAATGGATAGCACACACTAGCATTAGGCAGAATTAGCATTAGGCAGAATGAGCAGACTCAATTCCAACAAGAGAAATGAAACAATTGCACTAATATCATGCCAAGCAGGTATGAAGAGTAGATCCAGGCATAACAAAAAAGAATACTCAGATGTCTCAACACCAAGTCAAACAAATTCTGTTATCTTATCCATGTATAAGACATCGAATATTAAAGGAACAAGCAACATATATTGACACAGAGAGCTTGGGGCAACTTTTCTAGATCAGATAGCATTTTTCCTGATTTTTAGGTCAAGCCTAATCAAGAATCAGAAAGACAGAACCAGTTTATAACTTTAGCAAAAAATCAAAAATCATTGCAGTCTCATTTAATCACTCCTTCTTATTTATCATACATCAGAGGGAACTAGGCAGTAGCAACACGAACAAAACTAGAATTAACCGCAACATGTCCTTTACTCAACAAACTGTTTGACGTAGATAGGCATGCCTGTGATTCAGATTCATAGCAAGAAAAGACAACCCACACTCACAGTAGATAATGCATAACTCAACAAGAATCAAAGACCTTCATATCCCTAAGTTTAAACCATTCCTTAGATTTTTCTATTCACTTAAGCAGTTTTAACATTTGACTATACCCTATACATGCTTCCTTCATGAAACATAATCACAAACCACATATGGAATGCATTAGAAACTATGGCTTAACAGGGTATAAACTGGTTCAAAATAATGCAAATCACTAATGTAAATGTCATTCAAGCAAACTCTAGAGGTAGGACATGATACAAGATAACTTGGGAGACTTCACATGTTAATATCGAGGCCTTTTAACACTTAAACAGGTAAGGAAAGTGTGTTATCAGTTCAGTAGACTCAGCAAAATAAGTATGATTCAACATTCGAATCCAATATGATCACACGATGTCCATAAAATCAACACACACACAAAGCTTCTTACCATATTAAGTATAAATCTGATAATACAAGGAAAGCATTTCTAAACATTAATTGCCGATTAAACCAGCTAACATACTTGACACAATAATGAACATAATAGCAAAAATGACTATCTTATCACATAATTAACAACAAAACACATAAAAATACAGAAAACATACTGAGAGGAATTTGTATTTTACTGACCTTCTCCGGGCAGCGAACCGAGGCTTGTTTCGAATCGACGACCCGCTCGGAGATGTTTAGAATTCAGATTTTGGATTTTTGATCACCCAATTCTGAATTGGTAATTCTGAAAAGGATACTGTTTTTCTGATGTTGGTCTCGACCCGAAATGACCCGACCCGATCCGGCAGTGACCCGACCCGAATTGAACCGAAAGAAAACAAAAGAAGCTAAAAATCCAGATTCTTCAACACAAACAAAACCAATAATTTCGACCTATATTTCGGAATCTTTAAGTTGAAGAACACATGGGAGAACAAACAAAGATTTTGGATGGTTTTTATTTTAGTGAAGAACAAACAAACAAAAGATAATGCAAACCTTTGAGGAGATTTCGGACCCCTTTTTTTCTTAAATTTCAGACCGAAAAATGACCCGAAATTTCTCCAAAAATCCCCTTCAAAGACAGTTTTTCGGGCCTCAAAAAATGAAGAAACAAGGGGGATATTTTTAGGTCCCAAACTCAGCGTCCAACCCCCCCATCCCCCCCCCCGCCGCTTAAAAACGATTTCAAATTTCAAAATAAGGGGGGGACAAAATCTGATTTTTGGGGCGTGTGTTGCGGATTTTGGGGGGTATGGGTCGAAGTGACGGGAGGGGTGTGGTGGTGTCGCGGTTTGGTGGTGTAGGGTATGGTGGCCGGCGGGTTTTGGGGATAGGGGTGTGGGTGGTGATGGAGTAGAAATGGGTTTTTAGGTTTTCTTTTCTTTTCTTTTTCAAATGGGGGGTAAGGGAATGGGTTAAAGAGGAGAGCTGATGGGTCGGCTTTGGGTTCTTTGGGCAGTCAAATTTGGTGGCCATTGGGCCTGGGAGTGGGCTTTGGTTTAAGGGTGTTGGGTTTTGGGATTTGGGAATTGGTTTTTTTTAAATGGTTGGGCTTGGAGTTTATTTTATGGGTTTGGGCTTGGACGAAAAAATGGATTTTAATTTAGGTTAGGTAGAAATTGTATTGGGTTAGGAATTGAAAAATATAAAAGGGGTTTAATATTAAAACATTTTTATATATATATATATATATATATTGTAAAAGATGTGAATTATTTAAAATAGCGTAACGATGTGATAAAAATATAATATTTGCGAAATGTTTAATGCTTAAAAAAAAATGTAAATGCGACGCAATTTTGTGAGAATAAATAACATAGAATTTTCGGATAACTTATGATTATTATAAAATGCAAATGATATAAAATATGCGAATAATAATAATAATACGAAGATACACACATATATGCCTATATTTTAAAATTATTTTAAAAGTGTCAAAATATTAAAAATTACGAATAAAATCATAAAAGATGGGACAAAATTGGGTGTCAACAGCAATTTGACCAACAAATACCAATTCCAACCGAAGAAGCACAGGAAATTATCAAGAAACTTGAACATGTTTTTTTCAGAATGTAATTTTTTTAATTGCAATTTTACTATGTAATTTGCAACTTTTGAACAACACCACAAAGTTGCAATTTTGACAATTGTATTTGTATTAGAAAAAAAAACATATGTCTATTAAATAATATAAGAGGCACAAAAACAGCCTTGAGATGTTTTTATTACACTATCTTGTCTTGTTTAATTATTGAGTTTTATATATATATATATATATATATATGTATATATATATATATATATATATATATGTATATATATATATATATATATATATATATATATATATATATATATGTTATTTTTAAAATTAAGTGCATAAAAAAAAAATGCCCGGGGTCCCGATCCCGCCCCTTCCCCCGTCCCGCCGTGACCCGATCTCGTTAAACCGGCCTGACGGTCCCGAGCCTGACCCACTGGCCAGCCATCTATGAAACTAAGGACCTCAATTGAATTAACCAAACAAAAGCACCTAACATATGAAGTGGACCTCCAAGGAATTGCAAGCAACCGCTTTTTTCTAAATATGGATCAACATAGCTTCCCCAAGTACACCTTGGAACTAAGCTGTCAAAACTCTCATAAGAGTATTCAATATCAATATTAAACAATAACTAAGGAAATGACCTAAGATTTCTATTTATAGTCTTAGGCTAAGTTATTACACAAAGGACCCAAAAGTAACACCTTTGGATTGCAAAAATAACCAAAACGTTTAAGTTGTCATCATATGGTCTTGATCTGCGAATCACAGACATGTTCTATGGAATGATCTGCGATTTTCAGGTCATGCCCTTCAGTTCTTCAGCTTCTGCAATGCCATTGCTCCATCTGTGGTCCGCAGACTCAGCCTATGGCATAATATACGAATCACAGATGGTGTTTTCCTCACCATATGTTGTCCTTTCGCCTTCCCATGCAATCATCCACACTCAGAATCCTCGAGATCACACTAAAGAATGCTTTCGGACATCCATCTTCATGTGCAACCCTCGTGAAGTTTGGAGCTCATGGTCTTGACTCCACCTAGATGATCTTGAGACAACTTGCATCATTCTCCCCTTCTTGAAAATGATTCATCCTCGAATCTACATCTTGCAAAACCATAGGGAAAACAAGCAACAACAATGTTCTCAAAGGATGAGGGCTAGTGTTAGAGTAGCCTAATCTACTAACATGCCAAATATGCACACACTTGTGATATAACCAAGCATCAACCATTATCATGAAGAACGAGCTCTCACCTAGAGCACTAAGAACTTGGCTATCCCAAATAACATGAAATGAGGATATCATAGAGGAACCAATGATTTCAAAATACCAAGTAGACAATATCACATTAGTTTTAATAGACATGATACACAAATGATCCTCAATTTCAAAGTGATACCACCCCAAAGGTAATACTATGATCAAGTCACACAACTTTAAAACATCACCGGGGTCAAAAGGGAATAATATCCACACAACTTAGATTAGAACACAACCACATCCCCCATTAAGATCCCGCCATCATAAGATGCACCCCAAACATAAGCGTGAGTGTCATCATAAGCAAATAAGTAATAGAGGAAGGTGCCCCACAATGTAAAATCAAATAGAAAATCCTTAGGGAAAACATATGCCTCCTCACACCAATATGAGATCTCACTAGCATATGCATCAAGGAATGGGTCACATTTTGAGCAGTCAATGGAATTGAGCCATGCATGTATATCATTATCAAAGATCGATGGAGAATCATACAAAGGCTCACAATTAGGATCATTAGAGAAAGAGTAAGCACTAGTTGGATTCCTCAAATAATCATGCAAATTAATTTTCCACTCAAGTAGAGATGTTTTCTCCCTCAACATATCAAGACTACTATCCCCAACACACATACATATCCCTAATCATATGCAAACAAATAATAAAGAAAGGTATCTCCTAGAGTAACTTCATCTAAGGTGTCCTCACACGTAGCATCATTATTAGGTTCATGAACAAAATCAAGCATATTATAAGTGTTCAGAACACATAAGAAGGAAGTAGCAATTTGGAAACAAACATCACCTTCTTTTCCATATTTTAGTGCAATCCCAGGGATTCTGAGTGTGGATGATTGCATGGGAATGTGAAAATGCGAAGAATGAGAGGGGAGACCCCACATGCGGGCTGCACTTTGTCTCGCATAATGTATCTGCGAGTCGCACATGGAGCACAGAGGCCGCGGAAGCCGAGGCAAGAAAGACACCATATACAGATCACAGAAGGAGCCGCATAGTGGATTTGTGGTCCGCAATTTAAGCCAAGTTGACCGCAGAATGAGGCAGCATAATTTGTGACAATTTTTGTAAATGAGAAGTGTTTTGGGTCCTTTGTGTAATAACTTAGGCTAAGACTATAAATAGGAAGCTTAGGTCATTTCATTACATAGATTATGTTGTATTAAGATATTTTGATACTCCTTTGAGAGTTTGATTATTTGAGGGCTTGTTGAAGCCATTGATTGAACCTTGTTTGGAAAAGATGTGTTGCTTAGGAAATTGGTTCCCTTGAGATCTATCTCATAGGTTAGGTGCTTATCTTGGTTAATCAAGTGAGGTCCATAGTTTAATATATTTTGGGTTTCTTTTGGTTCCATTTTATTGTGTCTACCTCTTTAAGTTTCAATTTATTGTTGTTTCCTTTATCTTCCGCATTTGATATTGCATCATCTTATGTGCACAAAGAAGTGGAAATGTTTTATACTAATAACACCATTGTAAAATAACCTGACAATTTCACTCCCACTAAAAAAACTCCAATGATTTTACATTCTTTGAAGATGCGAAGAAATTTAGTGATGACACTATCTTTGGTAATTTTTATAGAAATTTATGAGTTGTCTTATTTAAATTATTTGATACTTATCACTAATTTAATCTCATACTTGAAAATGTAGTTTGCATGTTAGTAACAATGAAATCATTTATTAGAGAAGGTTGAAGATGGAGAAGAGAGATAATATATACAAATAAAAGGTAAGTCATTACACGAATTTCCATGAAAAATGTTCATTTGATATATTTTATAGTTAAGTATAACGTAATTTATGCAATTCGTAATCTTTAAAGATAAGTATGATCATCCAATTGTTTCTTTAAGAGGGATCTATCATCTTGACTTTGTCAAATAAGTCATTTGATGATCAATATTTTCACTTATCATTCATAAAAACTTGTATTTTATATTTCGTGTAATATTATTTACTCAAACTATTATTTAAGAGCTAAAATTATTTTGCAAAATCGTATACTATATAATTTAGCATACACGTACAACACACGTGCCGAGAAACTAGTTCCTCAAAGGACAAATAGTGACAAGTATATTGCAAACAATTACTGTGGAAACATATGTGAACGGGCTCTATCCATTTTTCCAGCATATAACTGCAATAATCATGAACTGAATTGGTAAGATCTTGAACATTTGAGGCCAATCCAGACCCAAGTTAGAGACTGACCTAAATTTCCGCAGAATCAAGCCTTCGAAGGGTTGCTGTGGTAAGTTGGCATGCCATTTTGGCAAAAAAACGGATGAGGTTAATGGAAGGGAAAATTTGAGTCACTTTTAAAACATTAAAAACATATACAGGTAGTATAACATTAAGTGCATATATGGACCGATAGTATAACATATAACAATATTAACTCTTTTTCAATAGGAGAGGGGCACATATGACCTTTTAAAATAGTACCTGATACCAGTATAATCAATTGATTACTTGAATAATGGTTGCTTGGGGACTGATTGTGCATGTTTTACTTTTTCCACCTTTATTTTCCTCATTTTAAGGGGGTACAAGGGTGTTAAACTAAGAAATAATGTACTTCTGCATTGAAAATCATGGAAAGCAAACCAATGAAAAGGAGGGTGTACATAAGAGTACAATATACGTAGCCTGTTTGTTTTAGAATTTCGTAGCACAAACGCTCAATCTACATGCTAAAGAAACAACAAAGCAAATCATAGTTCTCGACAGTTCTTGTTTTCTATTCCTTTTATTTTTCACACTTTACCAGGTAAGTCTCCTACCTTCCGTCACTAGACAGCATAAGATGGAAAACACTCGTGTGCAATGCTTCAAAGTTCGAGTGATAGTTTTGAGAAAATTTAGAAATGAAATTGACACCTACTACTCATTGAGAAATAAGAAACAAGAACTTATCAAGTTATGGAAAAGAAAAGGCAGGGTAAGCAAGCATGATCATAAACAAATGATACCTAGTGCCGAACGTTTATTAGGCCACCAAAAAGCAATATAGTATAAGGAGAGACAACGGTTGTCTTTCGCAAAAATACCTTATTAGTCTCTACCTGAAATCATTAATTAAGAATTATATCTTAAAAATGGTGCAACAAAATATACGACGAGAGATAAAGATTGATTATGTAAGAAGTTAGGCAATACCCATTTTGAAATACAAAACGTGAGCCAAATAGTTAAGGTGAACAATTTGAATACATTTGCTACACAAAAAGAAAAAGAACATATTTTTACCCAATTTGAACTCTTATATACCCTTCCACCAAGGACTCAAAGCCCCCAATTCCTAAACAAAATACTCCCTCTGTCTCATTTTAAATGACACTCTTTCCTTTTTAGTCTGTCTCATTTTAAATGACACTCTTTCCTTTTTAGTCAGTCCCAAAAAAGAATGACGTATTTTTATATTTAGAAACAGTTTACCTTAATGAGATGATTTACCGTCACAAAAGTATCTAAAGTTTGTTTTGAACCACAAATATCAAAAGTCTTTCTTTTTTTCTTAAACTCGTGCCAGTCAAACACACTCATATAAATTGAGATTGAGGGAGTAATATTGAATAAATCAAAGAAAAGAACCTAGGAACTACCCGTCTCTAGAGTCCCTAAAGTAGTGCTTGTTTGTCAAAGTGGATCTAGGTAGGAACTTGATATTAACTATAATTTAGTAATAAGAGTGTATGTAAATACACGTATCATAAATTTATGGGGAAATTTCATAAATGTACAATTGACTGACGTACAATGCAAAAATATAACCCAAAACTTACATTACAATAATATAGCCCAAAAATACTTTTATACAATATTACACATTTATATACAAAAAGACATGTACATATGTATACATTGTGTATATGAATGTATAAAAACTATATAATAATGTATAAGAGATGTGTATACACTCATATACACTATTATACAATATTGTATAAAAAATAACTTCAACACCATCAACTCCCATATACACTCATCTACACCACTAACCCCAAATCTTTAGCTCCATATACACCTGCGACCAGTCAACGCTGGAGCTCCAACTCACCACCACCAGATTTGAGAGAAGAGCGAGAGAGAACACCATATCTCAAAGAGAGAGGAGGTAGAGAGAGAAAGAGTGAGAGAGAGGAGGAGAGAGAGAGCAGTCACTCACCGAATGGTGCCGCGACGACGAGACTGCAGTGGTGCCGAGAGAGAGAGTGAGAGAGATGGTAGCAAAGAGAGGAGGTAAAGAGAGAGAGTGAGAGTGAGAGAGATGGCGGCAGAGAGTTAGAGGGAGATGGCGGCAGAGAGTTAGAGGGAGATGAGGCAAAGAGAGAGCGTGATAGAGAGAAAACTTTGGGTCATTTTTTTAAGATTTAAAAAGGTGGGTTAATTTTGATTGCATTGTTGCCCTAAATTTCATTAAGCGTAATTATTTCTATATTTATTGGATTAGTGAAAACATCCAATGCAGGTTAATTTTTACCGTTAGTGTATTGCTACATAGTTATTTCTGTGAATCGTATTAATTACATGCCGGGACGTAAGTACTAGTATTATTTTATTGAAAACAACGTTAGTTTACCCGGCCTAAACAATAAGTTTCTTTCAAAAGATGCAGATATGCTTGCAACAACAGTCTATTTATTGCTCAACTATGTGAGAATGACAAGGTTGATCCTTGCTGAGTTATTTATTGTTCTATGTGGGTTGTGTATGAGCTGTCAAAGGGGTTTAATAAAAGGTATCTTAGGCCACTCCACCCATCACACTACTGTTTCAGATTGGATGTTTAAATTCTTTCACATAGAAACAGAGCCAACCTTTGATAAACTCATTGCTCATACTCATAAGTACTTAAAATCTCTGTAAACATCAAATGCCTACACAGATAGGAGAGTGTTGAGTTGTGTAGTTGTCACGTATGGATTATGTATAAAAAGAGTTTATGCAGGTCTTGGGCCACTCAACCAATTACCTTAAATGTTTTGTGCAGGACGTTCAAATTCTTTCACACGCCAGAACTAACTCACGTATACAGTCATGTTACAACAAAATCTTATTATTCTAAATCATAGCAATTAGATCCTAACTAAAGAGTTCTTCTTCTCAATGTTTTTGAGAGCGAAGAGCGTTTAAAAAATGACCAGGGTCGAAGTGTTTGCTTCATTGAAGTGAAACGTAATTTTTACAAAAATACCAAAATAAACATTGCATAGATAAATAAATAGAATAACCAAATAAAAGAACTCAACAAACACAATATATATGTAAGCAAATAAATTTATAAAAGCAGAGAAGAAAAACAAAAGTTGAAGATGATTACCAAATTGAATAAATTAACAAGCTAATAAGATTAACAAATTAAATAAATTAACAAACTGAATAAGATTACCCAATTAAAACCACTTTCCTCACCCTCTAAATCGTTGACATCTCGCCTCGCTTGACGCAAGTTCTATTCACAAAACTGCTTCTTCAGGGTTAGGGGTGGCAAACAGGCGGGTCGTGTCGGATATGGGCGGCTCGAAAATGGGTTAAACAAAAATGGATCAATTACATATTTAACACAGATAAAAATGGGTTAACCCCACGGATAATAAGGATATCCATATTTATGCATATTATCTAAAGTTACTTTAAAGATGTTGGCTTCATGTAGCTAATATGGAGGAAAAATTATACCTTCTTGTCCACAAATCCAATCTCTAGTACATAGTTGCACCTCAAAATTTGCGGGAAGAATAGAACTTCAAAATTTTCCAATAACACGACCTCGACCTCCAAGAAAATATTTTTCGAAAAATATCCACTCAAGCCCCACCAATCCCACCCTATCACTCTAACCGAAAATGAGCATTTCATACTTTCCCGCTCTACTTACATGTCCAATAGAGGTCTTTCCAGTAAAAGGAGGTCGTGTACCACAGTTCGAGTGAAAAAGAAGAAAGGTTCATTGTTTAGGTCCTACTCTGGGTTTGTAGCTGACATCGACAGTGATTTTCTTATCGACTATTGTAGATTAATTAGATTCAAAATCGGTATTTCTCGCGGCTAGCCTAAATATTAATTGAGACGAAACCTTTATAAAACCCTTTGTAAAGATCCCTCCAGTAGACCCATAGATCATGGAACAAATAGGGTGGGTAGGCCTAAGCACCACATTACATGTATAGACGCGAACCCCCCTCGTTACCGTACATGCACCTCTCACCGTATGCGGTTCGCACAAGATTCCTGAATCCATCCTAAGCCCTTTCTTCCACCTCTCCTCTACAATCCTAGATCAAACATAGGGAACCAAATCCCACCCCCACCCTCGAATGCACTTCATCTTCACTCATCCCTATCACACACCACCACTCACCCCAAACTCACCCCACCCCACATCACGCCTCACTCAATCCCCCACCCCCTCATAAATTTTCTACTTTATATATTTCATTTTACTTTTATAAAAAGTGGAATTTATTTCTTACCCCCACCCCCCTCCCTTTCCCCCCCCCTCCCCCAAAATCACAACCCACCACCTATCCCACACCAAATTTAACCACAAAAATTTCTCATTCTTTATAAGTTTTATAAATGTAAAATAAAATATATAAAGTAAAAAAATTGTGAGGGTAAGGATGCGGAGGGAGGGGGTGGATGGTGTAGAAAACCAAAATAAATTTTTTTAAGAAAAATTAATTTTTTTGGAGGGGTGTTGGGGTCAGGGTGGGGAGAGGCATTTTTAAAGAAAAATTATTTTTTTGGAGGGTGGTGGAGCGTGGGAGGGGGTGGGGGTGGGGGTGGGGGTGGGGTGAGTGGTGTAGAAAACCAATAAAAATTAAAAAACTTTATTTTGGAGGGTGGAGAGTGAGTTGGGAGGTGGTGAGGGTGTGGTGTGGTGTGGTTGAGGGTGGGGTGATTGGTGAAAAGCCACTTGTGGGACTTGTTTTCCCTAATGTTATTAAGAAAGTCATTTTTCTTATTTTTAAGAAAATTGTTTTAGTAAAATTGTAGATTTTATCCATTAAATAATTTATATTTTAAGTAGATAATATGGGTTGACCCATTAGGTCGGACGAATATCCATAATTTTTTAAGCATTTTGCCGCTAGAGCTATGATGTAGTGTGAAAAGATAAATACAGCTTTACGAATTATATGAGTAAAGCACATTGAATAATATGTGGGTTTTTTAGCAAGCAAAGCTAACTTAGAGATAAGGCTTAGACACGCCACTCTGACCAACACAAACCAAAGTGCTAATACTCCTCACACAAACTTTAGTTTCCCTTTTTTAAAGAATATATCTTCTTTTCGGATTAAGGTAGGCTTAAAATTCACCGATGTCGTAAAGAATATATCTCCTTTTGTAAAGAATATATCTCCTTTTGTAAAGAATATATCTTCTATTCTAATTCTTTATTCACCGATGTTGGATCCCAAATTATATTGACAATGTTTCAGTTAATGAGGTTTGGGCGTGTGGGGTATTGTTAAGAATCCTACATTGGATATGGAATGTGAACATGAAATCCTTATATGAACTTGAATAATCCTCACCCTACAAGCTAGCGTTTGGAATTGATTTAGGCCCAAGTCATTCATTACACCTTTTAATATTTTCAGTTATCTTATAAAAATCTAAGCCAAACGTGGCTTCCGCATTACAAGATGCCAGAAAGATTCTCATAACGATTTTTCTAACATCTACAAATAGATTATTTCTCATGTCTCAGTCCTAAACCTTCAGCTAGCTTCACTAGGGTTCATGCTGAGACTTAGTGAATGAATTGTTTAATTGCTTCCCCACCCACTCCCGACCTAAGGTGACAGAAAGAAGCAACACTTATTGAAAGCAAGGAGGAACTTTATAAATAAGGTCAGAGAATCAAATGTTAGCTTTTCAGAGTAAAAGATTAAGAAAATGCAAATCTTTTCAAGGAAGACGAGAAATGGGTACTGAAAAGCTTTTAAGTTAGAGTTGATTGAGGAAGGGTGAATGTGAACTTCACGTTTTCCATCATACCACGCAGGTTACTCTTTGCTGAAAGATCTGCACTCTGTTTTAGGTTCCCAAGAACAGTTGTAGCAATGCCTTCTTCTCTCACAAATACATTGGGATACAGACCTGCACACAATATGGCCTAGACACATTCATAGAGGACCAGCATCGAAACAAGTCAAATAGGTAGGTAGACAGAAAGAATAACTGGAGAAGAGATGGTATCAATAGGAAGACACACAAGCTTTGAAATACTATGTCCATAGTCATTTGGTGGACAATTTGGATGAAAAGAAAATATAGAATTCTTGAAGGCAAACATAGCAACATACATAGCCTTATTTCGTTGCTAGTTTTTTGGTGCAACATGGCCATATTAAATGAAGTATATTTCATGCTAGATATGATTGAGGCCTTGCACACTTTGTAATTTCAACGCACCATCTTGGTGCATTTTTTCCATTCATATAATATCATTATTTATCAACAAAAAAACTGGAGTGAAATAATCTCCCTCACTCTCTATCTCGCCCTATCCCCCCTCTAAAACCCTCTATTATATTTGCTATACTGACAAGTGCATTTAGCTTGCATATGCCCTTAGGGTAATAATTAATGCCATCACTTGCTTTATAGCAGACCTGCTTTGGTGACAACTAAGATATCAAGAAGCAGAAGATCTTTCTGAATAAATGTAAAAAGTTGATAACCAAAAGGACAATTTTGATAAGAGTTAGTGCCTTCTTCTCAAACAGAGATCTGGCAAAATCAGTAGATACGGGCTTGGAACATCTCACCGGACGCGTGCTAAACTGATGATCTTGAAATTGTAAATTCTGAGTGGGATCTTTCTCTTCTGCTAAGTGATAGTGATCATATAAACAGAATCCGGAGGGTGTAAGAAGTTTCATTATATCTCTATGAATGTAGAGTTACCTTAGCGTTTTTCCAGAATAGAAGTGATTAATTCATGCAAATGTACATGGAATTCGAAATACTGTGCAATGATGCTTATTGATGGCAGTTTATCTGAACTAAATCGATAGACCATTGGAGCTAATTGTGCTATTATCTCATTTCTTTTATGAATAGTGACACGTGTAATAATTTTTAATATTTCATTTTTTGATAAGTGTGACACGTGGTTTATCTTGGAATTAGCAACCAATGCAGCAAATCAACGAACAATTTAATAAATGATATTTTTAACTTATGCACACTCCTTAAGAAATTGCTCGCTTCTAGAAAATTATGAGTGTCTTTACTAACTTATCGCTAATTAATGCATATAAAAGAAAAGCTATTTAATGATTCTTGATTATGTAAATAAAGATAATTTTAAAAGAATAAGATCATTTTTTTCTTGAAATCCTAAAGCATCATTTATTTTTTAAAAAAACCTTAAAATATTACTTATTATGGAACGGATGGAGTATGATGGAACAAATTCTTCCTGGGCGAGAACGTTAACAAAATACCTCCTTTATTCTCTACTAGATTTTCTTACAGGTCCTATCTCAATTTATCAAGAAAATTGTGACTCAGATTGAAAAATTCATATATTTTAACACACCCACACTGAAAGTTCTCACCTTTGCTATGGACCAAAAGCAATAACATGGTGCTCTTACCGATGCCCTTTATCAGTCCAAGTTAAGGGAGATCCATACATCTTAATTATTGATTTCGTTATCTCTTTATGATTTTTTTATCTCTTTATTTGAGACCGAATAAGAATTTGGGGAGGTGATTATACAGGATATTGCACAACTTCAGCTGACTGAGGACATGATCGTAGATAGAAAGATTTGGAGGTCGAGGATTAGGATAGAAGGTTAGTGAGTTGTTGAGTTGTCATGCCCCGAACCATGGCCTGGATGTAACAAGGCACTCGGTGTCTGGCTTCATGTGACCGAGCGAACCAACTGGATGGCAAAATCAACATGTGATATCAAAACATACTGAAAGAGAGATTCAACTAACATATGTTGGTGTACTAAATGTCTGACTGAATAATCATTAAGTGCGGGAGATATTGAATAAGTCTGAATATAGTAGAAGTGCTAACACGA
The DNA here is from genome assembly GCA_029783415.1 of Anisodus acutangulus. Classification (NCBI taxonomy): domain Eukaryota; kingdom Viridiplantae; phylum Streptophyta; class Magnoliopsida; order Solanales; family Solanaceae; genus Anisodus; species Anisodus acutangulus. The sequence goes on from CM056498.1 coordinate 16,439,576, forward strand.
CAAATATGCAAATCTGATAAACTCGGGACAAGGCCCCCGACATACCTGAATGTCTGTAATAACTATAAAGACTGCAAAATAAATGATATGTCCCCGAAAGACTAGGGCTCACCAACGCAGCAGATATCAGAGATCCTAGCATGTAGATGCGTCGTCCTAAAAGTCGTTACCTGCACCGTGAAATGCAGGCCCCAGACAAAAGGGACATAGTACATTTGAATTGCACTAGTTTGTAAAACCAACTTAAGGAAATAAATAGTTGTGGGGTGCTCGGGAAAGGGCATCCAAAATCAATAAAAAGATAATGTACTGAAAGTGAAAGTGAAACTGAAACTGAACTGATCACTAATAACTGATAACTCAAGTGAACAAAAGAAGTAAAGAATATGAATACTTCACGTTCTGAAATGGAGAATCACATGTTTAACTGAAATAATAAACTACGGACTCTGTCCCAATATAAGTGCACCAACTATGGCCTCGGGCCTATGTATACGTATACATAACTATGGCCTCATGCTCAAAGATTCATAAAGCATAAACTAAGGCATCAGGCCCAATACATGTGTCAAACATCCAAGGATATAAAATAAGGGACTGATAATCATACTGTAATACATGATACTGAAATATTGAATCATACTGAAGTATATGATACTGGAAATACTGAATAAAACTAGACTAAGACATGTACTCATAAACTGATTATGAAGTTTGAAACATTAATTGTTCATAGTAATTGAATTATCCTAATTGAGACTCATGGGATATCGAACACGAGTCTATACGGATTACGTAATGAGTTCACAATATTCAAAGTGATAATTATGAACAAGTAAGAAGATATAATCTTAAAAGATAGAAGTTTTAGACTCTTCATGAACTAGGACATAATCTCTAAATCTGAAGTCATTAGTAATGATTTTGATAAACGAGGTGTGGGGATGATTAATAATATTCCCACACGTAGAGAGTTAGCCTCACATACCTTAACTTCCTGCTCTTAAGCGTAATACAACGTTCGTCTCTCTCCTTCGACTTTAATCTATAGCATTATAAGTCAATGGAATCAATGTTGCCAACAATAATCATGATTTAGCCATCTAGGCATTTTATTAAACACTTGGTGGGCATAAAGCTCCACAACCTTCATTAATGATTTTTCTTCACCCAATTCCTATTCTATCACTTCTAGGTGATTCTACAATCCCATTTAGATGTAATCAATATCATTATTCATCACTCATAAGATAGCCACCATCCTTAATTAATAATCCAAAATCCTACAATGGTTCATATTTTTCTATTAAACCCATCAACTCATATCTCATGAACTTATAGTCTATAATAATCAATACAAAGTTATAATCAATCAAAGGATCAAGGTATTACCTTTTGATATCCAAATCTTGAATTTCAAATTCTAGGGTTTCTTGTCCAAGATGAAGACTAAAGCAAGAATCTATGAATTCCCAAGGTTTAATCTTATTAAGAATCATGATATTAATGCTAGAACTAATTAAGAATCATAGGAATGATCTTACCTTGATGTAGGAGGATGAGAGAATGAGAGGATGAGAGGAAGAGAGGACCGTTGTGCTAGGACTTGGGGGTTATTTTTCTCTCTCAAAGTCGTCCAAAGAAAGTGTGTAACTGCTCTTAAAATTTTGAATTTTCGTACTTAATATTTTAGCTTCACCGTCGCCCATCGCAGCGGTCAACCTTTGGTCGCTGCGATGGTCGTGATTGCCTAAGGGATTTTTGAGCAGTCGCAGTGGCCAACGTTTGATCGCTGCAACGCTCGCTACTGATTTCACTCCAATCATTCCAATTATTTTCCAACTCATTCCATTACACTTCCTAACACTCATATTACTTCCAAAACATAATCTTTAAGTATTGAAAATTACTTTAGCCATAACCAGAGAGTGAAAACCCATGGGCTTCACATGGACCTTGTGCGAGGTCCCTTGAAATACATAGCCCAATGCATAACTTCCAAACTTTGTGTTGTAGATTTTCTTAACATGTAAACTACTCTTAACAACCTCCTATATTCATATTCAATGGGTCAGGAGTTAGCCCGAATGTATGAGGTGTCAGAATATCTACCCTTTGGGATTATTCGTCCTCGAATGATAAGTCATGGCTAGAACTATGACTAACTCTGAAATTTTGCAGAAATTTCGGCAGAGTCTCCTTTGTGAATAGTACTATCCCAACAATTCTCAAACACTTGTTTGCTAACTAGAGTATAAACAAATGCCACATGGGGCATCATAATGCGCATAACATGAACCAAATACATAAATACTAGACTGTCATGGATATAGGAATACTGAACTAAAATGGATATTTGAGTACTGAACTGATACGAATACTAAACTGAATGAATATTGAAATGTATAAATACTAAACTAAATGATTACTGAACTGACTGAATATTGGGAACATGAAGATTATAGCATAAGGTCTAAATACTGAACTGACTGAATACTGGGAACATGAATGCTATAATAAGAGGTATGAATGTAAATGTTAGTTACCTTCAAGACACTCTGAGTCTATCGGAGTGACGTAAGGCCGTTGCACCTCCGATTAACATTATGGAACTAACATCATCAACATAACTTACATTGAAGAATCAACAAGCCATAAGATAAGATCACTATCATTATATAGAAGTCAAGAATATCAACCTCTAACATATTTAAGAGTGGAGTCATTATGGATATTGTTCGTTTACGTTCGTTTCATTCTGATCATACCAAAAGAAGTAAGAGTAGTCTTAACATACCTTTGTTGATAACGACTCCACATATTGCCCGTAGTACTTCAACCTACATCAAGGTATTAGAACTATGGTTAATGGCATGGAAGTACTCAAAACACATTTCTAAGCTAGTAGCTCTCTTACAGAAAATCGGACAACACTTACCCTACATTTTCTCACTTCCCCAAATTCAAAACAGCACCAAATAATGATATTAACAATATCAATAACCAATCCCATCCACTCAGCCCCGCAACAACGTAAGAAAAATTATGACAATTCAAATAATAGTATAACGAGCGGCAAGCTCGATTTGTGATTAAACAATTATAGTTATAAAACCCCTTTTCTTCTTCCAGAACCTGTTAACATCATTAACCACAACATATACACTTACTCCTACTGATTTTCAGCCACAACCTAACATTAAATAAAATTCATAACAGTCCAACAATTACAACAACTCAAAACTGATTTTCATATTATTTCTTTATCAATTCTTACTTCCACAACTTAGTTAAAGCACCAATAAGCTTTACCACAACATATCCAACCCGATACTAACATGTGACAGCCATATAATAGCATAAAACTACTCCAAATAACCCATAACACCACAACAACTTCCACTCAATTTTCAGCCCATACTTCACAAGCTCTTCACCAAACAACCTAGCTAGAACTTCGATAAACTCAAATACATGAAGAAGAGAGGATTTTCTTACCTATATCAGATCTTGTAGGGATGAAACAATGGTAATATATTTCCCTTGATGACCATCAACTTGCTTCACTTCCGATCCTTCAAGATTGGAGATTACCCTTTAACTTGAATTGAAAGAAGAAGAAAATTACTGACAACTTCTTAAAGGTTTGGAGTAGAAAAATATGGGAGAGAATTCCGTGGCTCTCTTTTATGGTTTTTACTACTTAGATATTATGAGGAGAGAGGTATTAATTCAGCCCCTAAAAGGGACCTCTTGGCGGACCTACACATGTTCATTTAGGTGGACTAATTTGGGCCTTTCCTTTTAGCAAGTAGGTGACACACCTGCTTGGTGAATTAATAGGTGTCACATGCTGACCTTATTCACTTAGACACGTGTCTTTTTCCCGTTTAATAATCATAACATGTGTTAAGTAATTCAAGCTAGCATGACATGTAAGCAAGCATCTCAAACAAGTAGGACGGGTAAGCAAGCAAATCAATTTTATTTGCTTGAAATCTCATTCCTCACATTTAAGTGCATTTGTCAACCTCACCTTAGTCGTGTATATGTTGAATGGAAGTACGAGATGTAACAATAGGCATGTCTAATATTGTATAACCTCGAAGATAATCCTGATGTCCAAGACTAGGAGGACTAACATACGACGAATCTCAACATACAAAACTACGAGGTGTAACATCCTTCCCCCTTAGAAACATTCGTCCTCGAATGAGAAGTATACATAAGGGAACAATTAATCCCCAAGGTTTTTCAAATTGTTTTGATCGAATCTCCCCTATAAATGGGACTATCCGACCCCTGTCAACAAGTAGAAGATAAACTTGCCTCAGACGTCTATACAACAATATATACATATCACCGGGCCTCATGTGGCCATCAAACATCAAACATAACTATCTGAAGTGGGAACTCACCTCATGTATCCACACGTCAGCTCTTGGTCAGGCTATGCTTCACTCGGAACATCGTCTTTAGTCTGAAATAAGTGAGGATACTTATACTTCATCTCCTCTTCCGCCTCCCATGTCATCTCTTCTACATTATTATTTTACCATAGAACCTTCATGGAGGCTACTTCCTTAGTCCTTATCTTGCGGACTTATTGATCTAAGATAGAAATAGGAACCTCTTCATAGGATAAGTCCTCTGTATGTTTCACATCATCAATCGGTACAATCTGGGAAGGATGCCCAACACATGCTCTCAACATAGAAACATGGAAGACCAGATGAACAAACTCTAACTTGGGAGGCATGTCCAATTCGTAAGCCATTTGGCCTATTCGTCGAATTATGCGATATGGCCGAGCTTTCCCTTTTTCCCAAATCTCATTACACCCTTCATAGGAGAAATCTTCAAGAAGACCTAATCATCCACTTGGAACTCTAAGTCCCGTCATCGCACATCTGAATACGACTTCTGACGACTTTGAGCGGTTAACATCCGTTCTTGGATGAGCTCACCTTTTCTATGGCTTGGTGCACTAGGTCATGCCCAAATAATTGTGATTTAACTACTTCGAACCATCCAATAGGAGATCTACATTTTTGTCCATACAAAGCCTCATATAGAGTCATTTTGATACTAGTATGATAACTATTATAGTACGCAAATTCAATAAGGGGTAGATGATCATCCCAACTTCCCTTGAAGTCCAATACAAAAGCTCGTAGCATGTCTTCGAGTGTTTGAATTGTGCGTTCGGCCTGCCCGACTGTCTGAGGGTGGAAAGCTATGCTAAGATTAACTTGAGTGCCCAAGCCTTTTTGAAATGATCTCTAGAAATTAGCTGTGAATTGTGCACCTCGGTCAGATATAATAGAAATAGGCACACTAGGAAGGCGAACAATCTCCTTAACGTACAACTTCGCATAGTCCTCGGCTGTGTAGGTAGTTTTGAGCCAGGAATGAGCTGATTTGGTCAGTCTATCACCAATCACCTAAATAAAATCAAACTTATGATAAGAGCGAGGTAAACCCGTAATGTAATCCATAGTAATCATTTTCTATTACCACATCGGGATCTCAATGTTCTGAGTCAAGCCGCCAGGCTTTTTGCGCTCTACTTTTACTTGCTGACAATTAGGACACTGAGCTAAAAACTACGTAATATTCCTCTTCATATCGTTCCACCAATACACACCTTTGAGATCATGATACATCTTAGTAGATCCAGGGTGAATGGAATATCGTGAGCAATGGACCTCCGTCATAATCTTGTCTCATAATCCCGCTACATTTGGAACACACAAATGACCCTAGTGCCTGAGAACCCCATTTATGTCAATCTCAAAGGTCGTGGTCTTCTTTTATTGAATACCCTATCTGATTTTACCTAAAATGGGGTCTTCCCACTGACGTTTCTTAACTTCTAATATAAGGGACGACTCTGATGTATCCCGAATCACAAAGCCACCATCTTCCGAACCCATTAATCGGACTTCCAACCTAGCTAACTGATGGAGTTCTCTTATCAACTCTTTCCTCTCGGCCCGCACCGGCGTCGAGCTGAGCATAGACTTGCGACTAAGCGCGTCCGCTACAACATTAGCTTTACCAGGATGGCATCATAATTCTTCAATAATTCAAGCCACCTTCTTTGTCTCAAGTTCAACTCTTTTTGCTTAAATATATACTGCAGACACTTATGATCTGTGAAAATGTCTACATGAACACCATACAAGTAGTGCTGCCAATTTTTCAGGGGATAGACCACCGCGGCTAATTCCAAATCGTGAGTCGGATAATTCTTCTCATGTATCCTTAATTGCCTTGAAGTATATGCAATCACCTTACCATGTTGCATCAACATGCATCCTAAACCCATTCCCGAGGCATCACAATACACAACATAGCCTTCTGGACCCTCTAGGAGAGTAAGAACTGGTGTCGATGTTAGTCTATCCTTTAACTCCTGGAAACTCTGCTCACAGGAATTAGACCGCCAGAAATTTATGGCCTTTTGTGTCAACCTTGTCAATCGTGCGAATATGGTAGAAAATCCTGCTAGAAACCTCCTATAAAAGCCGACTAAGCCTAAAAAGCTACGAACCTCTAATGAAGTCGTTGGCCTCGGCCAATTTTTCACTTCTTCTATAGGGCTGACAATTTCACCCTGACCCAATGGATATCCAATCCACCCGACCCGAATATATGGACGAAAATCTGGTAAAACACGGATTTTAATCGGGTGACGGATTCGGGTGGACATACATCCAACCCACCATCCGACCCATCACCCGACCCATCCATCCACCCGTTTATAAATAGTTAGATAATACTTTTTATCATTAAATTGTATATATTTTATTAAATAAAAATTATAATGAAACTTGGCAAATCAAGAATAACATAATTTTGGCCTAGAGTTCACTTCCATAACAGTAAAGTTTTATAATGTTCTTAGCTAGTGATCATTTATGAAAATATAAAAATGATTCATTGTTAGGTCTTTTATTATTTATTTTGAAACATAAAGTATGATTTGTTTGAGCTAACATAAAAATGGAATATGAATAAAAATATTTAAGGATCAGATGAGACACTGCTACGTTGGAACTAAGAGTATTTATATTGGTTTTGGTCACTCCATTTTTGTTGTGAATTAAAAAAAAAGATTTAAGAACACTAATTACTAACATTATCACTGATTTTAAACTAGAACAAATGGTTACACTTATAACAAATTTCATCCGCGAAGCACCCGATCCACCTGATTCACCCGTGGATGATGGGTGGATCGGATGTGGATGAAGAAAAAATAGGGTGATGGATGGGTCGGGTGGAGGCGGATTGAGCTCCACCCGATCCACCTCCAATCCATTGCCAGCCCTATTCTTCTACCATCTGAGTGTCAACTCTTATACCTTCATCTGACACTTTACGACCAAGGAAAGCCATTGAATTTAACCAAAACTCATACTTGGAGAGCTTCGCATACAACTTACGATCCTGGAGTGTCTGGAGTACTACCCGCAAGTGATTTGCATGCTCTGCCTCCGAGTGAGAATAAACTAGAATATCATCTATAAATACTATCACAAATACATCCAAAAATGGGCATAACACGTTCATTAGATCCATAAATGCTTCTGGCGCATTTGTGAGCCCGAATGACATTACTAAGAACTTGAAATGCCCATACCTTGTTCTGAAAGTTGTTTTCGGAATGTCCTTTTCCTTGACCCTTAGCTGATGGTACCCTGACCTTAGGTCGATCTTTGAGAAACATTTTTTACCTTGTAGATCAAACAAGTCATCAATTCTGGGAAGAGGGTACTTTTTCTTAATAATGACTTTATTTAGCTACCAATAGTCAATACACATTTGCAACGAGCCATCTTTCTTTCATACAAATAATACTGGCACACCCCAAGGGGACATGCTGGGCCTAATGAAGCCTTTCTCAAGAAGATCCTTTAATTGCTCTTTTAATTCTTTTAATTCAGCTGGAGCCATTCTATACGGAGGGATATATATTGGTTGAGTGTCTGGCAACACATGTATACCGAACTCAATCTCCCTTTAGGGAGGAAGGCCTGGAAGTTCGTTTAGAAATACATCAAGAAGCTCATTAAACATCGGAATTGATTGAAGAGTAGATGGTTCATCATCAACATCTCTGGCTCGAACAAGATGGTATATGCAACCTCTGGAAATCATCTTTCTTGCCTTAAGGTATGAAATAAACCTACCCTTTGGCGTCATAGTATTACCCTTCCATTCAAGGACTGGCTCGCCTGGAAATTGAAATCTAACAATCTTTGTTCAACAATCAACATTAGCGTAGCACGACGCCAGCCAATCCATGCCCATAATAATATCAAAATTAACCATTTCTAACTCTACCAGATCCGCTAGGGTCTGATGGCTACAAATTAACACTGCATAATTCCGATAGACCCGGCTAGCAACTACTGACTCACCAACTAGTGTAGATGACGCAAATGGCACTCTTATCAACTCAGGCTCTATACCAAACTTACAAGCAATGAAAGGGATGACATATGACATATTGGAGCCTGGATCTAACAACGCATATACATTATGTGAAAAGACTGATAATGTACCTGTAATAACATCAGGTGATGACTCCTGATCCTGTAGACCCATCAATGTGTAAATGCGGTTCTGTCCACCACCGAAGTTAGTTGCTCCACCCATACCTCTACCTCGAATGTCTGATGTCTAATGACCTTTCCTTGATGGGCGTGCTGAAGATGATGAAGTTGCTACAGATCCGGCAGGCTTGGCCCTAACACCTCCACCTCTTGTCGGACATTCTCGCATGATATGACTGAAATAACCACAAGAATAGCACACATCTGATCCTTTTTGGCACAACCCTAGATCAGCCTTACCACACTGCTCATATCGAGTCAAGAGCGGTCTTATCTGACTAACATTATGGAACTAACATCATCAACATAACTTACTTAGAAGAATCAACAAGCCATAAGATAAGATCACTATCATTATATAGAAGTCAAGAACATCAGCCTCGAACATATCTAAGAGTGGAGCCGTTATAAATATTGTTCGTTTCATTCTGATCATGCCAAAAGAAGGAAGAGTAGCCTTAACATACCTCTTTTGCTAACGACTCCACATACTGCCTATAGTACTTCAACCTACATCAAGGTATTAGAACTATGGTTAATGCCATGGAAGGACTCAAAACACATTTCTAAGCTAGTAGCTCTCTTACGAAAAACCGGGTAGAACTTCCCTTACATTTCTTCACTTCCCCAAATTCAAAACAACACCAAATAACGATATTAACAATATCAATAACCAATCCCATCCACTTATCCACTCAACAACGTAAGAAAATTCCCGACAATTCAAATAATAATATAACGAGTGGTAAGCTCGATTTGTGATTAAACAACAATAGTTTTAAAAATCCTTTTCTCCTTCCAGAACCTGTTAACATCATTAACCACAACATATCCACTTACTCCTACTGATTTTCAGCCACAACCCAACATTAAATGAAGTCATAACAGTCCAACAATTACAACAACTCAAAATTGATTTTCAGATTATTTCTTCATCAATTCTTACTTCCACAACTTAGTTAAGGCACCAATAAGCTTTACCAAAACATATCCAAGTCGATACTCACATGTGACAACCATATAATAACATGAAACTACTCCAAACAACCCATAACACCACAATAACTTCCACTCAATTTCCAGCCCATACTTCACATGTTCTTCACCAAACAACCTAGCCTGAACTTAGATAAACTCAAATACATGAAGAAGGTAGGATTTCCTTACCTATATCAGATCTTGTAGCGATGAAACAATGGTAGTATCTTTCCATTGATGACCATAAACTTGCTTCACTTCAAATCCTTCAAGATTAGAGATTACCCTTTAACTTGAATTGGAGGAAGAAGAAGATTATTGACAGCTTCTTAAGGGTTTGGAGTAGAACAATTTGGGAGAGAATTTCATGGCTCTCTTTTATGTTTCTACTACTTGGATATTGTGAGGAGAGAGGTCTTGATTCATCCCCTAAAAGGACCCTCTTGGCGTCCTACACATGTTCATTTAGGTGGACTAATTTGGGCATTTCCTTTTAGCAAGTAGGTGACACACCTACTTGTCACCTGCTTAGTTAATTAATAGGTGTCACATGCTGATCTTGTTCACTTAGATACGTGTCTTGTTCCCATTTAGTAATCACGACATGTGTTAAGTATCTCAAGCTAGCAGGACGTGTAAGCAAGCAGAGTAAGCAAGTAGGACAGATAAGCAAGCAAATCAATTTTATTTGCCTAAAATCTCATTCCTCACATTTAAGTGGATCCGTAAACCTCAACTTAGTCGTGTATATGTTGAATGGAAGTACGGGATGTAACAATAGACATGTCTTGTATTGTATAACCTCAAAGATAATCATGATGTCTAAGACTAGGAGGACTAACATACGACGAATATCAACGTACAAAACTACGAGGTGTAACAATGGATGTGCACAATATGGAGCAAAATGTAAGGGCGGTGGCTAGAGCAAGAGACTTATCACCAAAGCTTTTAGATAAAGGCTTAGGAAGGGGAATGAAGAAAAATACAAGGGATAACAGTGTACCACCAGGGAGTGGTGTTCAAACTAGAAGGACTACTTTAAATCTAATAGTCTATCATGAATGCTCTCATTTGAAATATTAGATATGTCAATACCATGGAGGCTTTCACTAGGTTGATAATAATAATGCATCAAAAATATCATTTTGGTTTTGTGGGGTTGATGGAACCATTTAAGGAAACTGACAAAATTGAAGCATATAGGAGAAGGACTAGACTACAACATGTAGTGGTTAATACTTCAGGGAAAATATAGGCATTTATAGATGACATGTTTGAAGTACAAGTATTAATAGATCACCCTTAGCAGTTAAGCCTTTGGCTAAAACTCATAGGGAGTCAGGATGAAATGGTGATCACACTAGTCTATGCTAAATGCACTCAAAGGGAGAGAATGGAACTGTGGGAATCTCTGGAGGATATGGCTAGCTACAACAATGCAACATCCTCAGTTACTAGGAGGGGATTTCAACACTATTATGACGGATTCTGAGAAGTATGGGACATTACCAGTTACAATAAATGAAATTCTGGATTTTAGAGGATGTATTCAAAATTGTGGGGGTGATAGATTTGGGTTTCAAGGGAAGTAGTTGTACTTGGTGGAACGGAAAAAGTGGGAAGGTTGCATCTTTAAGAGTTTAGACTGGTGTTTGGATAATCAAGCCTTGCAGAACAAGTTCCTTGGGATTTGTATCACTCATCTAGTCAGAACAAGAAGCATAAATATAGGGTAGAAGAAAGATATTATAGTTAAAAAGAATACTGGATCAAGCAGGAAACTGGCTTGAATAGAAAGAAGAAATAGTTGATGAAGCACTCAGATTCTACAGAGATCAATTTACAAAGGAGGAGGACCCTAATAACTTTAAAATGCTGGATCATGTACCAATTTTAGTTAATGATGTGAATGAAGAAATTGTGGATATGCCAACTGAAGAGGAGATCAATCAGGTGGTATTAGTCATAGTATTGAGAGTGCAGGAGGACCAGATGGCTTTACTGGATTATTCTATCAGACATGTTGGGAAATCACTAAGGAAAATACTATTAATATGGTTAAAGCTTTCTTCTGTAGGGCTGAATTACCAAAATTTATTACTCACACTAATTTAGTCTTATTGCCAAAAAAGAATGCCATCTCAACCTTTTCTGATATGAGACCAATTCGTTTAAGTAACTTTGTGAATAGAATCTTTTCAAGATTGATTCATGAAATATGGATGGAGAGATTATCATATATTGTTTCTTTGAGGATTTGTGAAAGGGAGGAGCATAGTTGAAAATATTTTGCTCACACAGGAAAGTATCTGATATCAGACTGAGAACCAAGGAATTTGACCTATCTCCTACTCTATTTATTTTAACCTTAGAAGTTCTTACAAGGAATTTGAATGCCATCATACAACACAGTCCAGAGGGTTTCGTATGCCTAAGTATCTAGCATATGTTGATGATATGATTATTTCCTCATCTGCATATGTTATATCGCTACAATTAATCATGGAGGTTTTGAAGAAGTATGAAAAAGTATCAGGGCAAAAGATTAACAAGGAGAAGAGTTTTGTATACATGCATCAAAATGTTCCAGGAGATATCAGTATTACTGTGGAAAATGTCACTGGCATTGGAAGAAAGGAATTTCCTTTTATATACTTAAGATGCCAATTTTTCCTAGTAGAAGAAGGAATAACTTTTTCAATGGGATTGTAATCAACAAATGAACATATTACAAGGATGGAAGGGCAAGATGCTCTCTTTTGGGGATGAGCTATCTTGATCAAACATGTGTTACAGAGCATGTATTACATCTATTAGTTGTAGCCAATCCTCCAAATTTTGTGATTAAACAGATGCATAGATTGTTTGCTCAATTCTTTTGGAATAATACAATAGGAGGCAAAAGTAGGCACTGGGCTTCTTGGAATCATCTATGTTTACCTACTAAAGAGGGACGAATAGACTTTAAATTACTTCATGATGTATCATTGTCTATATTTTTCAAGTTATGGTGGAACTTCAGGACCAAACCATCACTATGGAGTGCTTTCTATAGTAATAAATACTGCAAAAAGGTAATGTTGTGGTGGTATAGTGGAAATATGGTTCTCATGCATGGAAGAAGATACTGCAAGCAAGGGATATAATGGAGCACCAAATCTGATGGCTAACCAAAATGGGAAATTTCCAATTTTGGTTTGATAATTGGACAGGAATGGGGGCCTTATATTATGCAGTTCCTGGAGAAGTTTATGATGAGAGGGTGTGGAATGTTAATGAAGTAGTGAATGGAGGAGGGTGGGATGTCATCAAATTCACAGCCGTATTACCTGAGGATATTGTACAGATATTACAAACAAAATTCCACCTTATAGGGGATGGACAAACCATGGTGGTTACTAGATGGCAAAGGGGATTTCACAGTAAAATCTGCATGGGAATTTGTACGATAGAGAAGTCATAAAGTAGATACATATGAGAATATGTGGGTGAAATGACTTCTATTCAAAATTTCATTCTTTCTATAAAGGTACTGGAAATATAAGGTGGGTGTTGCTCAAATCTTAGTGAGGAGACAACACCACCTGTTTTCCACATCATATATTGCTAATAGGACTTGGTCCTACTTATGTTCTATTGCAAGTATATCTATGGAGGGACTACAGTTGCAATAGATAATAATTAAATGGTGGCAAGCCCTAGTGATAGGAATATTAAAACTAGTATTTAAGGTAGTCCCTGCTATAATTATTTGAGAGTTATGGAAGAGGAGGAATAGTATCAAATATGGGGGGAAAAGATCTTGGAAAAAGTCATTTTTCAGGTATTTAGTACACTATGGGATGAGTTGATCAAGTTGCTAAAAGGAGGGCCAACAGATCTTAAGGTCACAAAGGTGTTGTGGAAATTTCCTCTAATGGGTTGGTCACAGTGTGATATTGATGGGGCTTCAAGAGGAAATTCAGAGAGGAGTTCTTATAGTTTTTGTATAAAGAACTCAAAAGGAAATCTAATATATGCACAAGCAGAAGAGATAGGTATCACAACAAATACAGATGCTGAGCTGATAACGACCTTGGAAACTATGAAATATTGCAGAGAAATGGTACTAGACAACATCATATTTCGAACAGACTTAGAGATAGTGTACAAGAATTTAGCAAAGGGATGGAAACCTCCACGGGGCATTGCAATTTGGATAGAGGAGATAATAAAATTGAGCAACAACATGATTGTTAATTTCAATCACATTCTGAGAGAGGGAAACATGTTAGTAGATGGATTGGCAAATCAGGCTTTAGATGAAGCTTCGATTCATTTCCAGAGCTTTAAACAATTGAAAACAAAATGTAGGAAAATCATCAACGGTTACAAGTCACAAATTCCATATTTGAGAATTAGAACAAGATGAAGAGGGTACTTGGTGATCAGTGTAAGAAGGGGTTGACAATGGATAGAAATGCTTATGCATGTGCCACATGGATGACTACCAAGATTGCAGTAATTTTTTACTGTAATTCTGGTAACTTGCCAATTGGTGTGAAGACGAGAGGAATGATATACCATCATGTTCAAGTCCTTTGGGAGGAGAACATAATGGTGTTTTCTACTAATTATGTATTCTATTTTGCAGGTTTATATGCTAGAAGAAACAACACAAACATACCAAGTAAAGTTTGGCAATATCATAGACTTTAGAACTCAGGCACAAACATGAAATACATATTCTTAGGTGTACAAGAGAAGGACATACATAACAAAAGAGAACAACACCAGGAAACTCAATAGAACAACAAGGAATACAAATGGTGATATTGGCAGAAAATAGTTCATGATGAGCACAAGAACCACAAACATAAGACACATAAAAAGGGATGGGAGAAAAGAACATTACCTAGAAGAGGCGAAGTATGTCAACAATTGACGCAACATCAATATAACCATTCATATCCACAACTGATGTTAGCAGATCGAGATGGATACAACACAATCGGCACAATACAAGTAACTTTTGATGATTTAAAATGAAAATACAATCATGCATCAGTAAAGAGGAGCCATAGGCTTGATGAAAAGGGAAAGAGAAACAACATACTTCGACAAAAATTACAAAAGACGAGATCAGAAAGAAGAGATACAAGATTACCTATGGCTGAATAACATTAACGTCGATTGTGTCACACCCCAACCTTGGGGGTGTGGCTGGAACCTGGTGTCCTAAGGCCCAAGCGTACCAATCGTGATACAAGATCATACTCAATAACATATGGGCCTACAAGGCCTCGGATGAATAATTACATAACTAGATGACGCAACCACCTGCACGAAGAAAAGGCCTAATATCCATATATATACAACAAGGATGACAAATTCGGTGCAAACACAAAGGTCAACTAAAAAGGCCTACAAGATCACACAAGACTTATGTATACATGACGACTGTCTACAAGCCTCTAGGGAGTTTATCAACAATATTTAGTCGGGATAGGTCCCCGCCATACCCAGCTATGTACATACATATGCACCGACCATACCTATCAACTCACTAGACGGCTCGGGAGGAAAGGAGCGAGAAAAACTTTAGTTGAGTCGAGACACCTACTGCCAGGGATTGTCTGTATCTCTATATGTACCTATGAGCATAAAATGTTATGCCCCCGAAGGGGACGTCAGTACGAAAGATGTACTAAATATGTAAGGTAGGTAAAGCAAGTAAACAAGAAATGTATTACCAGAGAAAATGATATAGATTCAACCCGAAACTCGGAGAAAGGCCGTTGAGGGCGTACTACTGACATAATCATGAATATATGCATGTAAGTAAAATTGGACCACTCTATGGGGCCATATAGTATCATATCAAATTCCTCTGTGGTGTGAGCTCATAATTTACCTGGCCATATATAATGTGATAGTATCTACCCAACTGATCAATGATGTGCACATATAACTGTCTGCCCGGCTGACTATAGCACGATGTGGTATGGTAATATATATATAGATATGTTTAATGCAATACACACCTTCAGGAATATCATAAACAGAGTCGGAGTGACCTATGGTCGTTATCCTCCGACTATCGTTATTATCGCTACGTCCTTCGATCTTAAGCTAATTATTTTGAGACATATGGAATAAAGAAGTGTCATGCCCCAAACCCGGAGGGGAATGACTGGCACCCAGTGCCTTACTCAGTCGAGTACCTACGTAATGTATTCTTCTTACCCTACTAGCGTGCGTAAATAGGTTGGAATGGCCGTCATGAGAACATCAGAATACAACATAAGGGAGTATTTGACATTGGATGACCCAACATGCTATATAAACTTATTTATGATATACACGGGCCCGTAAGTACGACATGTCCAAACCACAAGCCGACAAGGTCGTACAAGCATCTAAGTACATGATATTTGCCTACAAGGCCCCACCATACCCATAGTTTCATAACATAAAAATACCGACCCAAAAGGCAACTCCGTAATAAGTGGAGTGCAACACACCCTCCACCAAATGGTATCCTATTGGGAGGACCATCAACCTATCTACTGAGACCTGCAGGCATGAAACACAGCATCTCCAGGCAAAAGGGATGTTAATACATTCAAATGTACTGAATATGTAAGGCATGTAAACATGTATATAAGAATGTAATACAAGTGAAGAATACATAATGTCAACCTGGGACTCAGAACTACCACTGAGGGAGCACAACCAACATAACCATGATCATATGCATGAAAGTAAAATCAAGACACTCTATGGGGTCATATTATATAGTATCAAATACCTATGTGGGGTAAGCTTATCATAAACTGCCCGTCCATATAGGACACGGTAAAATCTGCCCAACTGATCAGTGATAACTGCCCGGTGGTAAATAATAATGTATAACTGCCCAACCGGTGTTATGCACATATAAGTGTCTGCCCTACCGACTATTGTACACGCGGTAAGAATATATATATATAAGTGCAATACAAGACAGACTACAAAGGATACCTTGAACAGAGTGGAAGTGACCTATGGTCGTTATCCTCATACTATCGTTATTATTGCTACGTTCATCAACATACATTTTGTTATGAGCTAATAAGACAAGATATACACGAATCAATGAACTTCTTTAATAGAATGAAAAACACAGACACTCCTAGCTCTTAAGAGTAGAGTCACTTTGGACGGATATTTGTTTACATTCGTTTACATACGGGTCATGAGAAAAGAAGAAAAGGATAGCCTTACATACCTTTTCCTCATTGCCTCCAAAATACAACCAAAGTAGTCCAAAGATACACCTTAATCTACACAATAATAAGGGCACAAAAATTACTAACGACATGCCCATCATTTCAACAAGTACATTCAGGGAATTTTCAATCTTATATTTACCTCTACAATAATACAAAATAGTCCAACCATCACAACGAAGGTCTCAATGTCACGTTTCATTTTAAACCAACTAACAACATGTCAAACAACTAGATCTTTTTGGAAAAATTCGACAGAACCTCCCCTGTTTATAATACATCCCATAAGTTACTAAAATCCACTAAACATCCCATACAATAACAATACAATTCACAATAAGCTTTCCGATTATTTCAACGGCTATTTTGAGCGGCAAGATCGATTTACAATTAACAAAATATAATTTGAATCCAAATCATTTTCCATGAATCTGCCTACAACATCTATAACATCATACTTATGCGTACCATATCATTTTCAGCCCAAAACATCGTAAGAATAATCTTCAAAATAGTTCACACGCCTAGCACCTTAACCCTTATCATCAATCTCTTGCTTTTCATGTTTTATTCTTCAATAGACTTAATTAACACATAGATAAGCTTAAAAACAGAATCCATAACATAATAAAATTACTTATCATAATTTCCATCCACAACAAACCATATATATAGCCTCAACATAGCCCATAAAAATATAATAATTCCTTATGACATGTCAATTGTTATCTTGTAGCTTTTCACTCAAGCAATTCAACCAACATATGATTAACCTTAATCACAACCAATAACATGATATAAATACCTTAGGCAGTAGATACACCTTGAAATCCCCAGTTGGTGCAGCTCAGAACAACCCTCAATCACACCACAATACTATGTGAGTGTTATTCTCTTCTTGAATCAACTTTTGGTGTTCAAGTTGGGTGTAAACACTTGTATTTCGCCTTGAAAGTCTTATGAACTGTTGAGATACCTTAGGATATTATTAATAATCATATGAAAGAATATCAAGTATAATGAGAGATAGGAAGGAATCAACCTGAAACTCTGAATTGCCACTAAGGGCCATGATATGCACATGTATACTGTATATGCGTATATAATTTCGTCTTACATATATATGCGTATATAATGCCAGTGGCCTCATTGAGCATATTTCTCATCATAACAACCTCGGTGGGCATAATCATCATCAAATAACCAGCTGATCAGGTGGTGGTGCATATATAACGCCATAACATTTCCTATACCCCATATACATATCATAAAGCATACGCGTATATAACGCATCTGAGGTCATGATACATGTATATAATGCATGAATGATACTAAGACACTCTGAGTCTATCGGAGTGACGTAAGGTCGTTGCCCCTCCGATTAACATTATGGAACTAACATCATCAACATAACTTACTTTGAAGAATGAACAAGTCATAAGATAAGGTCACTATCATTATATAGAAGTCAAGAACATAAGCCACTAACATATATAAGAGTGGAGCCGTTATGGATATTGTTCGCTTCATTCTGATCATGCCAAAATAAGAAAGAGTAGCATTAACATACTTATTGCTTTATGATGCTTTATTTTACCTACGAACCTTGGAAACATATGAGATTCGTAATAAGGAGAGTTGGATCATTGTCCAGGACATGATACGACACAAATAATATCGCATGGGGGGAACAACTTTGTAGAAGTAGAAGATTTGTGATACTTCATTATTTGGAACTCACATTAAAGAAAGGAATCAAATGATAAGACCTTATGTCGCTAGATACGATAGGAATATACCTACTGTTCTACGACCCTATTATGACACCTTCGGAAACCATTATTAAGTCTTGTGGACCATTGTACCTTGGATAGACTGATCATCTACGTCAATGTGGTTTATTTTAAAAGAAGCTTTATACCCCCACAATGGTAATCTGGATGCTTACGACATAATTCCTCTTACATTACGTTCTATGACCCCTTTAACAATCATCTGAACTCTTAACCATATAATGAGTTGTTAGTATACAAATGAGATCACGTGAAAGGAACACTTGAGAATGAACAAGAGAGTCACGATACTTTACTCCTAGGAACTCAAATAGGAAGGGAACATCTGATATGACTTTATCTCGCTAAATGTGAGATGGACATATGCACTTACTTTACTATATTCCTTATTGGTGCTTCCAAAACCTGTATTCTAACTCCCCATAATGTCTTACCCTCAATTAGGCTATAACATTTATATTAACTTAGCTGTCATATAATTCATATTATGTAGCAATCTATCATCCATTAGTGATACTCTGGAAGCCAACACCTAATTCATTTTAAGTAAGATACTACAATCTAATAACGGTAGTTTGGATATTATCGATATGACTAATCTTAAATAAGAAACTATAATCCATTAAATATAATATGAAAGTCATCTTATAGTCGTCCTACACATCACCCGTCTTAGTCGACATTCTATAACTTCGTTAACTATGCTTATAAACTGTTACCATCATTAACAAGTATGATTCTCATCTCATTATCAACTAGCAATCGTCAACAAATAAATCCTTTTCACTTATACTACAGGTCACTATAACATATAACAACTATCAAACATGCAAGGTTCTTTTTTTCTCATAAACCAATAGTCGTCACACTACAAAAGTTATTTTGATGGTGCTACTATAGTTTGTACTTACTCACTGGTAGAAACACGTGGATACTAATGAACTTATGAAACTCATCTCGTTGGGGCAATACATTGGTAGGACATCTAAGAAGCTATTAAACATATGAGTGGAACAACTCTTACTAACCGTCGTTATGCTATCCGGAGTCTTACGAGGGAACCATTCTAACTCGTATACACTTTCTAACAAGAGTACAAGACTTCTAATAAATATATGATATTTGTATTATGGAGGTGGCACCAAACAAGGAGTACATGAAACTGTTAAATGCATGCGTAGAGCACCTATAGAATACTATTTTAGAATCATACTCTATAGGTTACTAGTGTGGTCCCACCTAAGGGAAAATTCTATCCTCTTTGCGATAGCTCGTAACTTAATTTATGAGATGAATAGGCTTGAGTAATGACCATGTGTGAGCGCATAACATATCTTTCATTTCACTTTGTGTGCTAGGAACATCATCATACTTAAGGGGAATTCAAATCCCATCAAAGAAACATGGAACTCGACTCTTAGGAGTAAACACTTGAATAAAAACTGATTACAGAAAAATATCTTTTCTTAAGAGATTCATGAGACTTGAAACATGGAACTACTCTAAACTTCACGGTTTACATAAGAAACAAATATCGTATGTCGTGTCATTATGGCGAGTCAAGAAAATAGCCTTACGTACCTTTAAGTAGACATTCCAGCCAAGATGGCAAGACCAACCTCCTTCACAAGTCCAACTACAACTAGGAAAAGAAGACAACATCAACACGAAGAACACACCAACTAGCTAATGAGCGACAAACTCATTCTACAAGCGTTTCTACGGGATTATCAAAGGCTATCTCTTTTCTAATCCTTGTAACACCATCAACGAAACGTAACTATAATTATATCAATCTCCAGCAACTTAAATGATAGGAACATACCCACATACCACGAGATCAATCCCAACATGTCAATATCACTAGCATCACAACTATATCATTCAACTATCAACGACAAGTTCATCTTACAATCAAACGGGCAGTATGTTCCCAATTTCTTTTATGTCCCACTAGCTCAATTCACAACAACAACAACAACATCCAAACACCATATGCAAAGCCTAAAATAACAACAAGAACAGCCCCAAAACTACATAACAAGTCCACCAGCTCATTTATAACTTCAGCCATCAACCCATGCACTTGTAGCAACTAAAAGACATCTAAAGCTTAAACTAACTTATACTTATGAAGTAGAAGGAGAGACTTACCATGCTTTCTAATTTCCATCCCTTCAATTTCATCTCTTAAGGATTTATTTAAGTAACTAAAGTGGAAAGGACATCAATACAACACCTAGGACATCTTCAAACTCTTCTAGGCTGGTTGGGAGAGATACTTAGGGTTTTCCTTCAAGTTCAAACATAGAAAGGTAAGATTGCATAGTTTGTCATAAAGAATCAAGCCAAACCCATGAAAATAATCACTTACCTTACTCTTAAGAAGAAAGGAAATACTTGAAAGCTATAAAGGATGAAGAATCTATCATGGATGCTTGTAATTCTGAGAGAGAAAGAAGATTACTTTGAGTTTATAAAGGAGGAACGGAAGCTTCTATGGCTGTCATAAGAGCTTGAAGTTCACATGAAGAAGAGGAAGATAGTGGACATCCATGGCTTGTTCTTGCTGGTGGGAGAACGTAAGAAAGAGAGAAAAGAGAAGTGCTGCTGAATTATTTTGGAGAGAGGGGTTGAATGACACATTAAAAGGGTTATATCTATATATATCATCCCTTGAATGGGCTTGGGCAGATTGGTCTTAGATCTGCCCCATCTCACATTTTCTTTCCTTTTTATTTGGACCTCTCATATTAAGTAGGTGATGCACCTACTTGTCAATTACTTAACCTAGAAGTTTGTTGATTTTCTCTAAAAATGTGTGTCATCCTCATTTAATAAGTAGGACGGGAAATAAGTAGGTCACGCACTTAGAACTTGTAAAAAAGTAGCTTAAGCAAGTAGGATGTCTGAGCAAGTATCTTGAGTAAGTAGGACGGATAAGTAGTAGCTCAAGCACGTAGGACGGATAAGAAAGTAGGTGAAACACAAGGGTAAAACTAGTAGGTTGTCTACCTTTACCCGACATCTTATTCGTTTATGAATCTCAGTTACTTTAACTAGGCTTAACATAATACATATACTTGGACACTATAACCTCATTCTTCCATATTCAAGTAACTTCATTGACTTCAACTTAGTCGTAGACATGATGAGAAGTACGGGGTGTTAAATAAAGGAAACAATAAAAAATTGAAAGATAAAGAGGTAGACACAATAAAATGGAATCAAAAGCAACCCAAAGTATATGAAACTATGGACCTCAATTGATTAACCAAGATAAGCACCTAACCAATAAGATAGACCTCAAGGGAAACAATGTCCTAAGTAACCCATCTTTCTCAAACAAGGTTCAATCAATGGCTTCAACAAGCCCTCAAACACTCAAAATCTCAAATGTGTATCAAAATATCTCAATTTAACATAACCTAAGTAATGAAATAACCTAAGCTTTCTATTTATAGTCTTAGGCTAAGTTATTACACTAAGGGTCCAAAAGTGACACTTCTCATTTCCAAAAAATATCCACAAACGATGCTGCCTCATTCTGTGGTATGCTTGGCTCAAATTGCATACCACAGAACCACTATGTGCGGCTTGCAGATTCATTTTGCGAGACAAAGTGCGGCCCATATGTGGTGTTCCCCTCCCATTCTTCACCTTCTCACCTTCCCATACAATCATCCACACTCAGAGTCCTCAGGATTGAACTAAGACGTCTATCCTCATGTGCAACCCTCATGAAGCTTGGAGCTCATGGTCTTGAATCCATATCGATGATCTTGAGGCAACTAAGATTGCATCATTCTTCCCTTTTTGAAAGAAATTTGTCCTCAAATTTAAACCTTGTAAAACCATAGGAAAGACAAGC